>OX104065.1:16865143-16910574 GCA_944474145.2 Dicrocoelium dendriticum | reverse complement strand
GAACAGCCGAGTGCTATTCCAACTTATCCGGAACACGGGTCCGAGAAGTCATCAAATAGCGAGACAATACCTGAGAAAAATGGGCACTTGATCCATTCTAAACGCCATTGACTGGTCCGATAGGTAGGAAAACATGAGCAGCAGTTCGGCGGGCCTACTGCGCCACTGCCAGTTGACGAATCACCTGAGCCTTCATGGGAAGTTGATGTCACATCTCCCACTTGGGAAGAGATTCGATATAAGCTTTCTGTGTTGGAAAGAATGTGGGCTGCCAGACCGACGAACATTCTCCATCTTTGCTGAAAGAGGGTGGTGACTTTTTGTTGATTGGACTCACTGCTCGATTTAACACGCTTTGAGACACTGAAGAGTTGTCTTGAGACTGGTGACTGTCAACCGTCGTGCCAATCTTCAAGAATAGTCACCATACTTTGTGCGAGAATCGGCGAGATATTAGTCTTATATCCGTTGCCTCAAAACTGCTCACGGGCATCATTCTTTGATGACTTACTGATCCGCGTGAGACTCGAATTACTGGAAGTCAGGCTGGCTTCTGTCCTACTCATGCTTGATCACCTAATTACTTTTCGCCGAGTTCTAGAGCAGAGACGCACTTACAGACGACCGCTTATGGTGGTTTTCCTTGTGTTGTAGGCTGTCTTCGACTGTTGACCACGCCACTTTGTTACACTGTCTATCCGTGAAGGGCGTCCTGACTAAATACCTTTCCATTGACCGGCTTCCTCGATGTGGATTATACGTCGTGGCTGCAACAAGTTGGGCGAAACCGCGAGGTGGTCAGTCCATGACATGGCATAGTGGCATGAAGAAATTGACTGACGCTGGTGCGTGCCATATTCTTGGATGGCGGCGTCGGGACGGTCCACGCCAATGGTTGGAGACATGGCGCAGTCACGAAGTCAGTGGTGTTCCTGCATTCGGCTTCTTTCATCTAGTCGTCAATTGTCGTTCCATTCTAATTAGTTCAACGCATTTCCCTCTTGCATTCTTTCCGCCCGCAAACCCACTATCTTGTACCTGTCATTTTTTGTTATTCCTGCCATTTGCGTCGTGGACACCAGATCCACCGCATTTCGATGCTCGGACCCTAGTTGTTCATCTGAACTGAATTGAACTGATCTCCCCTCCCATCACAAACGGTGATCTAGTGATGACGGTCATCATCATCATCATCACCATCATTATCCTCCTCCTCATCATCCTCACTATCATCATCAATCATCATCGTTAACAACAGCAGTACATCAGCCATTTGAACTGATGCTTCGCTACCACGCATCTATGATGACCTATGGAATAACGAATAATAAGAGGGAGAGAATTGGGACATTAATGAAAACGATTATCTCCTAAGCAGACATTCAGGTCCAAGGCGCCTACACCTTGTGTAGACAACATACCCTCACAAACAGCTGGCTATCGTGCAAACGTAAGAAGGCGTCGGCGAGACAGCTTCCTTGCGGCTTTCACTTCCCCTCGTCATAATCAGCCATTACCGCGCAGATAGCACCAAACACACTTTAAACAGATAGTCCGATTAGGAGACGGCAGTAGACGTGCCACTGGGGTTGGTTGCGAGCAATATCCTGTTAAGTTTTCGCCAAGCACAAGGCGAGTCACGTAGACTGCAGCCCGGAAAGCGAGACGGACCAACGGCACCCAGTTTGGTCGTCGGTGACTTCATTTCCCGCTGCCAAGTCAACTTGTGTCCACTTCGAGCCTTGCGTCACTCTACACCTGGTAGACTAAACAAGGCCCTCCTAGGTAAACGGAGACCAGGCATGCGTAGCACGTGCCCGAGCCAACGCAACTTATTCAGTACTGTCGATTGTTCTATGGAGTTAGCATGATTATCATTACCTAGTACTCGCCTACGCACATCATCGTTTCGGACACGCTGGTGCCATCCGACACTAGCATTGTTTGGCAGACAACAATGACCAAAGACTTGAATGTGCCTCAGATCTTCAAACGGCACTGATCAATTCTTACTACCATAGAGCAGAACGGCTCACACTATGGCCTTGTATACACTACCTTTCAGACGGAGGGAAACTCCCTTCTGACACCGAAGATGCCGCAGGTTCAATAAGACAGCTCTGCCATTGGCAATATGTGAGTGAACGTCCATCGTTGCGCCCATCATTGCTGATGCAGCTGCCAAGATAAGTGAGTTGATCAAGCACTTCGAGTTCCTCGTCAACAAGGGTCAAGGGGTCATCAAGTGGCTGGTGATCCTGCAGCAACTCTTTGAAGGCGCGAAGTGCATGCCAAACAGTGGGACCACTCTAATGAGGCTATTCTGGGTTGGTTGTGTCGCTGCAACATCGTCAAAAAGCACAGCGATATCGTCCGCATAATCAAGATCATTTAGCCTTTCACCAGACAGCACCTCAGCGCCAACATTGTGAGGTTCTGCAAAAGAACATTCCATGATAGAGTAAACGACGAAATTGAACAAAAATGGGGAAATCGGACAACCTTGAAGGACGCCACTTGTGGTCGGAAAACTATCCGATTGGCCCCCATAGACCCTGACGCGGCCTGTAGTGTTCGAGTATAGAGCACGAAGGATGTTCACATATATCATGGGAACACCTTTCCTCGTAGGTATGTCGAACAGAATTGATCGATCGACTGAATCGAACGCATCCTTGAAATCGAGGAACACAGAGCTTTCGGTAATTGCCTACTGCTCCTGCCTCCTCCATTTCTTGAGTCCGACTGGTCCACCGGGCTTCCTTGTCAGCACGCAGGCTCTGCTTTAGTTCACGCTTAATAGCCCATCTGGTCATGTTGTGTTCAGTGCCCGCCGGAAGGTTTCTTCTAGATTCCAACAGGTTCACCGACTTCTCGGATATCCAGTGACTGGTGTGGTAACTATTAATAGTGCCACAAGCAGATGATCCTGCGACATGCATGGCGGCTGAGATCGTATTCCACTGAAGCTCAGTGTCATTAGGACAAGACAGAGAAAGTTCGGTTTACAGTGCTTCTTGATAAGCTTGCCTAACCGGGGGCTGAAACAATTTCTCAGTTGCCAGTCGAGGGAGACTCTTGGAGTGCCTATCGGTAAAGTTCATGGTGGAACGACAGCGTACCAAGGCATAATCATAGTCGACGCAGGTATTGCAGTACAAGCGGCAATCTAGGATGGAACCACGCCACCTGGAACTTACGTCTATGTGGTCAATTTGGGTCCATCGCTGGCCAGCTACAGGAGGACGCCAAGTGGCACTTTGGCGCCCACTGTGTCTAAAAGCAGTGCTACTAAGAAACAACTTGCCCCGCATACAATTGCAGCAGACGCTCGCCGTTATCAATCCGCTCGAAGTTAAGCCCATAATTGCCACACAGCTGAGCTTCTGAAGAGCTCAGACGTCCTACTTGTGCATTCATATCCCCAGCAAGTACTATAATATATGAACTAGTAGCACTGCGCAGTGATAGAATGTGTCCTTGACAGTATTTGAACTGCAGTCGGTGGGAGTATAAGCGGAAATCACAAACAAACAGCGCTTTTTACTACTTTGTGAATCAACCTTAGCTGATGTCGTCAAACGGGCTGCACATAAACGGCTGTTTACCGGAATCCAATCAACCAACGATGGCTCAGCCTTGGAATTTAGAATACCTACACCAGCTTGACCCGTGAGTGCTGCATTGGTGTCTCCGGATGTGTGCGACCAATAAGGAGAGGATAACCCGGGTGCAGTTAATTCAATAACGCCATTAGGGTCATTGATCCTTGTTTCGAAAACACAATACTATCAATACCCAGTATGTCTGTAGGTGCATGGGAGTGCAGCCTATTGACCTATTTGTCTTAGAATGCGAACCTTGTACGTCGCCATGGAAACGGGGCAGCATGGCCTTATAAGGGACTTTTGCCGATAGGCGTCCGGTGCTTGTCGCGAGAAGGTGGGTTCTGATGGTTCTACTCCAGTGGCACTTCGGTTGCTGGGAATTATAGAAGGAAGGTCAGTAATGGGGGTCGGGATGGGAGTAAGAGAAACGGGTGGAAAAGAAAGGAGGCGCCAGCAGTGACATGTTTTCGCTTATCCGCCCTGCTGTATGAAACAGATAAGGCGACCCTTGAAAATCTGTGCGACGACCCGTGCAGGATGAAGTTTATGTTTGAAGAAAAAGTCATGGGCTGAGATGTCTCCATGATTTTTGCACAAAGTATGGTGACTATTCTTGAAGATTGGCACGACGGTTGACAGTCACCAGTCTCAAGACAACTCTTCAGTGTCTCAAAGCGTGTTAAATCGAGCAGTGAGTCCAATCAACAAAAAGTCACCACCCTCTTTCAGCAAAGATGGAGAATGTTCGTCGGTCTGGCAGCCCACATTCGTTCCAACACAGAAAGCTTATATCGAATCTCTTCCCAAGTGGGAGATGTGACATCAACTTCCCATGAAGGCTCAGGTGATTCGTCAACTGGCAGTGGCGCAGTAGGCCCGCCGAACTGCTGCTCATGTTTTCCTACCTATCGGACCAGTCAATGGCGTTTAGAATGGATCAAGTGCCCATTTTTCTCAGGTATTGTCTCGCTATTTGATGACTTCTCGGACCCGTGTTCCGGATAAGTTGGAATAGCACTCGGCTGTTCCCATGTAACGGGCTTTTACCATACACCAATGTTCCCGATCAACTCGAAAGCTTATCAGACGTCGTTACGGAGAGTTAAGGAGACGCTGAAACTCAGTGTTCATCGGAACCTGTTTACGTGTTTCCAGCAAACTGATCGATGCCTCAGAGTTGCATTCATAGTTGTGAGGTCTGTTTTTGGGTGTCCAGCATGCGTCAAAGGCATTCTTGATGGCGCAGTTGAGACGATCCCATTCAACATTCGGCTCACCAACCTCATTCATCACTGACAATTGGTGGACCAGTCCGTTATGATATTGCTAAACGGCAGACCGCGAGTTTAGGTTACACGTAAGGTTAGAAGATAGGCGCTTCTTTCGAGTGGGGAAGAGTGAGCGCCAAGCGTGCGCGCATTAGAGCATGGCAGAGGGGAGATTCGAAGTACCTCATACCGAAGATTCGCTGCCAAGTGACCACAGGTAACTGCGTGCGGGTTATAGATAATGAAATACTACCGATCAGTCGCTTTACAATCGATTAGACTGCGAGTGCCGATAGGGTGAGGAAACCTGGTAATAACAAACAGACTGGATATCATGAGAAACTCAGACACAGGTATATCGCCGTCGTTGTCATGGAACCTCAGTCAACTGTACTTTAGCTCCCGTAGGCAATTGGTGTGGTGATAGGTGAGAAACAATTATACAGACCACTTGGAACAAGTATACCGAATAAGTTGTGAAAACGTAGATCATTCAAATGTAGGACAAATCAACGCACTCGTATTTCGGTCCGCATGGAGTCAGTAAGCTCGATGAGGACCTCAAACAACACCGGTGCTTGCCCAGTGCTAGTGGAAAGATTTGCATTGGTGTTGTCGTTCTTCGGTCGGCTGGTTCCCTGATGTCTTATAATGGTGGGCTTATGGCTATCGAAGGTGAGGCGGTCGTAAATGATGCTGTACAACGCCTTACCGATCATAAAATGTAGCGATGGAGTCCATTGCGGCCAGTCTTGATGCTTGATGATGAATTGAAAGTGTGGCATAGAGACAAAAGAATAAAGCGCACTAAAAGGAATACGTATCTGAGGTATTTGAAATCAGCTGATGTTCACGAAATTCCCGTGTGCGAAAATGAGCAGGAAAACTAGTTTGTCTACAATGTGTGAATAATAGGTTAGAGAAGTGAAACGGTATGCCAACACACCCTTACATGTCTACCCACCATTGCGATGGAAATCAAAAGTCAAAAGTTGTTAAAATGATATGAAATAATCTTGGGAATTCTAAAAGGTAGTCGTAACGACGGGCTCTTTGGAACAGCGCCAATTCACTGCGTGCATTTTAGTAGACGCTACCCAGATTCGTAAGAAAAAATTCCCGCGTAGAACCTGATGACCATTTCGACCAAAACAAGTCCGATTTAAACAAACTGTGCAAACGACTGTATGAAACGATACCGTTTCCCAGCCAACTGCACGCACAACGCTTTCAAATTTGTTGTGGTCTTCTATGAATCGCTCAAACGCTCGACCCAAAACAGAAGTAGAAGGATGTCAACAAGGAACACTCTCTTGCGAGAAGACAATATGAGGTACATATTGGAGACGATTCCATTGGTTTATAAAGTCCTCCTACACAATGACCTAGAGACTGTAACTGTGGAAAACTGTCATTGGTTGAAGCAACGTCATGACCATGAGGCAAGCGAATCGTCTTCGAGCCGGAATGCTGAACGTTCTATCCGACTGATTTCGTTAGGGTCTGCGTCCCCTAACACTCCCTTTGAATGAATCGCATAAGATTTCCGCTTGGGGTTCACCTGCATCGGAGTCACTGACTTACGGCGTCAATCCGTCCAACTCCTTAGTGCTAACTCCGGTATAGAGGTAGGAATGGGAGTCTCCTGGTCAGGTTTGGAGTCTGCTTGGCTGAAACGAAATGTGTCGAGGAGCAATTCTAATGGCAACATACTGCGCGTTGGTGATGCATCCGGATAGGAACATGCTTGTAACTGATTGGCGTGTTGGACCCAAATTTCAGAATTAACAGCAACGTCATACGTGACACATCCAGTTCGACGAATGATACGTCCTAGAGTCCAGATAACCTGGTTGTTGCGGTAGTCCTTTGCTAGTACCAGTTGCCCATTGAGGAAAACTCGATTCTGAGCACCGTGTCCCCTGTTGAACTGCTGTTCCGTTTTGCAGTTTCGGCTCAGGCTGTTCCTGTCAGATGGTTTAAGCAAATCGAGGCTGGTTCGCAATTTCGTTGCATCAGTGCTTTAGCAAGAGATTTAGCTTGAGGCACCTGCTGATTTGGAGTTATCCTGTAGGCAAAATGAAAAGTCTCAAGGATATCGGCCGTCGGTCCCTCCCCTTCGCTTTCCGTAATGCTCTCTTGAAGGTGTCTACGAATCGCTCTGATAGGCCGTTCGACTGTGGAGGATATGGAGGTGACTTCATGTGGGTTATGCCATTTTTGTTGTAGAAGTCCCCAAAAACCGCCGAAGTGAACTGAGTTCCGTTGTCAGTCACTAATATGTCCGGATACCCAAAGCGACTGAAAATGTGACGAAGGGCAGTAATAGTCGCTGAGGCAGTAGTAGATGGCATGTGCAATACCTCTGGCCTCTTATTGTTGCGTCAAGTAGGATAAGGAAGTTGTTTCCAATAATAAATACAGCGGAATCGGCATGGAGCTTAGATCATTGTTTCTCAGGATCCGGCTAACAATGGACATCTGCTTTCCTTAGCGACTTCGGAGCAAGTGTGCATTTGGAGCAACAGCGGGTAAGCTCTTCGACTTGAGCATCCAGATGAGGCCGGTACATGTAAAAAAATAAATAATAATAGTAACGTGTCAGTTGTACGCCGTAACGGCGCTTCGCTGCCGTGCGACGACCACCAGTCGCACGCGGGCTGCGTATACCGCGAGGAGGGCCACCCCTACTCGGATCCGAACCTGCGCCGCAAGATTATGAGACAAGCCACGGGCTAGATAGATTCTGGCAAATGCCTTTATACAGTTTATGCACGTGTGTCCGGTGTGAAACTGCTTCAGAACCCTCGGCTGAAGTTCTTTGCGAACCACTACTGGTTCTGCAAAGAGTAGACAGTCGTCAACAATTGACACGGAATGGCGACGCTGATGAAACTGCTTCAGTTCACTGTCTTCCATCTTCTGTGGCCATTTTGATCTGTGAAAACGGATCACTTGCTGGAGCATCGGATCATGTGATGTTGCGACGTGTACCTGCGAATGTGTTACTGGGATAGTCTTAATTGCATCTGCGACAACGCAACGAACTTCAGGCCCGAGCTAGATGCTAGCCACTACAACATCCTCTGGCTCCTGTTGATCTTTGTCCATGAGGCGTGATAAAGCATCGGTCTGACCAATGTTCCCAGTCGAACGGTACTTGATTTCGAAATCATATCCCAAAAGCGTTGTGGCCCACCTCTGAAGGCGATTCGCTGAGTACACGGGAATGCTCTTCTTGGAACCGAGGATAGCAAGTAGGGGCTTGTGATTCGTGACCAGAATAAAATGACGGGTATAAAGCATTTTGTGAAATTGCTTAATGGCGTAGATGATCGCCAATGCTTCTTTTCCATTGTGACTGTAGTTTTGTTCCGCCGGCGTCAACGATCGGGCAGCGTGAGGAATTGTCTTCTCAGTTCCATCAGGAAAGCGGTGAGATATAACCGCGCCAACTCGGTAATTAGACGCATGTGTAGCAACAATGATATTTCAGTTCGGATCGTAACGAATCAACAGCAGGTCTGATGACAGCATGGCTTTGATCCTGTCAAAAGCTTGGCTGCATTCCGCGCTCCAACACCACTTGGAATCTGTGAGAAGTAACGTATTTAGTGGAACCCGTATGCTACGCAACGCTAGCAAAAATGCACTGTAGTGACTCACCAATCCCATGAAGGATCACAGCATCGTCGTATAATGTGGTGGAGACATATTCTGAATGGCCTCAATATTAGCGGGGTCTGGTCATCGACTGTGATGATCAATGATGAATCCCAAGTATTTTACCGAATCCATGTAGAAGACCCTTTTCTTCTCTCAAGCGAAAGCAATAATCTTGGATTCGATCAAGCACGTTTTCAATCCGGTTCTCTAAATACGCCGGAGCAGTGCCCATGATAATGATATTGCCAGGATATGCTGCAACAGATGGGATGTCCAGTAACATTGTGGCGATAATCTGTTGAAAAAGGGCATGTATCGTTTTTACTCCAAATGGTAGGCGAGTGTATCGAAAAAGACGGCTGAGTATTGATAATCAGCAGCTCTTGTGAATCCTCAGAAACTTCCACTTGGAGGTATTCGTCCGACAAGTCCAGTTTCGCGAAAAATTTTCCACCATCTTTAAAGAAATCAAATTCCTACATAGATCTCTCAAGAGAGTTTCTAACACTATCAAATTGCATACTACGGTCGTAGATGACGCTAAAAAATCATGTTGTCCGTTGGATGACCAGTCTCAAAGCAGCCGAGATTATGACAGATGAGTACATGGAGTGAGATGCTACTTGCTGATTTGGGATTGGTAATCTAATGAACAGTAGTATTTAAGGTCGTTTGCGCTTGTTGGATGCAATGTGATGGCGTTAAGGACCGTGTTGAGAGATGTATGGAGGAACATGATTTCTTTAAAGAGGAAGTAGGAAGTGCTATGGATGCAAATGACTGAGAAAAGGTATAGTAATGAGAATTGTCATCAATGGGACCGTCCGAGTAATCCCAAATGTGCAGTATCCACACTCAGTGCCACGCTTTGACTCAGCCGTGGCGCATCATATGAACAGAGATCTTGTCATATCCGAAATGAACGTTAAATGGGACCCATCACGAACAGCAAGGTGATCGGAATGGTCAAATGAACAAAGCTCTAGTAGAAAACATTGCTCTATACGTTCAGAGGTGACCGTAGGTCAAATGATGAAGATAAGTTACAGAAGACGTTGGGAAATCGCTTCAAAATGGTATTGATCTAAGTCCAAATGTGTAATTTGGGTTACCTCGGCTAGAAATCACAAGCCGAAAGCGAGAAGAACAACTCTACACCGGAATGAAGAAAGCACAAATATGCATCCTCACGCGAAGGGAAAAACACCCTAAATGGCAAGCGCACGCGGGAGCTTACCAGAGTTGCTGCGCCTTTTTTGGCTCGGTCGTGCAGTATGGAGTGCCACATCGAACGGAATTGAGGTTGGCTCATCTCTTCGTGGCAAAATTGTTTCACATATTCAGTGTACACTTGTCTCAGCTGTTTTGTGTAAGAAAGCAACAAGAGATATGGGATCGATGAAAAAACGTTGAAGAAAAACATGCACATGACGGTGAAACATCCGTTCGCAAATAAAATCGTATTGGAACAACCAGTGAAGCAAGGAGCTAACGTCGCTGGATGCACTAAAGTATTATCCCACGATGATGGTGACGATGGGTCAGCTGTAGGTCGTAACGGCGCTTCGCTGCCGTGCGACCAACACCAGACGCTCACGGGTTGAGTATACCGCGAGGACGCCCACCCCTTTGCGGATTAGAACCCGCGCCGCAAGATTACGGGGGAAACTCGTTATCTCTAGGCTACGGGCCACTATATCACCCAGTGACCGAGTTAATAGATAAACAAACAGGAGGGGAGCGGAGACCACCACTCAGAGAAGACATGAAGGCATACATCTTACTGACCTCGTCCACGACGCCGGCTCTCTCTTTGCGATACAGGTCGCAAGCAGATTCCACACGCTCCCCAAGCTGAAGGCAAACCAGGTTGGAGTTCACGTGTTGCAGAGTGGAGTCCAGAGCGATCTGGTCGATCGCCTGATGGAATCAAAGAAGGAACGATAGCGACCAAGGGATAAAGATGTAATATGGTGCGCGAGCAACGCAATATCACACGGCAACAAAAAAGAGTTGGAGAATGAGTAATGCATTCAATTCGCCGCATATTGAAAAGCGATATCTGGTGTGTAAGGTTAAACAGGACAAGAGCATTTAGGTTATATTCACCAACCTCGGTTTTAGAGCTTAGCCGACCTTAGTCGCTGTTGATCCACAAAAAGACTCAGTCTACTTCGTGGTTCATTCGGTTATAAGTGGAGTTGACTAACTAGTCACGGTTGGATCACAACACGCAGTTTGGATTATGAGCCGCAATTTTTGTGGACGGTTGTGGGTTACTTAAAAAGTAAGCCTCAATTGCTGAGCAGCATCTGAACAGCACAAGAGGTTGGCTGGGAAGTAGGTGTAGAGATAGGCAGAAAAAAGCGCATCAACAGTGCACCGGTACCCAGTACGGATGCTTCGCTGCCGCGCAAACATCACCATGTGGGCTAAGGATACTGCGAGGGTCGTCCGGTCCCCTATGCAATCTCGAACCGGTGTCTTCAGATTACAAGACAAGCTTGTAGCCTGTTGGCTTCTTGCCGGCCAGGGTTGGAAATTGGATCCGGTCTTTAAGCTAAGCGAACAATGTTTAACACGGTGGTTACGAATTGCTGTAACAGCTGGAAAGGAAGGAGGAAACCGTTCGTGTTTGAAGCGAGTAGTGCCAAAACATTAGCCCAATATCATCGTTAAGCCAGAGTGTGACAGTCGCATTTGCCTTGTAGAGTAACAAAGCCATAAAGATAGCAACTAAGGGGAAATGACAAAAGGACAAATACATCATTAATCAAAAAAGTGGTGTGAGAAAGTGGGACGGACATAAGAGGTAAGAACAACCGAAGATCGCTTTGCAACCGCTTTGTGTCCGAAGACTCGTGACCACTGAAGTGGGTAGGTATGTTGGGGAGGGGTTATTGGGAGGAAGAGTTATCGGCTACATACAAGACGCACGGCTATGCCGAGTCCGAAATTGCCCCACTGGTAGCTGTTTAAGCTAAGCTTTAATCAGCATCCAGATGGTCACGCAAATTACAGCACTGCAGAACCAAGACTGCGGAGAGCGGTAGAAAGAATCCGTGACGTACTAACAGAAACGGGACTGGTGAAGGATAAACAGAGCAAATAGACAAGTGCAGGTCCACACACATGTGGGCTTTGAGTCTTTAACGTCGAACATCTGGTTGTTCGAGGATACCCGAGGTGCAATACGCGATGGGTTTATTATCGATAGCGTCGAGTGCCTGCTATAATTCTTGTTGACCTGGGCAGGCGGATTCACTTTTCTTTACGCCCATGTTCAGACCTCTCTTCCCCAAGCTGGCTGGCGCGAACCCCAAGTTCTCCAGAAGTGTCCTGGCGGACCTACGGATAGTCAATCAAAAAGATGACGTGCATCAATCTGGTTCAACCATTTGACCAGGTTTCTCATATTAAACTGTCATGTCATCGATTAGCTACCATGAGGCTTGTCCAAGCGGACGTGGAACTGGAAAACTACCCATGTGATAATGAGTGAATGGCAGGGACTATCGTCTATTCTAGAATATAGTGGTCTTCAGAAAGTATACATCAGACTACATACTTGAACTGTACCTTGCATCGCCGATCCTTTAATAAGAGACTTAAGGGGGTACATGAGTTGGGGTGTGTTGAATTGAAATGCGAGCTGTCGTCATTATTATGATGCACGTTAGCTAGAGGTGGAAAACACCTCAGCTGACAGCAACTCGGTTACTCCCGGAGAATACGGATTCCATCAGAGGGGTGGTAAGTCTCAAATTCGGCAAACTTCAAGCCGACTAACACTGTTAGTTGAGTAGCTCTCAAAAGGATTCTGGACCGCCGAATCCACAAACAGAGAACCACTCGAAGCTTCATAATAGTAAATAAAATGCCTTCGCAGAGGCATGCAGATATCACACAGATCTCAGAGATAAATCGCTTGGTGCTACCGCACAGTTCGTCGCATGGAAGGGTGTGATAGTACAGTACATAGTGGGTGAGTAGAGCGTTGCAACGTTAACCATCCCATCAGTAAGAATGTCTATTCGGTTGGTCCTATGGTCTAAGGTATGGTGATATAGTTAGGCATAAAATTTTACCAAGGGTAAAAATTGGCTCCAAGTTGCCCGAGCCCAATTGAATCCTAGGCCAGAATGTGGCCAATGGGCGCACGTTCTGGTGGACAATCAACTGCCACGATGCACTTCCCACAGTTCGATTCAGTTTGGTAGCTTGGATCCGTCCATCGGAGTGCGGTAGATCCAGTCACAGTGAGATATGTCATCAAAATGATAGTAATGAAGATTTAAGGTGAATGACTAAGAAATAAAATCGTTAGACACAATAGTCAAAGGCCCGAAATGGATGAATGAAGGATGGCTAAATGTGATACGGTATACAATCATCGGTGCGGCTGGCCACAAGGACCGTATTCGCGAAGACAAATAGAACTCGCCAGACTCAGCCACCTGGCTAGTTCCTTCACGCTTCGCTGTCATATAATCGATTGAGGATCTGGAGGTTTCACCAAATTAGACGCAGTGTTGAAAAACAACTACAAGCCAAGGCAACAAGGTTAAGCTCTCAGCAGACCTGCAGGTTGTTGCGCACACCATATGCAATGAGGTAGTTGTGGCGCTCAGTTGAGCCGAGTTGTAAGATGGTGGGCTCCCATTCCCAAGTTAACATTGGCTGATAGCCGCTTGGACGAACAAAAGCCACACATCAGAGTATAATGAGAATGGAAGAATCAACAAGTGGTAATCGAACAATGAGGTGAGGAGAAATTAATGAATTCCTAAACATCGCTAATGGGCAGAAGTTAGCACTCGCTGAATGGCACAAGGCGTGAAAGCAAAGCAGAAAAGGAAGCAAAATTTGGTAGCTCAGATTATTCTGGCAGCGGTTGAACTGTTCGCAAGGCATGGCAATGTGGTTGCAACAAAACGATGAGCTCATAACACAGATGGCCGGAAAGTGTTTCCAAACCTGAGGCGAATCGTGTGGAACTCTGGTCACCGTAAGTAAGAAAACAGTTGTGCAGAAAACGTATCTCAGAAGCAACAGATGAAAGGAGTCAGTTGTTAAGGTGTACAGCCAAGAGAAATCCAAGATGATTCCTCGAAATGTCGTCATTTGGAAAACAAAGGCGGCCAGATAAGTAACACACAAAAAAGGGGCGAGGTAAACAAAACAAACAGTCAAAGAACGGCTTGCCTTAATCATCAAATCCACGTAATGCGTGGCCGGGAGAATCTTAAGAAACGGGTACACAGTGACTTTATCACCTGAAATCAAAGAGCAAGAGATAGGAATAAGCAACGAGAAAAGCGAGCTTTAAATTGATTCTTGATAGCGTTGAATTTTAAGCGTTGTGGGACAAAGGAGTACAAGAACGGAAGTGACGCTGTGGGCCTTACGATGCAAACGCCTTCAAGAATAGTAGCATAACAAATAGTCAGTGGCGAATAAAGCTAAGATCGTTTAATACGTTGCAACTAAAACGGTGCATATATAGCATCATTATACACGTTAGCTAGAGATGGGAACCACCACAACTACTGTTCCGCAATATGTAGAAGAAAAAAATATGCAATTGATGCATGCCAGCTGAGCTACCGGTAACGGATGGGTATAGATCCGGAAAGCTACCAGCCGGCAAACACCCAGCAAAAATTACTTACTGGTGGATGGATTTTGGTATTTTTGTTCGTCGCAATCAGCCGACAATTCAGATATGTCGACCAGCTATCCGCAAAAGCACCAGACGGCCGTTTCGCCCTATGGAGGCTCATCAGTGGTGCGGGCTAGTTGGCAAGAGCCACTAGCAGTCATGGGTTCGATCCTCCACAGAGGACCGAAGGATGCGCAACACTGATGAGCCCCAATAGGGCGAAACGGCTGTCTGGTGCATTGCCGGATGGCTGGTCGACATATCTGAAATGTCGGCTGATTGCGACGAACAAAAATACCCGGCAAAAAGATTGAATATGAAAAATTATATAAGGATAAGTAGTAGGATCGTGGTTGGAGGGGGAGACTAAGAAGGATGGGTTGGGACAAAGAAAATCACAGCACGGACGCCAATGAGTTCGGCTCCTAGCCATTTCAACAAGTGTATCCAGCCAAACGTCCTCATCGTCTTTCGGACCCCAACCAGGGAGCCGAGACGCCCCAACCGAGGCCAGCTTCGAAGTGAGAGTCTTTATTCCTCTCGACCAAGTGAGAGCTTGACAACCTTTCCTGTTCCTTCATCCACACCCCCGGGGGAGCAAACAACGCACGTCGCGGGAACAGGTAGGCTGGCATGCGTAACACGTGGCCGAGCCATCGGGGCCTGGTGCGGGAAATAACGGTGCTGAGTGGTTTATCTCATTTTCCTGTGCCGTAAACAAGGTCTCGAACACGTTCGTTGCTCATGCGATTTTCCCACCAGATGTGAGCCAAACTGCGAAGGCACCGGTGGTCAAACGCAATTAGGCTCTTTATGTCGGATGATCTAAGGGGCCAGCTTTCACAATCGAAAGTAGGCTCGAAGGTACCGAGGTATTGTATACTCTACCCTTTAGGGTGAGACTGATGTCGCGCCGGCGCCCTGAGTGACGAAAATTAGCAAAAGCGCCTCGAGCATTAGCTATACGGCTAGTGATCACGCCTTCAATGCCACGGGCGCAAATACAAGTTCCCGGATAGTTGAATTTTCCAAAGACTTCAAGATGATCCCCACCAAGGTTCAGCTCAGGAGGCGGTCTCTGCCAATCTTGGAGGAACGCTTTGCACTTCAAACGTGGAAAGGAGGGCACACATCAATTGACAGTCAGTGCTAATCTGTGCAATGCAGCTGAGCACGTTTGCGAGCTGTCACAGATGAGGACAATGTCGTCTACATACTCCAAGTCAAGAAGTCGTTCACCTGGGAGCAGATCCACACCTTCTAAGTCGTGTCCTGTTAACGCGATTGCCATGAGTTCAACGATAGCGCACTTGAAGAGGAAAGGTAACAGTGGGCATGGTTGTCTCACACAGCTGGAGATATTAAAGGAAGATGACAGCTTGCCGTAAGCCCTCACTCTGTCCCAGTTACACGTGTGCAACAACTCGGATAATATTCACATATTTTTCTCAGCTAAACCTTTCCTGAATAGACAGTACCAAAGGACACATCGATCTGCCGAATCGAATGCACCTTTGACGTCGAGGAACAAGACAACGGTGGGCCGCCAATAAACATGGCGGTGCTCCAACAATTGACGCAAGATGAAGATGTGGTCAATGCAGCCACGACTTCGACAAAACCCGGCTTGCTCTTCACGAATCTGGCATTCACAAAAGGCAGCCAGTCTGTGAAGGAAGACAGAGGCAAGCAACTTGGAGGAGATGGAGATCAGACTGATTCCTCTCTGGTTGCCGCATTCTGATCGTGAGCCTCCCTTGAAAATTATTACCATGACGGAGCGGCTCCAGTCGGTTGGGACAGTTTCCTGCTCCCACAGTTTCATTAGTAACTCGTGTAAATCATCCACAAGAGCAGGTCCCACGAATTTGAAGAGGGCTGGGGACAGATCATCATGTCAAGCGGTTTTATTTAGCTTCAGCAGTTGAGTCTCACGTTTGACTTCCGAGCGAGCGGACGGATACAAAGAGACAGCCCACGGAGCACGGCAATCAATGGTCGGTGAGGAATCGAACAATTCCGAGCGATTAAATCGCTTTTCAAAATGCTCAGCCAAACGCTCTAAACGTTTCGACAAATTGCGAATAAGCTGTCCACTCTCGTCAAGTAAACATTCACTAACACCAGGTCTCCTGCTGCCTATTTCCCGTATCAGACGAAACAACTTACGATGGTTACCAAGGGTAGTGGCCATTTCCATCCCTGACGCACGAAGAGACCACCAGGATTCGCCGTCTCTCTTCAGGCTAGCACGGAGTTTTGCCCGGAGCTCTTTGCGAGTCTCACTGTGTTCGGTTCCAGCCGAAACATGCCGGCGAGCATCGATAAGTTCCAAAGACTCCGAAGAGACCCAATGTCCATGTTGGCTATTAGACATACCACACAAGGATTTGCCTGCTGCTAGTAGGGTCTGGTGAACATGCGACCAGTATCCTTCAACTGTCGCCAGTGAATGCTTACTCAACCCGCATGTCAGCATAATTCGATACGCAGTCAGAATAGTTGGCTTCGCCAGTTGGCTGGTGTCAATGCGTTAATAGAGCTGTCGTCGGCGTCCGCCCACACGCATCCGCAGGTCAGCAAATACAAGTGCATGATCGGTGTCCACACATGTGCTCCAAATCGAGCGACAGTTCTAGACGCAGCCTCTCCATCGGTAACTGATCACAATGTGATCGATTTGCACCCATAGCTGGTTCGAGTCTGGTGGGCGCCAAGTCACCGTGAGGCGGGTGCTGTGTCGGAAATTAGTGCTCGCAAGAAATAAGCAAACATCTTCACACAATTGAAGTAACCGCTCACGTTGTCACTACAGGAGCCTATATCCTGTTTGCTGCCCAGATGCAGTTCATCAGTTGAAAATTTTCCAAATTAAGCGTTCAGATCCCCAGTCGGCCCTACAGTGTCTAAGCTTTTGTGGTGAGCGACCTCGTTCGGTTGGCGATAGAAGTCGTCTTTTACCGGGTCATCGCTAGAATTTGTGGGTGCATAGGCAGCGATGATGAATAGACACCTGGAGTCCCGCGCCACTTCGAAGCTTTGAACGAGCCAGCTAATCGGACCGCACACATCCGGCTACTGATTGGTATCCAATCAACCAGATAGCTTCAGCCCGGGGACTCAGGGCGATACGAAAATCAGTTTGGCCGGTACTCGAAGCTGCATCGTCACCGGATGAGCGCAATGGAAAAGTGCTGCTGGTGTCGCCTGACGGGGAAGCCCAAAGTGAGTACGAAGCTCGAGTCCTGCAGGCAGGCATCCGACAAGCAGTAGATATCGATCGAGAGGGTCTCTAATGTTCGGGCAAGTGCTGCCTGTTGACCGATCTGTAGCAACATGCTTACCTTGAAGCATGCCAAACTGAAGGATGATCGTGGTCTCCAAATGGAAGCCGATGAACAGGGCTTGGCCGCTTGCTTGGAGATGGGCTTCTCGACAGCGTGGGAATGACGCTCATGTTAGCATGTGATTTGAAACTAGAAGGTAAAAGTCTATCAAAGCAAGGTGAGGGAGAAACGAGAACTGGGGGTTGAAAATAGAGGGGATAAAAGTGAAGCTGGAACGGGACCATAAGGGTGAAAAAGGGGAAAACGGGGAATTAGAAAACGGTAAGGTTTGAGCAGTAGCATCTAAACCCCTAACCACCCTGGTCAAATCAGCAGATAGGGCACCATTGATTATCCTCTGTGGTGGTCAGGGCATCAGAAAATTGTTTGAGGATAGATCCATTGTATCCCGTGGGCAGAATAGTGTCAAGTTGCAAGGCCTAGACAGGAGAACGATTAGGGTTCTCAACCAAAGCCTTTGGTTCAAAAACCGAGCCGCAAGGCAGCGGGTTTGTCGGTGGGCTACAAGGAGCCCATTTTAAGGAATAAGGAACCACCCTCATTCTAACCCTCAACCTGAAAGACCAGAAGGCTGAGTTTGTCTGGCCGCTAAACATTGACTAATCTGGGATTAGTGGCTCAGGTGCAAAAAAGCACCATCCAGCCTAGCTCAATGGATCGCTGAGGCACGTAAACCATCGCACCACGGTAAGGTCTAGCATAATGGCGAGGGTATATATATATATATATATATATATATATATATATATATATGCGACAGTCTACGAATTGACATGGATGCACCAAAAATCGTGGAAGTGCAGATTACGATTACCGAAAACAGAATGCCTAAGGTAAGCAACAACCCATGGCCTTGTCACAGGGCATGGCACAACCCGGTTGCCCAAACGAAAGTGGGGTGGGGGTTGACTTAGAGAATACAGCCCCGGGCCTTTGCCAAAATAACCTGACTGCAAGATGGCAGAACGAACGCGAGAAATCGGGGCCATTGGCAGCCGGTAACCGATTGTGCAATTCCTAAGACTTTGATTTGGTGAGTTGCCAAACGGGAGCACAATACACCCCGCTTCCATCCTCGTCAGTCGATGGCAATAGGGATCAAAGCCTTACCTTGTAATCTGAAGTCGCAGGAACCGCGTGACTATCGCAGCATCATAGTCCACGCGCGACTGGTCGTGGTTGTGCGGCAGAGTACTGTCAGCACTGCATACCGGAGCACTGCTGACTCGCTTTTTTCCTGGACTACAATGCTTCACCGAGGTGAAGCAAGGGGCGGTGACCTTAAGTATAGGCGAGTCATATACGCTACGTCGCAGTATTGTTAAACGGACATTTGTAGCATTGTAGAAGGTAAATGCCTGCCACGCGTAAAACCACCACGTCCGGAAATACTGCCGCCATACAATTTGTTGGAACGGCATAAACCCGAGCCACACAACTGGCCGCACGAGGACTTGGTTGGGGCAACCCAGCAAGTATAAGGTGACAGGAAACTAGGACATAAGTGAGTGCCTGTGAAATAAATAAATAATTTATCCTCGGCAATGTGAAGCACGTCTGCGTGAGCATGAGTTGCACATTCACAAATTAGCAATTTTTCATCCCCATTTGTCTACTCTTCATTACGTGGGCATTTTCGCATTTCATATTCCAAATTTGCTGTTCATGTGAACAAAAGCACCCATACTGTAAAACATGCAAGTGACCTTTGTTTATCCGGACCGTGTGGCTACTCGTAACACTGCCTTGACAAAGCGTCACTAGTTACTTCACTGTCGATGTCCGGTCCGCTGCTGCTGTCCAGGAGTACAAACCACTAGAAGTGTTTTGGCTCACAGTTGGGCAACATTCAGGCTACGTCTACAATCCTAGCTCAGCATGTCCCGCGATTTCCGCTACATCGAGGTTTGCGCGTCTTGTCTTAGGAATCAAGTCTTGCATAAATCCATGGAGAATGGGTACAAGGCGGTATTTACAATAAACACTGGATGATGATAACCAACAGATCACGTGGCATACGACCCAAATGTAAAAAGAGAAGGTGAGATGAATCCAGCGCACACATATACACATGAAAAAGTCGAGACAATGTAGCAAACCAGAATATTCAGTGGAAAACAACGAAACCAGACAAGAGAAGCATACTCACGTGAATGACTTTGCTTGGAACGTTCCAACAAATCCTTGAATCCCGCTAAGAGAGTCACACGCCAGAGATTTTGTTCGTCCATTAGACCTTGACGCTAGAGGAATAACAGGGGAATGGTAAATTGCGCTTTTCAAATACGCGGAGCACTCGCAATGAAAGGACAAGGTTTTAGTAATCCGACTGTGGTCTAAACATCAAAGCGATATAGACTCAGCTGACGTAACCAATATCGTCATGGTGAAAATAACGACAAGGAAGAAATATAGGAAATAAAAATGAGGAAAGAGCTCATATGTTGTATGCAATAGATCCACCGATGTCTCGAGTCCGTGGCGCCGAAAACTATATTTAACCAAAGATGTGGGCAACCCCATGCCCATCCACGTATCAACCCAACCTAGTCCCCTCAGCCCGATACTTCAAGTCTTTTTATCAGGTCGTCAGTACGCTACCCTGTGGGTTTCATTCGATCGGAGGCGAAAACAGGAAACGACATATGCCGAGACAAACCATCGTCAGATGTGACGAGAATGTTGTTTTGCCAAAATGGCGATCTAAATTCGTTAAGTGATACGGTGAGGTCCTACCGAATCGGTATCGCATACTATGCGATCGCGGTGGAGAAAAGCAATAATTCGCAAGCACCGATGATTGGGAACATACATACGCTATCTGTGTGCGAATTAAAGTCGATGGCTGCTCGCTTTACCATCTGTCCATGAAGGTCCAGTGGCCGAAAGGACTACATATGCCTGCCTTGTAATCCGGAGGTCACCGCTTCGAATCCACATAGGTGCGGACGACCTAGCGATTTGCTCAGCCCAAGCGCAACCGCTGGTGGTCAAGTGGCAGCGAACCGTCTGTACGGTGTACCGGCGTACTGCTGATGCCTTTGTTCCTTTACACAAAGGTTCGTCCACTACTGGAAGAGTAAAATCCACTTGATGTGGGCCGCGATCCGTAGACCAAAAAAGAGTGCAGGTGATTCAAACCACATGCTCGTATGCACAGCTTCCCGGAGCTCACAATAATCCGCGAAAGAGAAGGAGCATTTTCATGAACAGCGGTCGATGTGATAGATTACAAGCTGAGATACAGTTGCGATGTGGATCCAATGAATTCGTAGGGCGGAGGCACTGCATGAAATTTGAAAACGGGTGTTGTTCTACGGTTGCAAGTGAGCAAAACACCGATGTGCGTCCAGACCACTAGTAGGAGTGGGAGTATAACCAACGGTCTAATAACTAGACATAGAACCAAACTAAAGTGTGAAATTCAGTGGATGACAAGTGATCGTTGCAGTATTACCATTTTTGCACATCAGTTTAAGCAATACGCTATAACTGTTAGGCCACGCCATTTTTTAATTTTTTTAATGGTTAGGCGTTAAGTATGTACACAGATCTCCCACTGGTTTCGGTAACGCGCCATTTGCTGAATTGTTTCGAGCCATCGGCACTCTTCGTCCTTAGGTCCCCAACCAGGCAGGCGTGCGGTTCCAAGGGCGGCAAAAAAATGGATTGTCAGCCATTTTATATGCAAGCACCAGGTGGATGGCTGACCCCCGTTTGGTTTCGTCCAGTGATATCCTGCACGAAGGAAAAGGGTGCAATAGGGCAAACGCTAAACTGACATACGAAGAAAGTGACCGAGCCATCTTAACTGACGCAGCAAAACCTGCTTGTTGAAAAGAATACGCGCATTCGCTAAGATACGACATCTGACTTCACCGTTGTGGATAGGTTGTTGCCATTACACATGAGTAATCCTCCTATTAGCGAAGGCCGAGGGCAGGCGCATGTCATCCACGCAAAATGGCCATGACGCACTGTCATATAGCAACACCGCCCGAACGGTGGCGTTGTAAACACGATCCGTTATCGACAGAGATGGCATCCCGACGACGCCACAAGTGTTGCAGGTTGACAAACGCAAACCGGACTTTGGTGATTCGGAGAGACATTTCCTTGCTGACAAGGCCATCAGCAG
The DNA here is from genome assembly GCA_944474145.2 of Dicrocoelium dendriticum. Lineage (NCBI taxonomy): Eukaryota > Metazoa > Platyhelminthes > Trematoda > Plagiorchiida > Dicrocoeliidae > Dicrocoelium > Dicrocoelium dendriticum. Next base: position 16,888,885 of record OX104065.1, on the reverse strand, counting down.
ACAGGCAGCTGTCAAGGTGTTCAAACTGTGTGCCTTCAAAAGTGAGCACGGGAACGGGAGTGTCAATCCTGGAGCAGCACTTTGCATTCCGAGGAGGCGAAGCAGATTCCGTACTTAGATGCCTCAATCGCCGAACGGCTGAAAATGGTTCGCAAACGCTGCGAGTCGTCACCACGTAATGCGATGTCATCGGCTTAATGTAAGTCAGTTGCTCGCTTACTCGGTAGCAATTGCAGACCAAAATGTTGGTAACCTTCCAGCGCTCTCGACAGGGCGCCCTCACAGGCAAAAATGAAGAGGAACGAGTACATAGGGCAGCGCTGTCTTACACTGCTATTGATAGCGAAGGGCGTAAAAAGCTGGTCATCGAACCTCACTCTGCCGGAGACGTGGAAGTAAAGTGCGCATAGGATGGTAGTGTACTTTACTGAGACGGCATTCTTTAGCAAACAACGTCATAGTGCAGGTCGATCAACCGAGTCGAATGCAGCATGGATGGTCCAGGAATGCAACGATGTTAGGCCACTGGTAGAGGTGATGATGTTCGAGGATTTGGGGGAGCGTGAACATTTTATCCACACATCCAAGGCCAGGTCGAAAGCCAGCTTGTTCGTCCCGTATTGTGATTCACGAATCGGGGATAGCCTACGAAGTCGAATGCATCTCAATAGCATGGAGGCAACCGAAATGAGACTGATTCCCCGGTGATTGGAGCATAAGGTGCGAGAACCCTTCTTAAAAATTGAGACAACAACTGACTCGCCTCCGGGAAGAATGTACCTTTTCTTCATGCCAGATTTTGGAGAAGCATAAGGTTAGTTGACTGGTGAAAATTGCACCACCATATCTGAACAGTTCCGGAGGAAGTCCGTCTGAGTCGGCAGCCTTGAATCGCTTCAAACGTCGATTCGCAAGACAAACTTCTGCTTCACTGGATGGATCAAATGTAACTACCCAGAGTGGGCAGATGGGTTCGCAGAAAATGCAAGTGGGCCATGAGGACCAACTGAACTGGGAATGAAAATGTTCAGCCCCTCGATTCAAGCGTCGCTGTAAGTTAGTAATCGGTGAACTGTCAGTTTCGCAAATAGTCTCACTGACTCCAGCCCTTTTTGTGACCAGTGAATCGAACGAGCTGGAAGAGCTTGCGAGTATTGCCAGATAAGGCAGTGGCCTTTATTTCCGATGCACGCTGAGACCACCAGGTTAGCGGTCCCTACGCAGGTTTTGTATGAGCTGCCGACTTACAGAACGGCGCACTTCGTTATGATTAGACCGCTGGGATATTTCTGCGGTGATCAAATAGATCCAGGGAGTGCGTGGAGATCCAGGCCTTCATAGGGTGCTGAACAAAAGCACAGACTAACTGTTCTGAAGCAATCACGGTCTTTTGTATTAACGTCCAGTATTTATCAATGTCTTGTGGTGGGTGGCGGCTGAGTACATCGGTCAGGGAAGCTTGATAGCTTTGCTGAACCGAGGGAGTAGATAGTTTATTTGTATATACCTTGCAGTGCTTCTTTTCAGGGGACCTTCCGAAACTCATGCGGATGTTCGCACCAACAAGAGCATGGTCTGGGTCGCGAAACGTGGACTAGATGGATCTGCAATCCTATACGCTACCATGCCATCTGAAACTAATTGTGATATGGTCAATCTGAAACCATGATTGAGTGAGAGCGAGTGGGCGCCAAGTAGCAGAACGTCTCCTCGAATGTCTGAAGCTGGTGCTCGAGTGAAACAGACGATTTTCTTCGCACAGTGTGAGGAGTCTTTCTCCACTAACTAAGCGGCTCTCATCAAGCGCATGGTGACCACCGAAGTGACTTTCATATGATAATAGGCGACCAACCCGTTTGTTGAGATCCCCAGCACGGACAACAATATCGGATTTGCAGGCTCTGCGCAAGATTTGGTGATGTTCACGATAGAAACTGTCCTTTACTGATGCACAACTGCAATCAGTTGGAGTGCAAGCTAAGATCACGAACAAGTTGCGTCTCTCGTCACGATGTCTGTTGATCCTGCATGATTCACGAAGCCGAACTGCACACAGTCAGCTATTAATCAAAAACCATCCCAGCAGTGCGGCCTCGGCTTTGCTGGTTAGCGCTACACCAACGCCAGCCAAACCAGATGCAGCTGCTTCTGTTTGACCAGATAGACGTAGGTGAAATTTGGCGCCATGGTAGGTGGGAGATGTTAGGAGAGGCACCTCCTAATCAACGGATCAGTGAACCAAAGGATGATTAAAGTTCAACCATTTTCCAGAACTCGAGCAAGATAATCGCATTTGTTAATCAATAGAATGTTCTCGCAAAAAGGAATACTATTGTTGGTAAGTAAAGAAGAGAACAGAACAGAGAAATTTCAGAAAGGTCGCTATGAACAAATAGATATCGGTACTCTGCGCTCTGTAATCATCCCGTGTCTGGCGGTCATTACACTGTGTCTACGACCTTGCCTTTTTGATTGGCCAATTGGGGGCAAGCAGGTTTTCATTGAACAGCTAATCGGAACGACCGGGACGACCTTGATGACCATAATAACTGGCGACGAAGGTGGGAGGTTCAGTAGGAAATTTATGTAGGATTTTGGATTGTAGTTAGGCTGGGATGACGACAAGTTCACCAAACAAGATACAGTCTTGGACGACTGTTTCGAGGCCATTGTGAGTGGCAAAACGTGCTCACCTGTGACAGCAACGGTTCGCGTAAGGTGGTGTCTCGAATCTGACTGAAAGATATTGGGAGCTGACTCACAGTATTCGAGAGCACACGGTTAACTTCCTTTCGATTGAGACATTCGCAAAGACAGTGTTTTCTGGTTAGTGCTGTTCGTCCAACAACGGTGACAGCTCATCGATCGGTATTTGATGTTGAAATCGTACCCCAACAATGTTGTCGCGCATTTCTGCAGACGATTGGCCGTATATACAGGAATTCCTTTCTTCCAGCTGAATATAGCAAGAAGCGGTTGGTGGTCCGTTAGCAAGGGAAAGTGACAGTCATATAACATTTTTTGAAGATGCAAACACAATAGCGAAAGCCCCCACCTTTCAATTTGGCTATACTTTCGTTCTGCTGTTGTCAGTGAACGAGCGGCATGAGCGACTGGCTTCCCAGACCCGTATGGGACAATGTGGGAGATGACCGCTCCAATTCCGTAGCTGGATACGTAAGATGTCACTACAATTAGCAGCTTTGGAGCGTAATGTCTCAGCAGCAGTTCCAAGTTTGGTGACGACTGGATCCTGTCGAAGGTTTGATGACATTCGGTAGTCCAGACCCACGGAATGTCCTTCATCAGCAACCTGTTTAATGGTCCGCGTAGGTCGTGCATGGCCGTCAGGTAGGTACTGTAATAACACCATACCCAGGAATGATCTCGATGTCACTACGTCTTTGGGCGGGGCATTTCCTTGATCGCCTTGAGGTTTGATGGAGCAGGTCTTCGTCCATTTTGGTCAATGATAAAACCAAGGTATTTAATGGAGGTCATAAAAAACTCCTACTTGTCCATTCGCAAGTGAAATCCATACTCCTTTATCCTTTCAATCACGAATTCTGTTCGTTGGTGTAGTCCTTCCCGGAAATGAACTGACTAATGGTTGGTTCGGCGGAGTTGTACGCTATCGGACGCGTCCCAAGGTTGTGGAACGGGGAACGCCATCCTTGTGAAGGTAAGTGTGAATATATATATATATATATATATATATATATATATATATATATATATATATATATATATATATATATATATATATATATATATATATATATATATATATATATATATATATATATATATATATATGATCATCAGTGCCCCATGCTGAGGCTGATGTTGCATTCTTGATGCGTCTTCACTGCGGTTGGGCTAAACCAACTTACACTTAAACTAGGTATTTTTAAGCTGGATGAATTTCATTCCAACTTTATTTGGTTTGTTCTGCCTACCTGAATAAACCTCTATTAACTGGCCACGTTGCTTACGCTGATTGCGCTTAGCTTCGGTAACTTGGTTGCATTTGTAGCATTTTTGAGTAAGTTGTGGACATTTTTTACTTATCGCGGATTCGTTACTACCCAGCTTACTTCATATGGTAATTTAACAAAGAGTTATGCCACCGTATCTGTATGCATTATTGGATTTACTTTATTTGATATCGTCGTTTCAATTGATTGGCTGCTGCTTGATATCCCCAGTGTGGCTGCGGTTGATGTGCATGTTGACAAGGTGCCTACCTGTCTATTACCCACTACCTCGTTCATACTGGCTCCAGGAGACAGTTGGTCGTTGCTAGAGGGGACGGGGTGCACGGTCCTTGTGGCCGTGCTAGGCTCGAAGAGTGGTTCCATGCACCCCGTGTGGAGCGGACTACGATCCAGCCACCGCCTTGCGTGCATTTGATTTCCCAAATACAGCGTGCATGTGTTTGCCTGTGAAGGAGTGTGAGCCGGCTCCGTTGATGAAACCTGGCTCCCATCCACATGCCTCCCGGTCTTATTCCTTCGGGTTTACACTGGATATGGGGTATGTGGTTGGAGCTGTGGGTGGTGAAGCACAAGCCACCCATGGTCCCTCTGTAGGCGTAGGCGTCCTGTGGCTGGCGACAGTGACAGGCAAATCCGAAACCGGATGCCGCCAACCATATATATAATCAGCAGTCTATAAGATAGACACAGAGCCAGCGAAAACCATGAAACAGAAGTAAGAAATACAGGGACCACAACGAAAAGAAGAAAAGTTGCAAAAAAAGGTTTTTTGTATCTTGTATTTACATTTTTTGTATTTTTCACGCGCTGTTTTATCTTCTTTGTCTGTTTAATGTTTGCGATATAAATCAAGCAAATCAAGACAAACATTTGTATACATTTTCCATTGAGCCCGGTTCTGAACATTTCCGGAAGTGTTTCCAGCCAGCGGTGTTCTTCATCTTTGGTACCTCAGCCCGGAATACGCACGGGAGCTACGACAGCCAAACCGGAAGTCGGCGCTTGGATCGTTTGTCGCCACGTGATAGGCTGACCCCCGCGCGATTTCTTCAAGCCTGGTACTATGCGAGCGAAGAGAACACGTCGGGGCAGCCGTTCGCATGGCATGCGTAAAACGTGACCCAGCCACCTCAGTTGGCGCAGTGGTACCAGTCTGTCAAGGGGAAGTCCCGTGTTACCCAAGACGCGAGGTTTAACATCATCGTTGCGTACGTGGTACATCCACCACACTCGAGCTATTCTCCGCAGACATCCATTGTCAAGGGCCAAAATCCGAATAAGTCTCCGCTGTTCGCAAGCGAGATGAATAAGTAGTCGTGGACAATCAGCGGCAGGGTCCTAAGCGTGGGAGGAGGTTCTGGACTGGTCATCTGGTTCCTCATTAAACACCCCAAAAGCTCGCAAGACGCTGTGTCAAAGTCAATGTGGCCGGCTATAGGGTCAATAACCACTCACTTCTGGTCACAGAAGTGGGTGTTAATCTTTAGCAACTCAGGCGATTCCTCCGACATTGCAATCTGGAGATATGCGTCTAACAAGTCCAGTTTGGCAAAACCCTTGGTGACCATAACAAATCTCAAGTCAATCACGGTACCGAGATCTTGCAATCGGGTCTCGGAAAGATAGCAAACATCGATGGTGAGGGATTCCAAGGTGCGCGCGAGACCAGCCTGATGTCCGGTCTGCATAAGCGTACGTACATTGAAGCATGAAAGACGGAACGATGACCAAGTCTGAAAGAGCGCCACTGCGCAAGCTCTGTGGGCGTCGACGAAACCATTGGGAGTAGAACCATGGGAAAAGGAATCGGCTGGCAACGGATAAAAAGGATGGGTACCAAATGAACGGGTGGCGTGTGAAGGTAGTTAAGCGCGTTATAGCGGAACAGTTCAGACTACTAAACAATAAGAGATGCCAATTCCCTTTGAAAGGAGCATCAGTCGATTATCTGTGTTGTCAGTGGAAACACAACAGTTGTCCAACAATGACTCATCTTCCTAGAAACTTAGACACGTTGGTATGAGCCGTCATCATGGATGAAAGTTTCGGGATTGGCCACATCAGTCAGTAGAGACCATATCGCGCGCGGTGAAGTGGTGTACTTAGTGGCTCCCTGTATTCCGTTTTTGGCATCCACTCCGATTAACTCCTTCCTAGTCTGTCTTTCTCTGTACTGCATATGCGTTGTACCTCCTATTCCTCGTCACTGTTCACAAATTATCCTGGAGACGCGAATCGTGATAACTGCAGCGGCCGCATTGCCTGATGGAACCCCAGTCGCTACCGAGTTTCAACCGATGGAATTTCCAGCGTCCACAAAGAATGTGGCCGGTAGTCTATTCCACAGGACGGTATATCTGATGGGGAAGGAATTAGAGCGAGTAGTCGCTCTGGTCTTCGGCAAGATGAGTCCACTTTTTGTTAAGTCTCCGAGCGCAATTATATTGCAGCACAATTATAGACAAATCAGAGCAAACCTGGTGTATCAGACGGTGCAGGTGAATCAAGGGGGTTCGAGGCAATGACCTAGTAGAAAACACGCAGACGGTTAAAGAACAGAGTCGGATTGATACGCATCAACTTGGTGGGTGAGGACAGCAACGTCGCCAACAAGTCCCAAGGAAGATGACGGAATTGCAAAAGCACTTGTTACATTTGTTTTGTAGCTCCAGACAGCTAGCCCTTCAACTTGACGATTGCAAAGTCTTTGGAACCTCCGAGTGGAATCCCAACCAACGTACTTTTGTAACGGCAAGGTGGCACATAACAACCCGATTTGACACCGTTCGGTGATCTGAAAATAGCGGGAAGACTAAGTCGAACTGGACCGAATTCAGACATGTCCCAGTGAAATGTAAGATTTCGCCCCGGGAGTGTCTTGTTTCGCAACACATTCGGTTGGTGTTGGATAAAATCATTAGTCTAAAATGTGCATGCAGTAGTTTTCAATTTCAGAACCGAGGGGGGTTCTTAGAAAAGACACAGAAGTTGGTAACCGCAGTTCAGTGGATGACACATTGACCGGTTGTAGGAGCAATATCGATTAACCGAGGAACTTTGGCACATAGATCAGGTACGAACACTGGTGTGTAAACGAGTTACCAACGCAAAGGCTGAAAAGAAACAAGCCATAGAGGTAACAAATGATGGAATATATCCATTGAAGAAATATGTCACAAGAATGCCCAAATAAATGAGCACGAGTGTGAAGATTTTGACTGAGCCATGCAAATGTCGACTTGCGATCGTCAATGGCGACATAAGAATGAAAAAGAGAGGAGATATCAGCGGTAAGCCGGAACATCGTACTGACGCTTCGCTGCCGCGTGACTACTACCAGTCGTGTGTGGGCCCGGTATACAGGGATATCACTCACACCTAAGCGGATTCGAACCGATGACCTCCGGAGTACAAGGCAACCGTGTAATCCATTCGACCACCAGCCGAATGAGCCGGAGTCATAATACAATCTGATGGTATCACGACCAGGTGAGGCGAAGATGGAACAAAATACTAATGAAGAACTGCGTTTGAACCGTCGGCTCATTGGTAAGGCACTTACCAGGTGCTTCTTCAGCTTTTCTGACACGCCACTCTTGACTGACTTGCTTTTATTACTCTGTCGGGGTGGGAAAGGGGACAAGACTGGTGGTATCCGGACTTCGCCTTTGCGTTCCAAGGCTAGCTGCTGCTCGAAAGCGGCCAACAGATCACGCTCGTTCGGAACTGCGGTTGCGAAAGGATTGCGCATTTTGTGCTGTGCAAACGGAGACGTCAACGGACCGTGTGAAAGTTAAAAAGAAATAATTAAAATAAACAGCTGACAAATGGTTTTCAATAAAATATTCATAAAAGTGCACTGTTTTAATGTGATTCAAATCACGACCGGGCTCAATAGGCACTTTCATCGAGGCTTTCCTAGGCTACGCTACTTACTACACCCTAAGTAATAACGGACTGATGATGTCACTCCGATTGGTGACGAAACGTTTAGGACAAGATTGCTAAGTCCAGCGAACAGTTCAACTGCTAACCATCACACATACTAAGACAACACACGGGCAATAGATGCAACTTTTCGAGGCTCAACAGCAAGTTATAACCTACTCGATATGGTGAAAGATTGAACCATTCATACCTCCCCGACGGTGGATAATGTGGGGAAGGACAAGCCAGACAGACAACCGGAGACGAAGCTAACAGGCTCAGTCATTACACACACACACACACACCAGGCAGAATCATTTATTTATACGACCCCGCTGACTGACTGGACTTCGGCTGAATCCATGGGAGAACCACATTGCTCCAACAACGTTGTTGTTGAAGGGAGCAGGTGAAGAATATATGTTGAAGCGATTTTCGGGCCAGATATGCTGTCGCTTTTATTGGTTTGCATGTGCCGAATAAACCACTAGGCTCTGTAAAACCGACTCTTGCGACAGGTAGTACTGTGGAGTCACGGGAGAAGCAGCCGCGGGTAATGAGCGTGAAAGTGGAAAGCCATGTGAGGTACACACACAGTCCACAGGAATCTGGGGTCATGATGCGCTAAACTGACTCCTACCACGACTACCTGGGCTTGAGAAAACACCCTGGGCTTTACTGGCATGCGGGGCATCTACATGCTCAGGGTAATACATAAAGAGCAAAATAGATCGAATACAAAAGCTGCGAGGTTTACAGCGTTGTTCACTGCAATCTGCCACTCGGTTTGGTCCTCGGTTTCACGTATTTTAATTAACGATAGTTGCCAGAGCTAGAAATATACGTGGTGGTTGATGGGTGACGCTGTGATCATCAGTCTGTTGAGCTCTGCAAACATAATCTGATACAACATGTGGGATTTCACAGTGGGGTTTTACAGCACATGTCGTGTGTTCGAATTACGACAAGGATGAAAGTGGTCGTAGCGTGTCAGTGATGGGAACGAGTAACAAAGAAACTGCTTTCCACTACGGCCACGCAGAGATCGGAATGACCGAGGCCCACTTCAAAGAGTGAACTGAGATCACAATCGAGATTGCGTGTCGCAAATCAACTATACGGCGGGCACTCCAAAATTCAAATAGGAATTCTTAACCACCGTGCCAAGTGCTCCTCACCCGGATCTCAGTGGGCTGGTGATCGATGCGTCGGCCGTAAACCACACTAAGCCCCGAATTTCACCTGTGGAGTGCAAACAAGGACGAAACTAATCGTTGGGTGTTAGTAATGGGAAGCAGCAACAACAAAATCCCTCCACTTCGTACATTGGTGCACTGATCGGAGTGGTTCTTACTTCAAAGTGAATCGTGGTTCAAAGTATAATTGTGTGGCAGTGGAGGATGGGTTGGGCTATATCGCAGTTAGCTAACAATTCGTGCTGGTCGGCTACCGTCCTCAATGGCGCAGTTGCATAAGCTGCGGGCTAGTTGGCACAAGCCACTAGCAGTCATGGGTTCGATCCTCCGTAGAGGACCGAAGGATGCGCACCACTGGTGAGCCTCAATAGGGCGAAACGGTCGTCTGGTGCTTTTCCGGATAGGTGGTTGACTTATCCGAACTGTCGGCTGATTGCGACGAACAAAAATACTCACCAAAATCCTTCTACTCATAAGTAATATTTCCAACCATTTCAACAAGTATTGATAACGTATCTCAGTGGTATAAAGCGTCAGTCGTCAATCCCGACGTCCTGAGTTCCACTCCACGATTCGGTCATCCAATAGAGAACAAATCCGGTCGTGGGGTGTCCGTTTTAGAAGTGAAATACCTTGAAACTGTTCTCCACCACTTCGGATGAGGTCCGGGTGATCAGAATGACTAGGGTCTATTTCTTCAAAGTAGCTTCGTGTCCCAACTGAGAATGTATGTCTCAGTCCGACTTACGGTAGATACTGCAAGGTTTAATAAAGAATCTTAACTGCCTTTTCACACAATCTGTCCTCTTTCTTCGGACATGAAAGTTACGGAATTAAAGCGAAAGCTGGGAAGTGTGATCGGGTTAATTTCGACACAGTACTAGGAACTGGCTTGAACAACACGAACTTTGCTCTCCAGTTTAGCAAGAGAGCTCAGGAAGTGGTAGATACAGTGAGTTAATCTTTTCAATCCACGATCCGTTCGAAAAACACGAAGGGATATGGGGTTGGAGCAGTTGCGAAGATGGATACTGCTAAATAGGTAAAGAAAGTGCAGACTAGAAGGCATGATGATCAATGGGCAGACTAGTTGGCCGGAAAACAGAATGATGAGCATGCCGCTAAAAGCACAAGTAGACTTGTGCGTACTGGAAAGAGAAATAAGTATTGTTGGAAAAATAATCGATGCTCTTCAGGTAGAAGGTTCGGAACAACCGAGGACAACTGTTACAGTTGACTCATCGCAAGCACATTGCAAGCCAGGTATGCCAACTACCAATCTGGTTTAACACCAGACGGTCGTTTCACCCTATTGGGGTTTGTCATCTGTACGGATTCCCTTCAGGGAACCGAATCCATGACCGCAATTCGCTTGCGCCACTAACCACTAGCTTATGCCTATGATAAAAGGGGGACGAGAGCTGATCATCACGGACTGTGTTATCTGGCTCACAACCTAAATGCGAGGAACTACATATCACCAAATCCCTCTACCCACGAGTAGACAACTGAGTCTGTTCTTTTGCTTGTATGAACAAGTGGGTTTGGAAAAGCTTACCTCCACACTTCGCAACTTTTGTTCCACTGCATAGACGGCCTCGTGGGAATCAAGGGATGAGAACTGTAATCCATTGGAAAAGGAATCTGAAGTCACGGAGTTTTGCGATGATTTCGGCTTTGCGCGCTGTAGTCCGAAAAGTATGTGTTCCATGGTCCCCTTAAGACGAGGCATCAGCATCAGCTCGTCAACCACGTTGAAACCCTTGGTGTGGATGTGGAAGGAGGTAGCAGCATAAACGGCAGGAGTAACAATCCGCATTGTGGATGCAGGTGACAATTGTGTCGATGGCTGAGAGCACACAATGGCACCACACTTACCTGAGATTCGGCCTTCTTCAGCAAAACACGTAACAGTTGAATGATTTTCTTTTTTGCACCCCTTGGATTCATGGAAATCTTGTAGGGGACAAAATTCTTGAAGGAAGTTCCCACGATCAGAGGTAAACTTGAGATGCTCCCTGATTTGAATGCACTCAGATCCGAGAGCAGGCGGCCCAAGCACTCAAAGGCATGGAGGTATATCCGTGGTGTGATCTGCAATCCTTCGTGTTCCATGCGACGGAGCAGCTGGCTTAAATGAAGCCAATCAGCCTGGAGATCAGAAACGCGGAGGGAATGTAGAATAAACTTGATGGAAGACAGAAATGTAGTAAGGTGACAATGGATTTAGCAGTGATAAAACACGATGCACACTTTGCTGCTTTCTCGATGATGCTGTGTTGATCATTACACGCAATCTGACGGCACCAAGCTATGAACAGGTGAAAAACTGAATTCAACCCAATGCACAGGTTGTCTAATTCCCACGGAACTGTCCGAATATGAATAAATAATAATAATGTGTCAGCTGTACGCCGTGACGGCGCTTCGCTGCCGCGCGACCACCACCAGTCGCGCGCGGGCTGTGTATACCGCGAGGACGCCCACCCCTACGCGGATTCGAACCGGTGACCTTATGGTTGCAAAGCAAACGTGCAGACCACTCGGGCACCAGTCGAACGTACCGCCACATTGTACACTCTACCCTTCAGGGCGAGAGTAATGTCGTGCTGCCGCCATAGGTGGCGAAGGTTAGCAAAAGCACTTCGATCTTTTGCTATACGGTTCGTGATCTCGTCTTTGATCCCAAGGGCGCTGATACAACTTCCCAAGTAGTTGAATTTCTGAACGACTTCTAGCCGAGTGGTCTGCACGTTTGGTTTGCAACCAAGCATCTGGACATTGAAATCGCTTACGAGGCACTGCGAACCAGGCCCCTGAAGCCGCACTGATGATGTTGCCTAGTCAGGCAACGAAACGTTTGCACAATAATCCCTCAGCTCGGAGAACCGCTCAAAATCCGCAGCTCTACTCAAGGCCAAGGAGTGAACCACAACCACAAAACCAGCCGAAGTGAGGGCAATGATCTTTATGACCGGTTTCATTCTTGCCCCTCTTCGTCGAATGATGAACGCTTGTACGGCACTGCCGCATCACGTGGACAACAAACGGCTTCAGAAAGTTGTCATCCAAATGGCCGGATCGATAGAGTGGTCATCAGTTCACATGAAGAGGCTGAAAGAAAATGTGTTGACACATAGCATAAATTCTTGGGGGTAAAGTATGATCTAATCGACTTAACAATAATCGGGACCAGTGGGGATTCAAAACCTAAAAGGCGCCGTATCAAACTGAGCTAACAAAGCAGGAAGAAGGATGACGTGAAAGAAAAGTACGACATACCTTAGCGGCAAAATGCCGAGAGAGGGCTTCATACACCTTGGGTTCCAGTAACAAATGTCCCAATTCTAATCCAGCGCCTTTCTCAGAGGAACGGCGAAGGGCGTTGGACAGTCGCAGAAACTGCGTAAACTGCAATACGAAAGAAGGGCGATTGTAAAGGAAATCAATAGCGTCACACCCAAACGACCGGTAAGCAATTGTTTGATAGGTACGAGTCAACGGTCTAGGTATGGTAGTTGATGTAACCTGGAATTCTCCCGGTGCGTCCTAAATAGCGTTCATAGGCAAAGCGTTTACATTAGGATGACGCATTCTTGGTAGGGCATATTTTTAATTATTCAATATTATGAGAGTGCTATGAAAGCAGACAGTAGCGCTGTCGTTAGTGTGGAAAAGAAAACATTAAAACCATGACTATGTGGGTGAGAATAACACTGCTAAAAGGTCCTGCGTTTTTCAGTGCGCGTTGGTAAATCTGAAGCCCACGTCAATCGAGGTCATCTTAGAGATCAAAGTCAAGGGGTTAGGAAAATTAAACAGCTAAATCATGCAAACGTTGAAGTGTCACTGTAAAGGCTATGATTTGGTTTCGGATGGTGTTGTCAAGCGGTCTAAAAGACGAGCACAATCAAAGTCGAATAATTTTGTTGGTGAGAAGACATTCTCAGTCATCAAAAGTAAAATGTACCGAAAGAATTCGTTTTCAGTGGTGCATCTTCAGGCTAGTACTCCACGATGGCAGTGATTAAATGAAACATACTAGTCAAATGCGAAGAGGTGTCAGCAGTACGCTGATACGCAATACCTACGTTCCGCTGCCGGGCAACCATCACCAGTTGCATGCGGCTAAGGATACTGCGAGAGTCGCCCGGTCCCCTACGCAAGCTCGTAGCCAAATGATTAGTCTACTCAGGGCCAAGTCAGGGGACATAGCGTGATCGTCATCGTTAGTCGAGGCGGGTTGTGGCCAGGGCAGCCGAATCATCATTATCATCATTATACAAGTTAGCTAAAGGTGGGAAACACCTCAGCTAGTGTGCCGCAATACATAGAAGAAAAAAGGAGAAAAATATGCAACAGCTGCAAATCAGCTGAGCTACCGGCAACGGACGGGCATGGTTCCGGTAAGCTACCAGCCGGCTACTGTGCGTCAAAAAGTTAAAATGCAAAATTATATAAGGCTAAATAGTGAGAGGGAAGGGGAAGCTAACAGGGATGGGTGGGACAAAGAAACTCACAGCACGAACGCCACTGAGGTCGGCTCCTAGCCATATCAGCAAGGGTATCCAGCCAAACGTGTTCATCGTCTTTCGGACCCCAACCAGGGAGCCGCGACGCTCCAACCGAGGCCAGCTGCGAAGTGAGGGCCTTAATACCTCACGACCAAGTCATCACTTGCCCACCCCTCCTCTTCTTCCATCCACACCCACGGCGCGCAAACAACGCACGTCGCGGGAGCCGGTTGGCTGGCATACGTAACACGTGGCCGAGACATCGGAGCTTAGTGCGTGAAATAACGGTGCTGAATGGTTCAGTTCCTTTTCCTATGCCGTAAACAAGGCGTCGAATAAGCTCGTTGCTCACGTGGTGTTCCCAGTAGATGTGAGCTAAATTACGAAGGAACCGGTGGTCGAACGTTTGTGACGGTATGTTGTTAACACAATATGTAGGCGTCAACCCTGAATGCTCGCTTAGGGCATTAAGGTCTTCAGGTAAGTCCCCCTTCTCTCCCTATTATTATTACTTAGTCCATAGGTCACCGTGGTTGTGTGGCAGCGAAACATCAGTTCGAATGGCTGATGTATTGCTGTTGATGGTGATGATGACACCCGCCGGACTGAGTGCACACTTCGTACGCTGTTATCACCCAAGACTGTTTTGAACAGAGTCAATGAATTATCCTCATCATACTGGGAGAAACATGTTGAAATTGAATTTGCCTAGCAGCTAACAATAGACTTTCTCAGTTTATATGGTTGTGAATGCACTTGAAAAGTGTTACACAGAATAAGTCATTGGATTACGAGGTCATGCAGAACATAGCAGCATATCTCGGATCAATCTTGTCACCAAGGCATCAAGGTTGCTGCACGTCAAGTAAAAATAGGAAATAGCAGAATCCACCAATCAGTGATATCTTCAGTTTGCTATTGAATGATGTGCTAGTGTTTCCATTGCATCGTGGCTCGTAAGGTGATTAATGAAGAGGAATGCTCACACAGCAACTGCGGAAATCCGGACACAAATATTAACGGTCGTATAGACTGGGATATCTAATGAAACGGTGAAATAAAAGAGCTACCGCTTCGTGTAAATCCCGTCTTTCAGCTGTTAACAGCAAGAATCGAAACGAACACGCCCCAATGGTGCGTCCCAGGCTAGCTACGAATGAACGTTTCGGTTAGCAGTGACCAAGATGCAAAACACGGTATAGAATCGTCAGCCAAATTCATCGTGAACTGTACATAACAGATCGATAAAAGCTCGGACTCGAAATGGCCTAGGTGAACTTCAAAGCAAACGTCAATCCAAAAGCTGTACACTGCAAGCAGAAACACAACGATCACTCACAAATCCACGTGAAATCACAACTACTGCAGATGCGTGACGGAGCTGGTACTCCGATGCTGAGACTGGTAGTCGGAAACATAATGTTGTTTACACGAATTTAAAAAGTTCCGAAACAAGCAGCGTCAAAAAAGATTGCTTCAAATCGGTTGAAGTAACCTTGCCACTTCTCCTCAGGTACAGGCCACAAAGTTTGGAAAAAGAAAAGCCAAAGCAATGCATAAAGAAAGAAAGGCATTAGCAGTACGCCGGTACGAAGTACCGACGCCTCGTTGCCGCGCAACCCCCACCAGTTGCACGTGGGCCAAGGATGCTGCAAGGGTCGTCCTGCCTCTATGCAGGCTCGAACCCGCGCCGTCAGATTAAAAGACAAGCTCGTTATATTTAGGTTAAGGGCCGGCATAAAGAATGAATCAGCAGTACGCGAGTGAGTCATGTTGATGTGCCGCTGTCATCCGGCGGCCATCCCCGGTGGCTTGCGGGCCGGGAATAGTGCGAAGCCGCCAACACCAACACAGGCTCAAATCGGCGACCTTTGGACTAAAGTCAGACGCCTGAGCCATTCGGGCACCGACCGGTGTATAGGGAAATCCTGCAAGCTGCACACCACTTCCGGCCTGATATAGGAAAACAAGTATATTCCATCGAAGCCATTGCGTGCTTGTAATGAGCAAGGATAATTACTCGTTAAGAGGAGTAGTTCGAGAAGCAAATAAATATTATAATAATGTGTCAGCTGCACGCCGTAATGGTGCTTCGCTGCCGCGCGACCACCACCAGTCGCGCGCGGGCTGAGTATACCGCGAGGACGCCCACCCCTAGGCGGATTCGAACCGGTGACCTTATGGTTGCAAAGCAAACGTGCAGACCACTCGAAGCAAATAGTTAACAGCGGAGGAATTTCATGACCTGTTGACAGGCAGTATCACCTATTCGCTTTTGTCAAGCAGTTTTAAGGGAGAAAAACAGATTAGGTGCTTCAATCTAAAAAATGGACAAGGCAGTAATAAGACTAGCAGCTGGTTCTGTGTCCCACTGATAATACGTGCGCAAATATGCGACAGATGAAGCTATCCAATAACAATGAACATTCGGACCACATCACAATCAGTCGCTGTTGCCTATGCCTAGGGTCTAATGGCAACAACCAGTGACTAACAGGAGTACGATCGCATGTTCGGTCTCCAACCGGGTCAAATGGAATGCAGTGTCGGGTTCCGGGAAGAGTCGTTTAATACACATCCAGGTGTGCGATGGCTAGCGGATTAAAACAAAATTGAAAAACATCACACGATTTACGCGTAGTAGGTCTCGATACGAACTACACGCCTGCTTGAAGTAGAGCAGACTCGATTACATGGGACCCCGTGATTTTCTCGAGGCCATTCCATATCCGGAATAAGAATTTCTCTTGATATTTACTAATATTGAGGCTTACGCCTTGTGTTGCTCCAGTTTAGAGTATGCATAAAGGCATAACAAATTAGTGGGCGCATTGTGATACAGCCGAAATATTCTTGGTTGAACAACCACAAGCAAAAGGGAAAAGGTCAGGGAGTGCGACGGTGGAAATATGGCAACAAGGGAAGCGTTGCAAACCTTAGAGGTCCATGAAAATGCAAATTAAGGACTGAGCCAAAAATAAAGAACAGGGCCAAAAAAATCGGTTCAATAAACTAAAAGACTAAGGTGTTAGAAAGAACCATACGATAGAAGCAAGGTGGATGCAAAATGATACTGACTCTGTTGTATCAAGAAAGCCGTAGGAAAGGTAAAATGTATCTCGCAAAATTAACCAAGTACAACTGAGTCAATCCCTTGTTAAACGGAGAGTCAAGCGACAGACGCACACAACCAATAGTAATGAGTCAGCAAGCCAACCAATGAGATCGAGCCAATCGATGTTGCTGACATGGTTACCACATTATCGTTCCCCCTCCGAAAAGCTGCCTCAACCGGGTTCGTAGCGATCAATAGGTTTCACCGTTCTCGCGGACCGACGCAGCTGGCTTCGTGGTAATGGTAACTCAGCCGGGTCTTCGCGCGCGGATCGGTCGGGCTGATTAGCTGGTCCGTGAGCTGTGTGGAGTCGACGCGCGTTGACAATTAGGCCGTTCTCCAATCGATAGGTGCCCGGGCCAAGCGTACGGTCGATGCGCAGTGGAGCGGAAAGCGAAGGTGTGCCTTTCTTTGTTGCTCTGCTTTTGACGCGAACGTATGTCCCGGGCTGCATTGGTGTTGATAATTTAGCGTAGGAATTTTGGTAAGATGCTATGCGATTTGAAACTTCGGCATCTCTCGCTGATAAAACGTTATGTGCAGCATTTAACTTTGTGCGTAAGGGCCTTCCTAGCATCAGCTCCGCTGGCGTTCTTCCTGTGGCTCTGTGGTCACATGTTCTGTAGGAAAAAACCGCAGTTAAAACTGCATCCTCCCAGTCCGAACCTCCTATGTGTATGGCTTGTATAGCTTCTTTTAAAGACCGGTTTAAACGTTCGACCATGCCGTTGGCTGCAGGATTGTAGGGCGCAGTTCTGGAGTGCTTAATGTTATGGCAATGTAGAAAATCTGCGAATTCGCGGCTACAAAATTGTGGCCCGTTATCCGTTACTATTTCATGCGGTAAACCGAAACGGCTGAACAAGTGTTTAAGCCAACGTAACACAACCGAAGTAGTAACTTGGTCGCACATGTGTACTTCAGGCCATCTACTGTAAAAACATGTAGCAACAAGTAGATTTCGCTTATTCGTAGGAGCAGTAGCGAAAGGGCCCATAATATCAATGGCGATTTTGGTCCATGGTTTCATCGGGTAAGCAATTGGCTGTGTCGGGGCTTTAACGGGCAAAGAACTTTTGTCCGCTAATCGGCAAGCATTGCAATTGACCACAAATGTCTCAATGCTAGATGCCATTCGTGGCCACCAGAAATAGAGTCTTACTCGATTTTTGGTCCGAACTATACCTGGATGTCCCTCATGTGCGCAAGCTATTATCTTGGCTATCAACTGGGACGGAGCTACAAACACCGAACCGCGCATCAGGCAACCGTCTACCACTGATAGTTCATGTCGAATTGCATAATACGGAATGAACTCACCGGGGATTTTGTTATTCTTGGGCCAGCCCTGCTGCACATATTCAATAATCTCATGCAGTAAAGAATCGTTAGAATTTTCCCTTCGTAGTTCCTCGATCGTCAAGGCAGACAGGTTAGCTCCGAGACTGGAAACTAGTACCGCCTCTCTGAGTCTCTCTTTTTCATCCTCCAACCCCACGGGTAAGCGAGATAGGCCGTCAGCAATCTGATTTTGCAAACCTGGCCGGTACACAATTTCAAAATCGTAGTTAAGGAGCCTGGCATACCAGCGATCGATTCGCATTGGGCGAGATCCTTTAGATCCATTGCTGAGAAGAGCTGTTAGGGCTGAATGATCAGTACGCAGAATAAAACGACGACCGAACAGAAATAAATGCCACTTTTCACAGGCCCACACACATGCAAGAGCTTCTTTTTCCCCAACTGAATAATGACGTTCGGAATCTGATAGCTTTCGTGATGCGTAGGCAATAACTTTCTCCTCTCCGTTTTGTATTTGTGAGAGGACAGCTCCAAGACCGACATCAGACGCGTCAGTGGACACAAAGGTGCGGCAAGATTCATCAAAAATGGCAACTAAGGGAGCAGACGCAACTCTCCTTTTCAGTTCATCAAAGGCATTTTGATGATTGCTGTCCCAAACGAACGACGATCCTTTCTTTGTTAACTGTCGTAATGGATCTGCCACAGTCGCAAAATCCGGCAGATAGCGCAGGTTGTAAGAGCACATTCCTAAAAAGGACTTTAGTTCTGTCAAATTTTTCGGTGTTGGCGCTTCAGAGATGGCCCTGATATTTTCATCACTTGGTCGAATGCCACTGCGTGAAATGACGTGTCCCAAAAACTGAATTTCTGGTGCATTGAAGAGACATTTTTCTGCGTTCAGACGCAAATTGAGATCACTGAGGCGCTGGAGGACTTTGTGTAACCTTGCATCATGTTCTTCCTGTGAGCGGCCGAAAACACAAATATCATCCATGTAGGCAACCTGCCCATCGATACCTGCCAGGGCGTGAGTCATGAACTTTTGCCAGGCGGCGGGCGCGGAACTCAAACCCATGGGTAAGACTTTGTACTGAAATAGGCCATCAGGAGCGAGGAAGGCAGTTAGGTGTTTGGAATCATCGGCCAATGGCATATGGAAAAACGCACTTTTCAAATCTAGCTTGGAAAAAACAGTTGCACCAGCTAAACGTACAGTGAGTTCATCATTAGATGGTAAAACAAAGCGTTCTACGACGATCTGTTTGTTCAGCGCCTGCAAATCGTTGCATATCCGGACAGTACCGTCTTTTTTCATGACACAAACCATTGGATGCACCCACTCAGAGCAATCGATGGGTTCAATCAAATCATTTGCTAGCATCGCTTGCAGGGCTGCAGAGACCGCTTCACGTTTCGCTAGCGGAATGGGTCGAGGTTGACCAATGGCGATCGGTTTCGCATTCGGTTTCAGCTGAATTCGATGCACACCACATGGAATACGGCCGATGGACTTCTGGAAGAGCTGCGGATAATCTTCCTGCCAGTGTGCTACGTTGACGGAAGAGATAAGCATGCGGTCGAATGATGGTACAATATGCAAAACCACCATAGCATTCCTCCCAAGCAAGGGTCGTCTGTTGTCCGAAGAAATATACACTGCGACATCGGCAATCACAGAATGCAACTGCAAAGGCACGATAATAAATCCCAATATGGTTAGTGTGTTCCCACTATAACTCCAGAATGAATGTGAGGTGGGATGTAAAGTATGCTGTGATAGGTAGCGTTCATAAAATTGGAAAGGCACGATAGTAACTGGAGAAGCAGAATCAAGTTCCATTTCCAATGGAACAGCACCTTTAACAGTAAGGAACAATACAGTACGAATGTCAGCAGCGGGAAACTTCGGTTCAACAACGGATATGGTTACACAACCTGAATGTATGGAGTCAGCAGTGATTGAATAGATATTGTCTTGAGTTGAATCGGTAACATGGCATTCCGGTGTATCATCATCTTTAATGAGTGCGACAGCCTGCGATCGACAGCAGCGGGCATAGTGACCAATTTTACCACAGTTTTTACATTTGAAGCTGCGTGCGGGACAACCGGCAAAATTAGCTTTGTGAGACGTGCTCCCACAACGATAGCAAGAAAGTTTGTCTGTCGGACGTTGCCGGAAAAATTGTACTCTCGCCACTTCAGCTAAGCTGGTGGAACAAAACTGCTTCGATTGCAATGAAATTTCTGTCTTTACTCGGGCTAATTCGCAAGCTCGATCCCACGTTAGTGTGCAAGCGTCTTTCTGCAATAGCCCCTCACGTATGCGATTGTCAGCGATTCCAGTGATCAGTTGCTGAGTGAGCATACAGCCTTCAATCTTTTTCTGTGGAATAGACGAGTAGGCACACGGTCGTACTGCACGATTCAGCCGAGCAATGAAATCATTCAAGGGTTCGCCTGCTTCTTGGTGTATTCGGGAGAAAATATATCGCGCAGTAAACACGTTCATTTGGTAACTCCATGCACGATCGAGAGCATTGAAGGCGTCCATAACCGATTTGCATCCTTGGAGACCCAAATCATCGAATTGTCGCTGTCCCACATCTCCGAGTAAATGACGAAGCAGCTTCAATCTTTTATCCTCAGTAAGAGCAGTAGGGAGATCGCTGATTAAATCCAAGTAGTTTAGGAAGGATGTTTTCCAACGGAACCAGGCATCCGATGTCGGTTTGCTGCCGCAATCAGTCCAAAATGGAGATGGGGGTTGGATGGAAAGGTTCATTTTTGCCTCCGCGACGCCACAATGTTGTATCAAGAAAGCCGTAGGAAAGGTAAAACGTATATCGCAAAATTATCTAAGTACAACTGAGTCAATCCCTTGTTAAACGGAGAGTCAAGCGACAGACGCACACAACCAATAGTAATGAGTCAGCAAGCCAACCAATGAGATCGAGCCAATCGATGTTGCTCACATGGTTAACACAGACTCCTCAGCCGCACCGAAGCAGAATTTCAAAATGAAGCGGCCTATTGCGTAGTTCGACGTGTGTCGAAAGTAATAAGTTCGTCAGTTAAAATGCGCATGCCTCAAATGTAAAAACGTCCGGTCAACATGATGCTTCGGGCCGCCGGATAGATGCACAATAAACATGCTGGATTAGAGACAAAATGTCAGTGCCAAAACAATACCAGTATGATAAGATGAACAACAAATACAAGATGCTGACAAACCTCGCCAGCTGCGACGGATACATCTGCGAATGCCGCCATTTTACAGTTGAAAACGTATGCCCTGGACAAAACTTGCGAGAGTATAGTCCAGTTCATGTTATGAAAACTGTCATTACTGGCTGTTGCATTTAGAATTTCACAATTTGGAAAAGCGTTTTTCCAAAAGGAAATGCACATTGGAAGGATATAGGCCTGTCGAGGCAATAAAGGCGTGTTCGCCGGTAAGGTGAGAGCCTGGTAGAGCAAAACGCCAACTTTTGTGTCTGTACTCTTCAGAGACGCCCAAGCTTGATATCCACAGGTATTTTTCTTCTCTTTCTTCTCATGAGTGATGTTGGAATTTGTGCTACTTCCTGCTTCATCGCCAGATGACACCTCTGAAAAATTTAAAGGTGTGGAAGAAAATCTTACTAGAATCGTACTTGACCTTCAGTTGGGATTGAAAGTGTCGGACAAGAGGCACGGCAGTTGAGTTACCTAAAGGTTACATCAGAAAATGTAGTAGAACTAACATAGCCTCCGGCAACAACGCAACTTCATAAGACGACAGGCCGCAACTTGCGACAAATCGAGTAGGAAGGGCAATTTCGAGAAACTGAAACGGAGGAAAACATGAATTTAACAGTAAACTTTACAACAGCATCGAAGATTGCGTTGAATTGAGTGAAAACGGGAGTAGTGTGTAACGAGTGTATCGAAGAAATACCACCGTCATCATCCACGACAGCAATACCACAGTAATTTGTACGGTTTCACTGTCACACAACTATGAGCACTCTACTATGCGAAACGAGGAGGCAACTGATAAGAAAACCAAGTGATTTAAGTAAATGCTCAAAGTCAAGTCAAGTCAATACAGGTTAGTTGAGAGTGAGAAACCCCTCAGCTAATGTGTCATAAGGAATAAGAGGGCGGGAAGGCCTGAGCAGTAGCGTCCAAACTCTTATCCACCCTGCTCGATGCAGCAGATAGGGCGCCGTTGATTATCCTCTGCGACGGCCAGAGCATCAAGAGATTGTTAGAAGGAAAAGTCATGGTGTATTGTGTGGGCATAATACTGTCAGGTTGCCCAGGCCTAGACAGGAGAACGATTAGGGTTCTCAACCAAAGCCTTTGGCTCAAAAACCCTACCGCAAGGCAGCGGGGTTCTAGCACTGGACTACAAAGAGCACGTTTTATGGGGTAAGAAGCCACCCTCACTCCAACCGCCAAGCTGGAGGGTCAGGAGACTGAGTTGGTCTGGACTTCAACCATTGACCAATCTGGTAGGAGTGGCTTTGAAAGTGCAAAGCATCACCCATAATAGCTCAATGGATCATTGAGACACAAACCATCGCACCACGTTAAGGTCCAGTCTCATCGTGATGGGAAAATGCTCAGAAGTAAAATGCACACGACTTGTCAACAGCACACAGCAACAAACATGATCGTTGTATGAAAATAACACGGAACCAGGAGACAATATTCTTGCGGCCTTCGCCGCCCCACAACAACCCAACTCGACAAGTTAGTCAGCATCGGACACAACACTACGACTTAGCGGATGTGACTAGTCCCTAAATAAAGTCACTGCTATTTGCTTGTCAAAATTGATTTTATTCACTCCACAAACGTTTGTTATCCGTCTTGAAGATTTCTTTTGATCCCTTCCGACGCAGACGACTCGCCCGAACACAATCACGAATGTAGCAGCACATCTACAAATCCAAGCAACACCGTTATACACACATTCCTACATGGTTGGCAGCACCCGATTCTGGACTGGTTTAGCACTGCGACCCACATCATCATCATTATTACACGTTAGCTGGAGGTGGAAAACACCTCAGCTATTGTGCCGCAATACAAAAGGCAAGGAAAGAAAAAAACAAACAGTGGCACGCCCGCTGAGTCCCCAGTAACGGATGGACATCGTTCCGGAGAGCTAAACAGCTGGCTGCCGTAAAAGAGAGTCATGTTATACCTAACAGGTGAGATCGTGTTTAGAGGGGGATACTAAACAGGAGGGGATGGACAAAGGAACGCACAACACAAACGCCATTGGGGCCGGCTCCTAGCCATATCAGCAGTATGTCCAACCAAACGTGTTCTCCGTCCTTAGGACCCCAGCCAGGCATGTCGGGATGCACTAACCGACGGCAACTTCGTAGTGAGGGTTTCATTTCTCTCGACTAAGTCATCACTTTGCCTCCCCTCCTCCTCTTCTAACCACACCCACAAAGCGCAAACAATGCACGTCGTGGGAGTCGGTGTGCTGGCATGCGCAAAACGTGGCCTAGCCATCGGAGCCTGGTGCGTGATATAATCGTGCTGAGCGGTTCTCTCGCTCTTCCTGCACTAAATACGCGACGTCGAACACGCTCATTGCTCACGTGGTGGTTCCCACCAGACATGAGCTAAGCTGCGAAGGCAGCGATGATCGAATGTGACGAGTCTCTTCATGTCTGTCGCCC
>OX104065.1:16847482-16864646 GCA_944474145.2 Dicrocoelium dendriticum | reverse complement strand
ACACACAGACTGTGAGTCATTGCAAAGGCCAGAGCTACCTTCCTGAATCTGCGGCATCTTTGGCGACAGAAGGGAGTTTCCCTCCGTCTGAAAAGCCGGGTATACAAGGCCACAGTGAGGGCCGTTCTGCTCTATGGTAGTGAGACTTGGTCCCTTCGGTCCGAATATCTGAGACGCCTTCAAGTCTTTGATCATCGTTGTCTGCGAAGCATTGCTGGAGTCGGATTGCACCAGGGTATCCGCAACGATGATGTGCGTAGGCCAGTACTAGGTGGTGATAATCATGCTAGCTCCTTAGAACAAGAGATGGCATTGAATCAATTGCGTTGGCTCGGGCTCGTGCTACGTATGCCTGCTTACGGCTTACCTAGAAAGGCGCTGTTTAGTCTGCCAGATGCAGGGTAGCGCAAGGCTCCTGGTGGACAGAAGCTGACTTGGCAACGGGAGATAAAGTCACTGACGACCAACTAGGTGCCGTTAGTCCGTCTCACCTTCCTCGCTGGAGTCCACGTGGCTCGCCCTGCGCATGGCTCGAGACTTTACAGGACATGGCTCGCAACCGACACCAGTGGCGCGTCTGCTGCTGTCTCATAATCGGATTGTCTGTTTAAGGTGTGTTTGGTGCTGAGTTATCTGAGGGGTAATGGCTGATTATGACGCGTGGCAGTGAAATCCGCAAGGAATGGCCACTACGTGGCCATTGTCCACTGCTTCGTCCCACGCTTCACGAGCAACCAACAAATTCGTCAGACTCGAAAACCCTTCCGGATTCCGTGTAGTGCACTACTGAGTAGATTAAATCTATTCAGGTGAATTTCCAACGGATCTGTCACCAGGTTTTCAAGTAGTTTGACCACGACGCTAGTCAGACATCATCATCATCATTACACGTTAGCTGGAGGTGGAAAACACCTCAGCTATTGTGCCGCAATACAAAAGACAAGAAAAGGAAAACAGTGGCACGCCCGCTGAGTCCCCAGTAACGGATGGTCATCGTTCCGGAGAGCTAACAGCTGGCTGCCGTAAAAAGAGAATCATATTATGCCTAACAGATGAGATCGTGATTGGAGGGGGATATTAAACAGGAGGGGGATGGGCAAAGGAAATCACAACACAAACGCCATTGGTGCCGGCTCCTAGCCATATCAGCAAGTGTGTCCAACCAAACGTGTTCATCGTCCTTAGGACCCCAGCCAGGCAGTCGGGATGCACCAACCGACGCCAACTTCGAAGTGAGGGTTTTCATTTCTCTCGACCAAGTCATCACTTGGCCTCCCCTCCTCCTCTCCCAACCGCACCCACAACGCGCAAACAATGCACGTCGCGGTAGTCGGTGTGCTGGCATGCGCAACACGTGGCCCAGCCATCGGAGCCTGGTGCGTGATATAGTGGTGCTGAGCGGTTCACTCGCTCTTCTGCACCAAATACGCGACGTCGAACACGCTCATTGCTCACGCGGTGTTCCCACCAGACATGAGCTAAGCTGCGAAGGCAGCGATGATCGAATGTGACGAGTCTCTTCATGTCAGTCGACCTGATGGGCCAGGTTTCACAATCATATAAGAGAGTTGAACGGACGGCTGCGTTGTAAACTCTGCCTTTCAGGGCGAGAGTAATGTCGCGTCTGCGCCACAGGTGGCGGAGATTGGCAAAAGCACCTCGAGCTTTTGCTATGCGGTTCGTAACCTCATCTTCAATTCCACGGGTGCTAATATAGCTGCCCAGGTACTTGAATTCCTGAACGACTTCTAGCAGATCACCACCAAGCGTTAGCGCAGGGTTGGGTCCCTGCCAATCTTGGAGAAGTACTTTGCGTTTCGATGGAGCAAAGCATAGCCCAAAGCGATTGACAGCCAGTGCTAATCGGTCCAGTGCTCTTTGGCATGTTTGGAGGCTGTCACAGATTAGGGCAATATCGTCCGCATACTCCAAGTCAAGAAGTCGCTCACTAGGAAGTAGCTCCACACCATCTAGGTCGTGTCCAGCGAACGCTGTTTCTATGACTTCATCAATAGCGAAGTTGAAGAGGAAAGGTGACAGCGGGCATCCTTGTCTCACGCCGCTGGTGATACTGAAGGGTGGCGACAGTTTGCCATAAACCCTCACCCTGCCCGAACTATGCGCGTACAGCGCTTTGATAATGTTTACATATTTATCAGGCACACCTTTCCTCAGCAGACAGTCCCAAAGGGCACATCGATCGACCGAATCGAAGGCACCTTTTATGTCAAGAAACACGACAACGGTGGGTCGCCAATAAACATGGCGGTGCTCCAACACTTGACGCAATGTGAAGATGTGGTCGATGCAGCCCCGACCTCGACGAAATCCGGCTTGCTCTTCCCGAATCTGGCTTTCACGAGTGCCAGTCAATCTGTGGAGAATGACAGAGGCAAGCAATTTAGAGGCAATCGAAATCAGACTGATCCCTCTATGATTGCCACATTCCAAACGAGAGCCTCCCTTGAAAATTGGGACAATGACGGAGCGGTTCCAGTCTCTCGGGACTGTCTCCTGCTCCCAAAGTCTTACTAGCAACTCGTGTAGATCATCTGCTAGAGCAGGTCCCCCGAATTTGAAGAGGGCTGGAGGAATTCTATCTGCTCCTGAGGACTTATGCAATTTCAACAGCCGGATCTCACGTTCGACCTCTGCGCGTGAGGGCGGATCCGAGGAGACGGCCCAAGAAGAAGGGCGCTCAATGCCCGAAGAAGAAAGTGATAACGCAGGTTTGTTAAATTGCCTTGCAAAGTGTTCGGCCCAACGCTCCAAGCGTTTTGACAAGCTGTGGATCGGCTGCCCACTCTCGTCGCGTATGGTCTCGCTAACACCAGGTCTCCTGCTGCCTGTTTCCCGTATCAGACGGAATAACTTACGATGATTACCAACGGCAGCGGCTGTTTCCATCTCAGAGGCACGATGAGACCACCAGGTTTCGCGGTCCTTCTTCAGGCTAGCCCGTAGTTTTGCCCTGAGATTTTTGCGAGCCTCATTGTATTCGCTTCCAGCCGGAATACGTCGGCGAGCATCCATAAGTTCCATAGACTGTGTAGAGACCCAGTGTCCGGTTTGGCAATTTGCTTTACCACATGAAGACACGCCTGCGGACAGTAACGTTTGACGAATATGCAACCAGTGATCTTCAACGGTGTTTAGTGGGCGCTTACCCAGCCCGGATGTCAGCGCACTATGGTATACATTCAGAACATCTGGCTTCGCCAACTGGCTGGTGTCAATCCGTTCACCTCGACGTTGCGGACGTCCACCGAAACGCACCAGGAGGTCGGCACAGACAAGTGCGTGGTCAGAATCCACGCTCGTGCTCCAAATTGAGCGACAATTCTGGACACAGCCCCTCCAGCGGTAACTGATCGCGATATGATCGATTTGTGTCCATGGTTGGCCCGAGGCCGATGGTCGCCAAGTCACGCTTCTGCGGGTGCTGTGTCGGAAGTTAGTGCTCGCGAGAAAGAGGCGAGCATCTTCACACAGATGTAGCAATCGTTCACCATTATCATTACGCGATCCTACACCATGTTGGCCGCCCAGATGAAGCTCATCAGAGGACAATTGTCCGACTTGGGCGTTTAGATCACCAGCCAACACCACAGTATCCGTGCTTCTTCTGTAACGAAGGAGCTCGTGAAGTTGCTGATAGAAATCATCTTTTACCGAATCGGTGCTACAGTTTGTAGGGGCGTAAGCCGCAATGACAAACAGGCACCGTTTGTCCCTGCGCGACTTCGTAGCACGGAATGAACCAGCTAATCTAACGGCACACATCCTACTGTTTACTGGGATCCAATCAATCAGGGCAGCTTCAGCCCGGGGACTCAAAACAATGCCGACGCCAGCTTGACCGGCATTTGAAGCTGCATCATCGCCAGATAAGCGCAATGAGAATGTGCCGCCAGTGTCGCATGTGGGGGATCTCAGGGTAAGTACGGAGCTCGAATCTTGCAGACGGGTTTCTGATAAACAGCAAATATCGATCGATAGGGTCTCAAGTGTGCGGGCAAGTGCTGCCTGTTGGCCAATCTGCAGCAAAGTGCGCACGTTGAAGCATGCCAGTCTTAGCGAGACGCGAGGACTCCAAAGGGAAACGGATGAACTGACGTTGTCCGCTTGCTTGAACATGGACTTGTCAACTGGATTGGAGCGAGGCCCTGGGATTGTGTGCGATTTGAAATTAGAAGACAAGCGACTACTGAAGAAAGCTGGGGGAGGGCCAAGAATTGGGGGGATTGAAAATGGGGGGGATATAAGTAAAGTTGGAGCGGGACGATAAGGATGAAGAAGCGCAAGAAGGGGTATAAGAAGACGGGAAGGCCTGAGCAGTAGCATCCAAACCCCTATCCACCCTGCTCGATGCAGCAGATAGGGCGCCGTTTATTATCCTCTGCGACGGCCAGAGCATCAAGAAATTGTTGTAGGAAAGGTTCATTGTATTGCGTGGGCAGAATACTGTCAGGTTGCCCAGGCCTAGACAGGAGAACGATTAGGGTTCTCAACCAAAGCCTTTGGTTCAAAAACCTTACCGCAAGGCAGCGGGTTTTGGCACTGGACTACAGAGCCCGTTTTATGAAATGAGGAGCCACCCCCATTCCAACCCCCAACCTGGAGGACCAGGAGGCTGAGTTTGTCTGGCCTCTAACCATTGACCAATCTGGTATGAGTGGCTCTGAAGGTGCAAAAAAGCACCACCCAGCATAGCTCAATGGATCTCTGAGGCACGCAAACCATCGCACCACAGGACCCCTGCGCCTACAGACGGACCATGGGTGACTTGCGCTGCACCACCCACAGCTCTATACACACAATCCATAAACAGTGTGGTGTCGAAGGAATAAGACCGGGATGCATGTAGATGGGAGCCATGTTTCATCCACGGAGCCGGTCCATCATCATCCCGATCGTCAGTACATATTCGTCGAAGGTGAGAAATATACTTCGACTATAGTGCCACGATACATAAAGATAAGGTATATGAATAAGTAAGACACAAGATGTTGTAGAATACAAAAAAACTGATAACACGATGTGTAGTACCGTACCATGTTTCCAGAGAGACCGTGGTTAGAGGAAAGATAAGAAACTCACAACACAAACGCTATTGAGATCGGCTTCACGTCATGTCAACTTGTGTACCAAGCCAGATGTGTTCATCATCCTTGGGACCCTAGCCGAGCAGTCGGAAAGCACCAGCCGACGCCAAGTTCGAAGTGGGGGCCTTCATTCTTTTTGACCAAGTCATCGCTTGGTCTCCCTACATCTTCTCTCATCCACATCCCAGGCGCGTAAACAACACGCGACGCGGGAATCGGTAGGCCAGCATGCACAGTACGTGGCCAAGCCATCGGAGCCTGCTGCGTGATATAATGGTGCCGAACGGTTCACTAGCTCTTCCCGCACAAAATACACCACTCCGAACACACTCATTGCTCACGTGGTGTTCCCACCAGACATAAGATAACCTGCGAAGACAGTGATTGTCGAACCTAACAAGCGTCTTCAAGTTTATCGATCTGATCAGCCAGGTTTCCAAACTGTACGGGAGGGTTGAACGGACGGCTGCAGGGTAAACTCTGCCCTTCAGCGCGAGAGTGATGTCGAGCCGGCGCCACAGGTGGCGGAGATCGACAACATCATCTCGGACTTCTGCTATGCGGTCAATGATCTCATCTCTATTCCACAAGCGCTGATATAGCTGCTTAAGTGCTTAGATTTCTAAACGACTTCTACCTGATGCCTACAAAGGGTCAGTCCAGGGGTGGATCCCTGTCAATCTTATAGTAGGACTTTGCATTCTGAGGGTGCAAAGCATAGCCCGAAACGACTGACAGACAATGCTACTTTGTCCAGTGCTATTTGACATGTTTGAGAATTGGCACAGAAAAGGGCAATGTCGTCGGCGTACTGCAAGTCAATAAGTCGATTACCTGGGAGCAGTTCCAGTGTCCAGTGAATGCAGTCTCCATGCCTTCCTCAATGGAGAATTTAAAAAGGAAAAGTGACAGTGAGCATCCTTGTCTCACGCCGCTGGAGCTATGGAATGGTGGCAACAGATTGCCGTAAGGCCTTATACACGTAAAGACACTGATAATGTTTGCGTAATTATCGGACACACCTTCCCCAATTAAACAGTACCAAAGGGCAGATCGATCAACCGAGTCGAAAGTCTTTGAAGTTTAGGAACACGACTACGGTGGGTCACCAATAAACATGGCGGTGTTCTAACAACTGACGTGATGTGAAGATGTGAGCAACACTGCCACGACTTCGAGGAAACCCGACATACTCATCACGAAACTAGCTTTCACGGATGCCAGTAAGTCCATGAAGAATGGCAAAAGTGAATATCTTAAAAGCAATGGAAAGCAGACTGATCCCTATATGATCGCCGTATTCGGAACGTGAGAACTCTTTGAACACTGGGACTATTACAGGGCGGCTCCAGTCTGCTGGGGTAGTTTCTTGCTCCCACAGCCACACAAGTTGTGCAGATCATCAATAAGAGCAGGTTCCCCAAATTCGAACAGAAACACAGGAATTCTATCCGCTCCTGTGACTGCGTGGTCAGAGTTCACACCTGTGCTCCAAATTGAGAGAGGTTTGGACACAGTCTCTCCAGCGGTAACTGATCACAATATGATCGATTTGCGCCCATTGCTGATCCGATGTTGGTGGACTCTACGTCATCCCCCGGCGGATGCTGTGTCGGAAGTTAGTGCTCGCGAGAAAAAGACGAGCATATTCACACAGGTGTAGCAACCGTCCAGTGTAACTCTCTGAAACGACGTCTGACAAGGAGCCTACGAGTTGACCGCGAATGTTGTTGTATGGCAAGGGCTCGTGAAATGGAGAAAGTCAGTGCTATCGAGAACAGCTGGTTGCTATTCCAGCTTATCCGGAACACGGGTCCGAGAAAGCCATCAATTAGCGAGACAATAACTGGGGAAAATGGACAGTTGATCCATTCTCAACGCTGTTGACTGGTCCGTTGAGCGGGACATTTTGAGGACCAGTTCAGCAGGCCTGCTGCGACATTGCCGCTTGTCGAATCACCTGAGCGTACGTGGGAAATTGACGTCACATCTCCCATTTCGGAAGAGATCCGATACGTTTTACGTAATGAAACGAAGCAAGTCTCTGGAACCCGACCACCTTCCCCCATCATCGCTGAACAATGGTGATGACTGTTTGTTGACTAAACTCGTTGCGCTTTTTAACCCGATTTGGGACTCTGAAGAGATGCTCTCAAAGTGGCGTCTGGCGACTGCTAAATGTCGTGTCGAGCTTCAAGAAGGGTTAGCGCACATTGTGCGAAAATCATCGAGTTATTAGCCTTATATCAATTGCCTCAAAACTTCTCACGGGTATCATTCTTCGACAACTCGGTGGTCTCCGTGAGAACCGAATCACTGAAAGCTTTCGGGATGGTCGTGATTGCATCGACCACACGTTTACTCTGCGTCAAGTTTTAGAGCAGAGACAATGGTGATTTTAATTGAGTTGAAGGCTGCTTTCGACTCTGTTGACCGCGCCAGCCTGTGGCACTGCCCATCCATGAAGGGCGTGACAGCTAAATTACTTTCCATCATGCAGCCTCTTTACCGTGATTCCCGAGACCGTGTAAGGATCTAAGGAAATTGTCTACTAAGTTACTCACAAGAAGTGTGGTTATAAGGGTTGTCCTATATCTTCCTGCCTCATCAACTGCTTAATTGAAATGATCATGAGTGGCTCTGTTCTTGCAGACTATTCTGGTGTGGAATTTCTGCCAGGTGATCGACTGACAAACCTGGAGTATACGGACGACATACGGTCTGATGCATTGGCTATGCAAACACTACTGCACAGACTTGTGCGTTGCGCTGCACGTTTCCGCATGTACTTTGCACCTTCAAAGTGCGAAGTGCTGTTGCAGGACTGGGTCGACACACCTCCGGTTTTAGCCATTTCGGAGAAGCAACTGGAAGTGGTGGATCGATTCACTTATCTTGGTAGCTGTGCCACATCTTGTGGTCATATCGCTGAGGAAGTTACTTCGCGTATCAGCAATGTACGTCTGGCATTCAAGAGGCTCAACCATCTATGAAGACGGCGGGATATCAGCTTGTCAGTGAAAGGTAAGGTGTATAACGCTGCGATAAGGCCTGGGTTACTGTACGGACGAGACCTGGCCAATTTGCAGTGAAGACATTAAACGCTTAGCCGTGTTTAACCACCACTGCTTGCGAAGTATTGCTCACGTTTAGTGGGAACACCGGGTAACCAATGCTGAGGTCCATCAGTTGGTTTTCGGCAAGAAGCTTTCTGGTGACTCTTTCGGGGGTTTGATAAAGCTTAGTCGCTTGCATTGGCTAGGCCATGTCCTACGTGTGCCCGTTAAACGGCTAGCACAGCGGGCATCATACGCCGTGGCCGCACCAAGTTGGGTGAAACTGCGAGGTGGCCAGTCCATGACATGGCATAGAAGCTTGAAGAAATTGAGTGGACTTGGTCGGGCCTTGGGACGGTCCACACCAATGGTTGGAGACCGTGTCAGACATGGTGCAGTCACGCAGTAAGTTGTGTTCCTGCATCTGGTCGCTGATTTCCGTTCCACGGATTAACCTAAGAGATTTTCTTTACTTTCATTTTCTCTACATTTTATTTGCACTCAATCCCACTGTCCTACCAGTGTTACTTAATGTTATTCTTACAGTGTGAGTCGTGGCAAGTGGAACCACCGCACTTTGGTGCTCGGATCATAGTTGAGCGACTGAACTGAACTGAGCAACCGCCCATCGTTATCATTACGGTAGCGCACACTGTGTTGGTTGCCGTATGCAGCTCATTAGTGGTTAGTTTTTCGACTTGGGCCTTTAAAACACCATCAAGTACCACAGTATCCGTAATTTTCAGATAACGAAAGAACTCGTTCAGCTGGTGATAGAATTCATCTTTCACCGAGTCAGCGCTAAGGTTTGTGGGGGCGTAGGTCGCAATGATAAACAGGCATCGTTTGTCCGCGCGACTTCGAAGCTTTGAATTAGCCAGCCAGTATAGCGACGAACATCCGGCTGCTGATGGGGATCCAGTCAACCAGGACAGCTTCAGCCCGGAGCTTCAGCCCAGAGTAATACCAACACCGAATTGACCAGCATTCGAAGCTGCGTTAGCTCCGAACAAACACAGTGAGGAAGTGCGGCTAGGGCCTTTTGAAAGATCGCAAGGTAATTACGGAACTCGAATCCTGCAGGCGTTTCACATAAGCAGCAGACATCGATTGATGGATCTCCAGTGTTCGGGCAATTGCCGCCTGTTGGCCAGGTTGCAACAAAGTGCGCGCGTTGAGACATGCCATTCTTAGGGAAGATCGGGGGCTCCAAAGAGACACGGATGTACTGAAATTGTTCGTTTGGTTGAACATGGACTTGTCGACTGGACTGGAGCGACGCCTTGCGATTGCGTGTGAGTCAAAACTAGATCAACGCATATTGAAGTAAGACTAGGGAGGGCCAAGTATTAGAGGGTTGAAAACAGGCGGGATAAAATTGAAGTTGGGGCGGGACGATAAGTGTAGCCGGTCCGCGGGCTTCACGGTAATAGGTAAGAGGTCAATCGGTTTTGATTCCTGTTACCCTTATCTCCTTATTCCTCTCCGGCACTTCTAGTTCCCTCCTCTTCCGTGCTTTCTTAGCTGTTTCTTCATATCAGCCTCCTACTAGGTGGTTGAGCATCTAGCCGTCTACGAGGTATTTCTTTTATGTTGCAGCGCTTAAGGGTTCGTTACGGCCCGTCAGACTACGTGAACACGGAAGAGCTTGGAACGCCGGACCGGAGGAATATTACAATAAAAATGAAAATACACAAGAGGGAGAATATGAACAAGGGAACGTCTGAACAGTATAATCCAAACCTATTCACTCTGTTCGATGCGACAGATAGGGCACCGTTGAGTATCCTCTGCGACGGCCAAAGCATCGAATGGTTAGAAGAGAAATTTATTGCATTTTGTGGACAGGATACTGTCACATTTCCCAGACCTAAATAGGACGAGTAGGGTTCTTAACCAAAGCCTTTGTTTCAAAAAGCCGACCGCAAGGCAGCGGGGTTCCGACTGTAATATGCGTTCGGTTGAAGATTCTGAGAGCTTCCGTGTCCGGGGCATACGTGAGTCGTAGTAGACCGAGGGGGTTGGAAGACAAAGAGATACTTCGTACGCGGCTGGAAAACAACCTAGTAAGGGTCGGAGCTGGATGAACGGTGTGCTTGTGTCCCATCTCATGGCTAGCTGGGCGGTAATGTCACAGCTGCCGATAGAGGACCGAGCGCGAGGCGGCTAGATGGATGGCGTAAAAGAACACGACGGATGGCTAATAGAACAAGACCGGACGAAACGGGAAAGCAAAGAGAAGAAGAAACGACGCTCACAATACAGGCTACGCTCGACGACAACTTACTTGTTGACTCGCTACTGCGACACCGACGCACTACATTATCTCCCTCTTAGGAGGCGCTGTCCTCGGCGCCTACAAAAGCTCTAATTCGTGTCAACCTGCTAACGCACAGAGAGATCGATTAACGCTTAGGTTCGGACAATTCCGCATGAAAGAATGCTAGCAATCGTTGCAACGGCTGCAGTCCTGCTTCAGGGTCTGGCGTTATGAGCTGGCAGGGTCGACAAATATGTAATATGTGTCCGGTTGAAAGTTCCGAGGGCTTCCGTGCCCGAGGCATACGTTATAGGATCATAGGATTGTAGAGAGCAGAAGGAAAAATCCTTTGTCAGCTCAATCGCTTCTCATCATTGTGTGGAGGCCGCGGTTCGATGTCAAGCGGTAATCCACAAGGCACCGTGACAGCTACAGTGGAAGCTGCAAGCGCCCATCGTATTCAAAAGGGAAGAATCTAACATTCGCTTGAAACATTCCTCGGTTTGGGCATCGACCACATGCTTCGGGAAGTCGTTTCAATCATTGACTACGCGAGTTGGTAGAGCGAGAGCAGGACGAACTCAGGGCTTTCTGAGTTTAAACAGTTTTCAGTTGCAGCCTCGAGTTGAACTGTTTGCATTGAATTGAAGAACACCTGCAGCTCCGTCCCCATCTCTCCTTTCAGGATGCGCCTGGTGAAAATCAGGTCACCGCGACGTCGACGATAATCCAGGGAGAACAGGTACATCCGCTGAAGTCTCAGAGGATAAGGCAAGTCTCGTATCTCCAAGATGTGTTTCGATCCCCACCGTTGGACCTTCTCAATGAGGTCACATTCAAACTTGGCGACAGGGAAGACGGCAGGTAAGCCGTATTCGAGAATGGGGCGCACATGGGAAGTAAACAAGAGTCTGAAGATATCCGGAGTCAAACGCGAGAAGGCCCTTCGTATGAATACTGAATACTGTATTTTGGAGCAAGTAGAAAATAATTCTGTACAACTCCATCGGGTGATAATCAAAAAACATTTAAAAAAAATAAATAAACACGTCCGGTGGTTATCCTGAGATGGTTCAGCAACTCCTTCTGTAGCACACAAAATGCTTGTTTACACAATGAGTCACAAGTGGGTGATATCGTTGTCAAGTGGCAACCGTTCTCTGAAACGTATGTTAGCGAAGTGTACATCCAACAAAGATTTGAATTTCGGCACAGATTCGGCCTCGACGACGTGTTCCGGCAGACTGTTCCAGGCGTGCACAACCCTCCGCTCGAAACACAGGGGGTGTGGGATTTTCTTCAGATCAGGTACCACGAGTTTGTACCTGTGCCCACGTGTGGTGCATGGTACTCGCAAGTGGAGTAACGACCTCAGCATGGGGAAATGACCGAGATGTAAAATACGGTAGGTCATGATAAGATCCACTCGAACACGGCGATATGACAAGGTGTAGAGCCCAAGTTTCATGCACCGGTTTTCATACGATAAGCCTCTCAAGCTGGGGATCAACTTGGTGGCGATGTGTTGTACTCGTTCGATCTTTTGCGCTTCGCCGCGAGTGATCGGACAGTATGCAGGCGAGCCGTACTCTACCATTGGTCTGACGATGGAAAAGAAGAGGCGAGGGGCGACGTCCTCAGACCAAGTGCAGAAGCTGCGTTTCAGCGCCCAGAGCATGCGCAGTCCGTTTCGATACAGTTTGTTGGTGTTGTCGACGGACTTCAAGTCGCAGCGTGAGAGTACACCTAGGTCTTTCACGGAAGGTGTGGGATGCAGTGGTTGGCCGTCTAGGGTGTACGTTCGTCCGTGAACAGCCTTCCCGAGACTCATGAATAGGGACTTGACCGGGTTGACCGGTAGGTGGACTTCAGCAGACCATACTGCGAGGCGGTCGAGGTCTTGTTGGAGAATGTCACAGTCATCGAGAGTATTAATTTCTCGCCAAATTTTGAGGTCATCCGCAAACAGTGCACACGGCGACCGTAGAAGCTGGGGCAGCTCGTTGATGTGGATGAGAAACAGAGTGGGTCCCAGTACCGTACCTTGAGGTACACCACTGGTCGAGGGATACCAATCGGTTAGATGGCCGTCCACCTGTACCCTCCACTTTCTTCCAACGAGAAATTCATGGATCCATCGATGTAACGATCCTCCGACACCACACGACCTTAATCTGTCTAGAAGCAATTCATGATTGACTTTGTCGAATGCATTGCTGAAGTCGATGTAGATTACGTCGACGGACTTTCCCCGGTTCAGTGCTTGCAACCATTCTTGTCTCGTCACAAGTAAGTTTGTAACACAAGAATATCCCATCCTGAATCCGTGTTGTGCCGGTGTCAGAAGTTCTTTCGATTGTAACAGATGCATTAGACGCTTTTTTACTATCTTCTCGATCACTTTGGCCAAAACGGGTGTAAGACAAATTGGCCTGTAGTTATCCACCTTACTGGGGTCGCCACCTTTCGGGATCGGCCTCACCACCGAGCGCTTCCAGTCGTTTGGCAATGAGCCCTCAGACAATGATTTGTTGAATAGATCCGTAACCACAGGCGAGATAATGGCAGCTAGTGATTTGATAATTAGCGGATGAAGCCCGTCAGGCCCTGCAGGCTTGGTACCGTCAAGGTTCGCAAGTAGCAGGCGCACCTCGTCGACATCACAAATCAAACTGTTGAGTTCTACAGGAATGTTACTCGCTGAGATGGGTACGGACGCCGCGTCGTTTGCAAACACGGAAGCGAAGTGAGCGGCCAGTGCGGACGCGCGATCGGAACTGGAAGTTAGCAGGTGTCCGTCCGCGTCTTCCAGACATGACACGTCACCTTTTGGCTTCAAACGGCGTTTCACGTAAGCATCCTCGCGTCAGTTGCAAGCTTTTCTTCGAACTTCCGGCGCTTTATCAATTTCACTTTGTTGCAAATATTTCGCTGTCTTTTATTTGCTTCGTAATCAGTGGCGGAGCCAGAAAAGCGAAATGCGTCCCACATTCTTCGCCGTAACCGAGCCAGCCTACCATATTCCTTGTCGAACCAGTGTGGTTTGATTGGCCCGACTTTCTGAAATTTCAACGGCACAAACTGAGAACAAAGCAAAGCCAATCCTTCCTTTATTACTGTCCAACCGTCCTCCACAGATGTAACATGCGGTAGAGACCAATCCATTTGGCTCGCTGCTCGATTTAATCCATCGAAATCAGTTTTCCAGTAGTTGTAAGCTGGTTCCACCGGAGATACACTCGGCAAGTTCAGTTCCATAGTGGCTATCAGCATGGAATGGTCGCTTTTAGCTAGGGGCTCCTGGATTCGTATGTCATGCAACCGCTGTTCGCAATTTGTCACCATCAAATCAAGGCACGATGGGTTCGAACGCGCCGTCATGCGCGTAGGTTGGTATATGTGTTGCGATGCCCCAGTTTCAAGCAACAAATCAACAAACTTTGATTCGACTTCAGAATACCCGGGCATGAGTTGGATTTCAGGCCATTGAATGTGGGGACAATTGAAGTCACCCATGAGTAGAAAACATGGACAACTCATGTTGTTCCGAAGATGCGGTAGCCAATCTAAAGAGCGGTTCAGAGGGCTACGGTAGAATGCACCTACTGTCAGCTTGCCGAGCCTGAGGTTGATCGAGCACCATACCTGTTCACACAGTCCATCTTCACTTCGGTACACGCTTACAAGCCTCCCACGCAGGGAAGACCGTATATAAAGTAAGACACCACCACGAGGATTTGATATTCTATCGCAGCGAAAGCATGAGTAGCCACTGAGATCGACTTCCTCTGCCATTAACTCAGAAGTTAGCCATGTCTCCGCCAGTCCTACGACGTCTGGTCGCTCAGAGGCAACGAAGCGACACAGCTCATCCCGTTTGTTCATAAGGCTACAGATGTTTGTGAATGCAACACGGAGGTCCTGAGAGGCACCGCGGGACGTGCCTTGAGATTGATCAACTGACTGATACGGGTTCGTGCACCCTTCTTGATCACTCGAAAATTTACGATGTGCAGATCAGTTTCGCCTTCTTCTGTACGGCGTTTAAGCTCAAGGATCGCAGTCTTCAAGCGGTTCCTCTCTTCGGGTTCCAAGTCTCGGCGGATGTGAACCCTGGTGCCTTTAAGCCTGGAGAGACGAGACAGAATGAGTTGTGGCGTGCTGTGGTCAGCAAAGGTGATTCTTAAAGGTCGACATGATTGGTTAGTATGCTGACCAAGTCGGACTACTTGTTTTATCGTTACGCTGCCTTCACCCACATCCAACAGTTTATCAACGAGCCCCTGAAGGAACTCAACATCGTGATCATAACGTTTCTGAGGGTTTTCATCTTTCGACTCTGGTGCATGGAACACCATGAGATTATAACGCCTCAGGGAGATCGGTGACGAACTTGAGACAGCAGGAGTGGAGGGGCTTGTGGTTTTGGACGGTCGTCTGTCGTTAGGGAGAGGTTTAAAGTTGTTGCGTGAACTTTTGCGTTTTTGAATGATCCATTTATCTTCAGTGGCATGGAACATCCTGTTGGCAGCAGCAACCCTTCGTAACGTGTCCTGAGTAGTCCGTAGATCAGATGACACCAACACACCGAGGTCTTTTTCAAGGATTGAGTTCCTGAGCAACGCCCCACCAATGTGGTACGTCCCGAAAGGCTCAGGAGCACCAATGGGGAGGACCGAGCACTTAGTGCGATTTATGGGCAATCGCCATTTGACTGACTACTCATGTAAGTTATCAAGTGTAGTCTGTAATCTATCCGCATCGTCAAGACAGGATACCTGTTATAATCTTCTCACTAGACGCAATTCCAGAAATAACAAGTTACTGTTTCACAAAACTTCTAGCACAACCGAAAGAAAAGGCAAAACGCCAATGACCCTGACAAAATAACGTATTAATCACCGCCAACGAACATTGTACAACTACTGCGGACCTTGGCTGTATTTATAGGCATCTTACTGACCGACTTCTAGAATTGGAAGATCAACCACCAAGTTTAGTAGTTCCCCATATCTTTTGCCGAGGTGTCAGGTGGTTTTCGATCACGTGCAGAAGTAGAACATTCCGGAACGTTCGAAATCGATGCGATAATCGTTAATAATCAATTAATTGCCAAAATAGTGGATTTCCAAGGCAATTCTTACTTGTTCCCGGACACCTCCCCTCCTGAGATATCGTCCGAGGTATAAGACGAAATCCTAGGATGAACATGCAGTCTGCGGGACGGTGTTCTCTGCCTGTCGGTCCATCTCCTTGGCAGAAGCGCCCGAGAACTTTGTTCCGATGTTCGTGTTCTGGATTCTTATTCGACTGTGTGCATTCGTCCGCTGCTACCTTCGGCAGGTTGAAGCTTTCCACCAGTAAATCGAACGGGAGGTCAGTAGGCCTTGCTTGGTCTGGTTGGCACAATGTGGGCCGTAACTGGTCTGCATGCCGTGCCCAGATCTGTGCGCCCACCATCACGTCATACATGACGTTTCCGCGCATGCGTTTGACCGTCCCTGGCGTCCATTTCACATGGCCTCCCGGTAGTCACGTACTAGCACCTTCTGTCCAAGCGTAAAAGATTGCTTTTTTGCTCCATGCCGCCGGTTAAAATCTTGTTCCATTCTGCGGTTTCTTTCACCAACAGAGGATTCCGAGCGCGGTCGGATGGCGTCGAAAGGCATGCGGAGCTTCCGGTTCATCATGGCCTGTGTTGGAGAGACTCCGTCTGGCGCTTGTGGATTCGGTGTTGATCGGCAGAGGAAAAGGAACCGGTCAACCATATCCTCTACACGTCCCTCCCCTTTTGATTTTTGGAGAGCTCGCTTGAATGTATCGACAAACCTTTCTGCCTGGCCATTCGACTGTGGGTGAAACGGCGGCGAGCGAATGTGCTGGACGGCGCAATGCTTGCAAAACTCCGTAAAGGTTGCTGAAGTAAATTGTGAGCCATTGTCAGTGACAATTGTCTCAGGACAGCCGAATCTGCTAAAAGTTTGGCGCGGTTTCGATATGGTGGCATTGGTGGTTGTGTTATCCATAAGCTGCAATGTGATAAGCATCGTTGCTTAGGAGGCTCGAAAGCGCAGCGGCCCTTTTATTTTCGGGAAATCTATCAACGTACCACCGGGCTTGTCGTTCCCATTGCAAAAGGTCTCGGGAGGGAGCGGTTGGGGTGGCGCTTGTACCCGAACCTGACCACGATAAATAACAGAGTTCAGCAATCCCAAGTGAGCGGATACTATTCGTCCAAATACAGTGGACTCGCTGACTGTGGATTCGGGATCATTCGAAACATTGCTTTTGACGTCAGTTTTCGGCATAATTTTCATTTTTCGAGGGAAGTGGTAATTCTTATTGCCGATGCTAGCAGGGTCACCAAATATGTAGTAGACGTCGAATCGGAAGTGTGAGTTCACACGCAAATAAGAACCAATAACCAGTAGAGGGTTTATTCCACGGTGCTGGTGGGAAGAAAGAACAATTACGAAGAAAATAACAGCAACGGAAGCAGAGGGAATGCACGTCTTCACACACGAAAAGAACGGGGAACAGTCGCGCGCGGGGGAGGGGGGTTACGGTCAAGGTCACGTCAGGGGAAACCGAGGGAAACAGTGAGTCAAACAACACTACTGTCCGTGAAATCATCGGCCTACTGTTGCCTTAAATGGTCGTTTCGGAATTTGTGTGCCAGTTGCTTTAAAATAGGAAAAAGCAATGCGTTAGTCGGCAACCAAACGCTTAGTGATTTGCTACAT
>OX104065.1:16760289-16846983 GCA_944474145.2 Dicrocoelium dendriticum | reverse complement strand
AAAAATGCTAAACTCTATTTTACTGGTTGTTTATGTGGCTCAGTGTCCCCTGAAAACGGTATGCTGTGGCCTTCTAACCGTGAGTTAATTACAAGCTCCCCTGAATTCCCTTGTAGATATTATATTCCATGCTGGATTTCTAGCGTTTTCGCGCAAGCTCATCCCTTAATTGCATATATTTTTCATGCTTGCCTGTAAAGTTTACTTTTCGGCCACCTGCGCAGTCCGTGGTTGTCGCAGGGTATTACGGGCTAATCAGAGCATTTCTGGATAGCTATGCCTATCTAGAGCATACGCCGCTTCCCTACTTTTTATATTTTCTTTTCTTTTTTCTGCTATCTGCCTGCAAAGCAGAAAGCCATTTTTAGCAAAAAATAAAAATGGCCTTATTCGTAGACCATCATTTAATTGCAAATAACTCGCAAACTACTGCACGTATGGTGTTGCTTTTACGTTCATCGTATGCAGGCGCTAAAGCTGGTCCAGACCAGTTTAATTTTGTGCTACTTTAAGCGGTATTCTAACTTTAGAAGGGCTTTTTCTTTTATCTGAGAATAACACAGGTTGAAATTTTGCGCCGGAGAGCAATATCAGCGTAATAAAAGTAGGGCTATATTTTTTGTTAATGGGTATTTTTCTACTGAAGCCCGCAGATTTATTTTCGCTCTTAACGGATTGCTTCTATTTGTGTCTGCATTTTTCGGAATTGTTTTTACTTTTCGTATGCCTTATAATTCCTTCTTTCATTTCTTCCATGTGCGCAACAACAATTGGGGCAACTGAGTGGCCAATTATTGTGCGATTAATTTAAAGTCAACTTGTGGCAAATTGGATTCTGTTCCAAGGAGAAAAGGCAAACTACACCTCGGCGAATTATTCCCAATAAAATACAAGGAGCTCAATATCGCCCGAAGGAACCAGAAAAATGTCAAGGTGGGCGCCTGCGACCCAGTAGCTGTATACTAAACAGTGCCAATGCATTTGCAATTGCTAACGATGAACATATATTTTGCCAACTTCCATGCAAGAGCATCGGATAAATGTAAGCATTGATCTGAACCCTTTAGGGTGCAGCCTCTAGCAGGTCTAGAAATATACCTATTTATTTATTTATTTATTTAGCAGTAGGACGTTTGGTCGCCTTATCTGCCTTTGTAGTGCATGAGGCAGAGCTGTGATCGACAGAAACTGCGCTATTCGAGTGAGTACTTCTACGTTTGCCCCGGAGTTTGGCTCGGGCGGCTTTACCTTTTATTCCATTTTTGTTAATCATTATGGAATAGCACGGCTTCATAGTTCGTGTTCCAGGAACATTGTTTTGCCGTATATAGGATCTAAAAGCTTAGAGTATAGCACGTCTAAATGTCGAGACAACGCGTCTAATTACTCTAATAAATAGTTGCTCTATGGCGGAATAAGCAACAAAAAGTCGAAAACGCACAGTTTATAACTTCGCGTGGTCAACTAAACTAGAATTTGAAGGCGATAATCAGTCCCGTTTTCCGAATCGCAGATGTACCATTAGATTACGCGAACTTACTGTCCGAATACGCGCGACTGGTACGACCAGCTGCAGAACTTCCGCCAGTCACAACTGAGGTCGGTCATCCCACAATCTTGCGTGGTCAGCCAGTTAACGCACGGCTTGCTCCAGACAAACTACGTGCAGTGGGAGCTGCATTCAATTATGTGCTTCAGCTTGGTATTTTCAGACCGTCCAACAACCCTTGGGCTTCATCTCTGCACATGGTCCCGAAGAAGCTCATAGGGAACTGACGTCTTTGCGACGACTAACCAACCTTGAATACGGATACCATGCCTGCTCGCTGCCCGACCCCACACATAGTGGCTCTCACCGCCAATCTGGCAGGTAAAATTATCTTCAGCAAAATCGACTTAAATAAATAAATAAATGGTAGCTTCTCGGTAAAACGAGGCACACCTGTGAAGACGCGATTAAATATGCATAAAAGCATAACCTCTTTGGAATATTAAAACATTTCGTTTTAATGAAAGATATAACAGACAAGGTGTGGTCCATACGAGTGAACATTTTGTCAGGTAATAGTCCGACCAAGAAATTGGATGGCGCCGTGGCGCGTCAAAATCAGTCATAACTTTCGTGTCAAGATGAAGTTGGGCGTGAATTCGCCGTGTAATAACCCATGAGCTTAGGAGCCTTAGGTTTTAGTGCAATCAATGAGCATTAAGAAATCGGAAAGTTCTGCGCTCCATCAAAGCGTTCTTCAAAGTAACATCATCTGCACAGGTTGTATGTAGCAGTGAGGACTGCGACAGTGCGCAGTGTTCAGTTGTGACTTTATTCAGCGGCGAGTCACATCCGCCACGTTGCAGTGTTGTTAAGCGGACCTTGTGGCTTTTTATAGGGAGAACGCTTGCCAGGCGAAAACCCACCACGTCCTGGAACACTGCCGTAGCTTCCTTTGAACAGTGGTGCTAGCCCGCTATGCATCGTATAGACCTATTTTGTAGTCTATTATTCGCAGTCAGTTGGCAGCCAACATTCTTCCTTCGTTGACCGATTGGCTTTTTAGTGTACCGGCAGTAGTCGTTGAAACCGGTCCATAATGCGAAAGAGTCGCAGAGTCGAATGATAACGGGTGCAGGCGAGTAAAAGATTGTTAATAGAGGCTAGCTTTTTCCGTTACATACTTGTCTGGTTCGCAAACCGTGTCCAGCTATCCACGCTGGACTTGTCATGGGGATGGTGATTGCAGTAGTTCATTGTGGCTAAATGCGTCCATAACAGACGAAAGTGCCATTGCGTTGTCCAGCGCGGGCTCTTTACGGGTTTGTAACTCCGCAAAACGGAATCGGAATTAAATCGAATGTAAGTGAGTGTAATTGTCTCCATGGTCAAGTGAAAACTGCATGAGAACCATCGGAAAGCCAGGTATGCGAGAGTAAAACTGTCCGTGGAATGACATCGGAAATGCTTCAGGTGAATGGCGAATCGGATTGTTCTTCCGGTAATGTATGGCACCGAAACAAATTTTTTGAATGCCGGTGAGAATGAACAAAGCTAACCGAGGGAAGCACGCCAGCATGGTTTGTCTTCCATTGTGGAACAGGGTATCCATGTAGATATTTCAGGTGAGTGAATTATGATACTGTGAGTGCGAGGCGAGCTAACCCCATTGGTTTTGATCCCATGAAGGTGACGACTCCAGAATGGCGGAAAGATCTTCATTTGGAACGATGAGGAGGTTCTTAATCTCCCGGTGAAAGGATCAAGTGGTTGTCAGCTGGCTATTAAGAATGAGTCGGCCAGCGTCAGTGGA
The DNA here is from genome assembly GCA_944474145.2 of Dicrocoelium dendriticum. Taxonomy (NCBI): domain Eukaryota; kingdom Metazoa; phylum Platyhelminthes; class Trematoda; order Plagiorchiida; family Dicrocoeliidae; genus Dicrocoelium; species Dicrocoelium dendriticum. Next base: position 16,843,681 of record OX104065.1, on the reverse strand, counting down.
CAACCCTGCTTGTTATGGCCGATGTAACCAGAAATCTCAGGATAAAACGGGCAACCGACAAGAGACGTCCAAACAGACAGGCAGCAATAAATCAAGAAGCACTATAGAAAGTCTGGTGGCGCGCAAAGGTGCCTATGATACAAAGAGCGCACTTTAACAGTTCTAGGCTCAAGAATCAGACATTTTGCTCTCCACTTACTCTCTCTTGACCCCATATACTTAGCTTTATCTGGTATACATGTGCCTTTCGCTATTGGCAACACTAGTAGACAGGCATAATGAAAATCAGATCCTCTTCCTTAACTGCTTTTGCTCGTAAAACACTCGCATTTTCAGATTTCATTTCACTGGCACGAAAGCTAACCAATGACAGAGAGGCCCCTGTCACACTGGCTGGCTGGAGCACCAGAAACTTTCCATCACCACTTTTCTTCTCTTGGCCGCCCGTGTGTCATTTATATTTTAGCTGGCTCCAAAGCCTACCATGCGTTATGCGTAATGGCGGGTGAACGACCAGCTCCCACTGGTTTTTGTTACTACTCTACTCCTGATTTACCTTATCGCTCTTTGCCTAGGGTGCTAGAACAGCTCTTGCCAGGAAAATCATGAAAGAAATAGTCGGTGTGACATTAGAGTGCCAGTTAACATTGCCATCTGGATGAACACGGCCGGCACTTTCTTCGGAACTAAAAAATGGAGAGAAACAAATCGAAATTCATCAAAGAGCTGCACAATAGTGTGCATCTACACATGAGGCATAACAATACCTCAAGTAAGAGCAAGCTCAACCACCAGAAGTAGAGTTGTTAAAACCCAACCAATGCAGGCCAAAACGGATTTCACGCCCAAATGCAATTAGCTAAATTTTACTAAATTTTCTCCTGCTCATTTCTTTATTATTAGTGACAGGCTCCTATAGCTCACTGATGTTAGAGACAGAGCCTCATTAATATAGAAAATCGGCTCTAAGGGATAAATCTTGAGGTGTTTAGCTAAGTAATGTGTGTATTTTGCAGGCCGAAATCTGTCAACGGATCTGAAAGATCCCCTGAGTTACTCAGGTAGACCTGGCTCTTGCGGCCCTGCTGTAAGCTATAGAAAAGCTTAGAGGTTTAAAAAATGCTAAACTCTATTTTACTGGTTGTTTATGTGGCTCAGTGTCCCCTGAAAACGGTATGCTGTGGCCTTCTAACCGTGAGTTAATTACAAGCTCCCCTGAATTCCCTTGTAGATATTATATTCCATGCTGGATTTCTAGCGTTTTCGCGCAAGCTCATCCCTTAATTGCATATATTTTTCATGCTTGCCTGTAAAGTTTACTTTTCGGCCACCTGCGCAGTCCGTGGTTGTCGCAGGGTATTACGGGCTAATCAGAGCATTTCTGGATAGCTATGCCTATCTAGAATATACGCCGCTTCCCTACTTTTTATATTTTCTTTTCTTTTTTCTGCTATCTGCCTGCAAAGCAGAAAGCCATTTTTAGCAAAAAATAAAAATGGCCTTATTCGTAGACCATCATTTAATTGCAAATAACTCGCAAACTACTGCACGTATGGTGTTGCTTTTACGTTCATCGTATGCAGGCGCTAAAGCTGGTCCAGACCAGTTTAATTTTGTGCTACTTTAAGCGGTATTCTAACTTTAGAAGGGCTTTTTCTTTTATCTGAGAATAACACAGGTTGAAATTTTGCGCCGGAGAGCAATATCAGCGTAATAAAAGTAGGGCTATATTTTTTGTTAATGGGTATTTTTCTACTGAAGCCCGCAGATTTATTTTCGCTCTTAACGGATTGCTTCTATTTGTGTCTGCATTTTTCGGAATTGTTTTTACTTTTCGTATGCCTTATAATTCCTTCTTTCATTTCTTCCATGTGCGCAACAACAATTGGGGCAACTGAGTGGCCAATTATTGTGCGATTAATTTAAAGTCAACTTGTGGCAAATTGGATTCTGTTCCAAGGAGAAAAGGCAAACTACACCTCGGCGAATTATTCCCAATAAAATACAAGGAGCTCAATATCGCCCGAAGGAACCAGAAAAATGTCAAGGTGGGCGCCTGCGACCCAGTAGCTGTATACTAAACAGTGCCAATGCATTTGCAATTGCTAACGATGAACATATATTTTGCCAACTTCCATGCAAGAGCATCGGATAAATGTAAGCATTGATCTGAACCCTTTAGGGTGCAGCCTCTAGCAGGTCTAGAAATATACCTATTTATTTATTTATTTATTTATGTAATTATGCTTAGTATACATGATGTGCAAGCGCTTTCTGTACTTCACGTCGCTGGTGTGGCTTAGTCTGCAACTACTACGTAGGAAGATGGTTCTGCACGCGCAGGATTGATAGACCGATATAGCAAACTGTTTTTACAGAACTGAGCGCATAATACGGTTGTTGGATTGGAATAGATAAACCGCTGATGATGACAGCAGTCCGAACGCGAGAGGCAGCTTAGGTGCAACTAAAGACAACTAGGTTGAGACCGAATTTTGGAGCAACAGTACATAAAGCAGCGTTCCAAGAAGAAAAGTAAATTTAATGAATCGGCAAGGTGCGGTGAAAGCGGACGGCAGTACGAAGAGTAATTCGTGAGAGTAATTACGCTAAAGCGCTCATGGTTCCACAGTCCAAAAGCCGTCAGCTTCTAGAGAAAATAGTCACAGGTGGCCAAAACTGCCGTGCATCGGGAGTCGTTATCCCACGTACGGTCACACTAACAGGCAAATGCGAACATAGGGTAAAGAGCAGAGACATGTATAGATAGGTAATGTGAGCATACTGATGGAAGTACTAGTCAAGATATACTTCGCAATGGTCCGAGTGCCGCCAGTAATCAGGAGCGAGGTCAAAGCGGAGGAGACCATACGCAAGAGGATAACTCTGTTCGTCGCAATGAGTGTAAGTCATGGGAATAGAAATGGAGCACAATAACAGAGAAGGCCCTGGATAAAAGGAAAATGAAAGCCACGCGGTCTAGACGCATGTGGAAGAGAGCAAAGTCGCTGCCAGACCATGGTCGGCAATGGCACAAACGTCTGGGAGTAATAGAAGGGCAGAAGAACGTTCAGATAAGAATAGATTATTCGGCGCACTGAGATTAAGTCATACAATTAAAATAAAAAAATAATTAATTACTTTATTCTCAGTTTCATAGAGACACACCAAAGCAGGCACGATCAAGGTTTAAAAACAGATGTGTATCAAGACCATACATCGGGTTCCAAGTGTGTAGTTGGAACAGTGTCGGGAAGAGTTGATATGTGAGTCTAGTCGACTTGCCAGTATGTAGTTGTGGGCAGTGACTTTATTCAGTGGCGAGTCACATACGCCACGTCGCAGTGTTGTTAAACAGACATTTGTGGCTTTTTATAGGGAGAACGCTTGCCAAGCGAAAACCCACCACGTCCTGCAACACTGCCGTAAAGCATTTTGAACATTAATGTTGAACTGGCAAAGCCGCTTGACGACTGGTTTTACCTTCGGCTTTTTGCAGAGTAATGGCTTCTAATTTCCTCTGTTAGTTGGACAGGTAATTTGATCGGGGTCGCCATGATTTTTGAAGTCGGTGGAGGAGACGGACATCGTGATTATTCATCTTGTTGTATGTCCAGATGAGCAAAAGTTCAACTGTTCCGCTCTCCAGATTTTTCAGATGTATAATGTATGGGAGTATGAGGATATGTCCAGTTCTGCATACTGGACAAGGGTTATTGTGATTGTAGTTCGGTCCTTTCGGAGTTCTACCATGCTCCATGTAAGTCCTTGTGGCTTGTTACGTCCGTCTTGGGCAAAAACTGTTCCTCAGTCCAATCCCAGATCTCCAAGATGTCCCGGACCTCAGAGAAAAGGGAAAGTGAGCGACAACCGAGAGAAGACTGCAAGAACAGGCATGGAGTTGAACATTGTTAATGTCTTGTGTTACAACATTTGGGCTTGAGACAAAAGCATGTACACTGTGCAACAATAATTATGCTGAAAATGTCTTTTGAATATCCTATAGAATCATTAGCCGTATGGGTGGATGGCTAACGTCTGCGTAGAGACAAGAGCGCTGTACCAGTAAGTAAAGTACGAAGTATCCGTTTAGTATGAGCCAATAATTGCGTGTGGATAGAGCAGAGAGAGTTAGAATATTGATAGTGATTTTCAAGTGCATGAACAGCATGTAGTTAGCGTAATCCGAGACGGAGGACATAATAAGCGAAAATAAATAGGTTGCCGCGAGAGAGTCCTAAATTCAATTGGTGGCAGGGCAGCGGAAGGTTTGGATGCAGATATTCCAAAGGAATAAAGGTTATTGAGATACTGAGTGGCTCCTAACAAGCACTGGATCATCGCATTTGCATGGGGCCAATGGCCACTAGCTACTTCTGAAAAGAGATGCCGAATTTACGACGACCGACAGATGGTGGCGCTAAGAGAGAATCAGTAGCCAGATGTAGCCATTTCAATCAGACGCTTGGTCAATAGTGTATGCCTACAGGGTCGCTGAGTGTATCAGCAGGCCAGATAAAGTAAGTGATAGGTCAACAGACCAGCTGAGCTTTGACCCAAACAATCCAAGAGAATGAACATTGTAAGAAGGGAGCTAGCTCCAGATATCCGCAAATTTAGAGGGAAGCTATGGTGACTAGCTGCTGCCAAGCAGAGATAGTGGCTCTAGAAAAGAATGTATCAATTGCTGTCGATGCCATATCATTAAGACGTTTGACTACTACTGGATACCTACAGTTTCGATGAAGAACTCAACATGCGAGCGAAGCTTGGAGAGACAGATGGCCGAAGAAAATGAGGGTTGTAGTGTCAGGGAGTGGCTCCTTGGAAGCTACATGGGGCTAACAATGACAAGCTGCTATCAAGAAGAGTTGATGCCAGTAGTACGAACGACAAAACGGCGCGGTAGGAGAGAGAAGAGTGACCAGCAATAGAGTTTGGATTAAGCCTTCAGTTACTAGTGTATCCTACGGTGACATATAATAGGTCAACAAACCATCTGAGCTGTGACGCAAACAATCCAAGAGAAGGAATATTGTAAGAAGGGAGAGGGCTCCGGATATCCGCAAAGTGACTGCGAATATCCGCGAGGGTAATCGATCAGATACAATCTTGCCAATGATGTATCACCAGCCGGCAGTGTTCCAGGACGTGGTGGGTCTTCGTCTGGCAAGCGTTTTCCCTACAAAAGCCACATATGTCGGTTTAACAACACTGCGACGTGGCGGATGTGACTCGTGACTCAATAATGTCACCGCCCCAAACACATTGGCATGTTGACCGACACCACATTTACAAGTTCTGTGCATATATCAGCTCTCGCACGAAAACCCCAACATATCTGATTAGGGACATGCCACTATACTTAAGTATTTTGCACCCGTTACCCCATACTTCACTCACTGACCTACATTGCTTACGGGACTTCATCGGACTAGTTCCTCATCAGCGTACCATATAAGTGATCTGAATACTATCTTTACCTCTCGCATTCTGTGTACATAGACTACATACAACCTTTGGGCTCTATGGGCCCACACTACTGTTTCCAACTGTACTACTCCCACTGTTGGTGCTGCTTATTCTTCTATCATGTACAATAATGCAATATGCTGATCATGCCCAAAAGGCGTGTTTCGCTTTGTTGAGAATAAAATATTTATTTGGTTATTTATTTATTTGCGCATATCCAGAGCTACCAGGAGACATTCCTTGTTTCTCCATCCTATAATCTCATACAACGTCTGTACCACTTACCTCCGCTGGCCTGCTAATGTATTCTGTGACACTGCAGCATTCCGCTAGTGACTAAACTGCTGAATGGAATAGTTACATCTGACCATCTACAGTTTTTCATAGCGCCATTATCTGTCGATCCCCTTAACCTCAGCACCTCTATTTAGTAGCAACTAGTGGTCGTATGTTCCAATCATCTCTGTGCATATCCAGAGCCAGCTAAGATCCACGCTCTTTTATCTCCAACCTTCATCCTTTGGGACTGCCTGCGTCACCTACATTTGCTGTTTGTTGACTTATTCTGGAACACTTGAGATATCCACTAACCATTAGAAGGCTTCACCCTGATGCCATTGCTAACCGTCGATACTCTCTCTACCTTCGATACCATTATCAGTTCCTCGTATTACCTTTGGCACCTCTGTTTAGCAGCAGCCTTACTTCGTAGGCCCCAACCATCTCTGCGCACATCCGGAGCTTGCCATGAGCCACTCTTTTACTCCTCTATGGGACTGGCTGCGTCACATACATTTGCTCTATGTTGACTTATTCCGGGACACTTTAGGTATCCACTAGCAACTTGAAGGCTTTATCCCAATGCCATGGCTAGCCGTCGATAATCTCTCTACCATTGGTACCATTCAGTTTTCCATATCACCTTTTACCACTTTTCAGCTGCAGCGAGTCATTGTAGGTAGCATACAGCTTAGCGCTAGGAGCCACTTCTTATCTCTTCAATACTTACTCTCTGGAATTGTTTGCATCATACCTCCGCAGATTTGTTGACTTCTTCTGTCACTGTAGGTATCCACTGGTAATTAGAAGGCTTAATCCGAAGGCCTTTGCTGGCCACTGATACTCTCTCCTAGCGCCACTATCTGCCGCTCTTCTTATCTTCCTCACTACTGCAGCAATTCGCCGTATGCTCCGTGTCCCTTCTGCACAGATCTTGAGCTTGCTAGGATGCACTCCTTGTCTCTCCAACATACATTCTTCTAGAATGTCTGTATCACTTACCGCAGCTGGCTTGTTGATGCTTTCAGTGACGCTAGAGGTATACACTAGTAACCAAGCGTCTGATTGGAATGACTACATCTGGCCACTGATAGTCTTTCCTAGCGCCACCATCTGTCGATCGTCCTTAATTCGTCACCTCCGTTTAGTAGTAGCTAGTAGTCATAGGCTCAATGCATATACGATTATCCAGTGCTTGTTAGGAGCCACTCCGTATCTCAATAACCTGTATGCTAATGGAAAACCTGCATGTAATCTTACCGCCGCCCTACCGCTAATTGACCCTTAGATCTCTCTCGCGGCAACCTACTTATTTTCACTTATCCTGCGCTCCCTATCGTATTACGCTAACTACTTGCTGTTCATGCACCTCGCAATCACCACCAATATTCTAACTCTCTTTGGTGTTTCTCCAGGCAATTGTTGGCTCAGAATGGACCGATACTTTGTAGGTTACTTACTGGTACAACGCCCTTGCCTCTACGCAGGTGTTAGAAATCCACGCATACGGCTAATGTTTCTATACGATATTTAAATGGCACTTTCAGCCGAAGCATTGTTGCACAATGTGCCTGCTTTTGTCTCAACTCCAAATGTTGTAACATAAGACTTTAACTATGTTTAACTCCACGCCTGTTCTTGTGGTCCGCTCTCGGTTGTCTCTCACTTCCCTTTTCTCCGAGTTCCGGAACTTCTTGGAGATCTGGGATTAGCCTGAGGAACAGTTTACGCCCAAGCCGGACGTAACAACGGACAACGACTTACATGGAGCATGATTGAACACCAAAAGGACCCAACTACAATCACCACAGCGCATACCCAGTATGGAGAGCTGGACACATCTTCACACTCCCATAAATTATACATCCGAAAAATCCAGACAGCAGAAACGTTGTACTGTTGCTCACCTGGACACACAACAACACGACTATTCGCGATGTTCCCCTTCGCAAACGACCTCAACCATCCTGGCAGCCCTGATCAAATTACCTTTCCAACTAACAGAGGAAATTAGGAGCCACCTGACTCCGAATCACCGAATATGAAAGCAGTCGTCAAGCGGCTTTGCCAGTTCAACATTAATGTTCAAAAAGCTTTACGGCAGTGTTGCAGGACGTAATGGGTTTCCACCTGGCAAGCGTTCTCCCTATAAAACGCCACAAATGTCTGTTTAACAACACTGCGACGTGGCGGATGTGACTCGCCACTGAATAAAGTCACTGTCCACAACTACATACTGGCAAGTCGACTAGACTCATATTTCAACTTTTCCCGTCACGTGCAAGAATATGATACGCTCCGTCTACGTGCACCGTTTTACTGCACTTATGGTGCCTTGGCCGTTTCAACTACACACGACCGGACCCGAAATATCATCGTGATACACAACTGCTTACAAACCTTGATCATGCCTGCTTTGTTGTGTCTCTGTGTATTTGAGAAAAAGCTATGTATTTATTTATTTATAAGATGTAAATTTAGACTGCTGAGGGCCATAAATTTGGTCATTTAGGGAGTTACAGCACTGACCCTGGGGCACACGTTTGTGCTGCTCGAGCAGACGGGAGGGATATTCCATCAGCGTTACGTGGAAATCGATTCCAGTCTTATAAGTAGTACTACCACGGCACGATACTTCGCCACTCTAAACGCTCTAAACATCACTCGCGCTGACAGAAAGTACGGTTTGAAAGAAATCATTTTGTGCAAGAATTGGCGCTGCTAAGGATTTACAATATTAGTTACAACATATATTGACCCTTACAGCCATTTATCTTCATGTATTTTGCTCCACCGCGATTGACCAACCCCACGCTTATATGGAAGGGCCTGCTGCCCAAATGTTTAGATAGATGCTAATCCATAGGTACAATATTTCTGCCAAAGCTTCCTATGATTGTACAAAATATTCGCTGATAAAGAAGCTACTTAAATTTAGTTGCGCTGACGTGTCAACGGCTACGAAAATCACAAACCCCAAGTGCAACTTATTTCGTTATAGTAATAATGTGTTCCACGTTAAAATTGTTTAGAATTTCCAATCAGGATAATAGATGACTATGTAAGTAGTCCACGATGAGACTCTCAGTGAACGGCACGAAATTAAACGCAAATATCAGAAGGCAATTTGTGTCGGACACAGCAATAGGGATTGGATGGGCTACAAGAAGACGCGGACTGATGAAGCAAGACAAGAGCGAACACGTAAGCGCGGGAACTTACAAGGCGGTCGAGTGTCCGGTTGTAAGGAAGGTTAAAACAAGGAAGCATAATGTACAATCGGTCAACAATTAAATTGCACATGAAAGATAGTAGTTATCTTTTGAGCGCTGCAGAGCTCCCTAGGATACTGAACATAAAAGCCTTCGATTTCGAAAACGACTGCTGTACCGTGGTTCGTAAGCCAAAATCATGCTGGGTAAAATGAGCAAGCATTCGTGTCAAATGTGGGTTTGCTGTAACCCGGAGTCCGCTGTGCCGTTTGTGGTTTGTTATCTATTGGTCGCAGGGCAGGGCACATTTCGGCGAGCCAGAGGAGCGTGCTTGTCGGAATAGAAAAAACTGTCCAGCCCATAATAAAGCCGATAGGACTTCGGCCTTCGCTGCTGCCAGATGGTGCCCTTGGGAGTTGTCTTTCCTCCAGCCGCACCCCTCCTCGGGTCAAAAAGACCCTCGTCCCACGAAGTAACCACCGTCGTCCCATAGCGAAGCGATCCTTGTCCCGCGAAGAAGTGACACTCGTCCCACGGAGAAACGACCAGCGTTCGCGTCAGGGTGCTCGAAAACATTCCTCGGATTGGCCAGTCGATGGAAGGGAAGAGTTGGAGCATGTAGCGACGAGAAGATAACATAACATGCGCAGAAACTCGAATAAATCAAATGGAGACGTCACGGCAGTTTTAGCGATGTCCGCTTCGGCTGCCGGAATTTGGTTGTATGCGCGAACCAAGCTGAGGCTGCAAGACTCGGGCACCTTCTATTTTTACAGCTCTTTTTCCTGCCTTTATTGTACGTGCTATACATACGCGCTGATTAATCCAGTTTCGCCAGACCGTCTACATGTTATCCGATTTTACTCGGAGTTCTTCGACGTTACAAAGCTTGTTTCAGCTGACCCAAGGTTTTATTTACATCACCTGGAAAGTCTCGTGTGTTCCTCCACTCTTTATCAATAAACTTCCCTCTTCCCGTTCCTAACCTTTTCTGGTCATGATCTATGTTCTCAATCTACCATTCGACTGTTCCCGGCGGACCGAAAGACGTCACAGAGAAGCAGACCATTTAGATGAGGCTAAGTTAAACTAGAGCACTGAGGTTTGGCTGCCCGTTTGAAGAATTGAAAACAAAGAGCGCAGCAAAGAGATGACAGTCAGGATGAAAAAGTTTTACTGCTAAAGGTGAGGTTTGAAATGAGAATGGTTTATGGGTAAAGTGTTGAAAAGCCCACGAGGCTATCCAATTAAGTTCAGCAGAAACCTTTGGTCGATCGAACCAAGTGAGGTAATGTACAAAAGCTATAACAGTAAAAAGTGAACAAGTCAAGCAGATTATAGAAGTATAAGAAACATAGTGTTGAGCCTGTGAAGCGAATATCGCTAATTCTAGGTAGCATGGGAGCAGTCAGAGCTAAATGGACTGGTCAAGTAAGACTAGACCCACAGCAAGACAGTGGGAACTGGTCCGCCGATGGAAGGTAGATTGAGAACATAGATCATGATCAGAAAAGGTTAGGAACGGGAAGAGGGAAGTTTATTGATAAAGAGTGGAGGAACACACGAGACTTTCCAGGTGATGTAAATAAAACCTTGGGTCAGCTGAAACAAGCTTTGTAAAGTTGAAGAACTCCGAGTAAAATCGGATAACATGTAGACGGTCTGGCGAAACTGGATTAATCAGCGCGTATGAATAGCACGGACAATAAAGGCAGGAAAAAGAGCTGTAAAAATAGAAGTTGCCCGAGTCTTGCAGCCTCAGCTTGGTTCGCGCATACAACCAAATTCCGGCGGCCGAAGCGGACATCGCTAAAACTGCCGTGACGTCTCCATTTGATTTATTCGAGTTTCTGCGCATGTTATGTTATCTTCTCGTCTCTACATGCTCCAACTCTTCCCTTCCATCGACTGGCCAACCCGAGGAATGTTTTCGAGGACCCTGACGCGAACGCTGGTCGTTTCTCCGTGGGACGAGTGTCACTTCTTCGCGGGACAAGGATCGCTTCTCCATGGGACGACAGTGGTTACTTCGTGGGACGAGGGTCTTTTTGACCCGAGGCGGGGTGCGGCGGGAGGAAAGACCGCTCCCAAGAGCACCATCTGGCAGCAGCGAAGGCTGAAGTCCTGTCGGCTTTATTATGGGCTGGACAGTTTTTCTATTCCGACAAGCACGCTCCACTGGCTCGCCGAAATGTGCCCTGCCCTGCAACCAATAGATAACAAACCACAAACGGCACAGCGGACTCCTGGGTTACAGCAAACCCACATTTGACACGAATGCTTGCTCATTTTACCCAGCATGATTTTGGCTTACGAACCACGGTACAACAGTCGTTTTCGAAATCGAAGGCTTTTATGTTCAGGATCCTAGGGAGCTCTGCAGCGCTCAAAAGATAACAACTATCTTTCATGTGCAATTTAATTGTTGACCGATTGTACATTATGCTTCCTTGTTTTAACCTTCCTTACAACCAGCTGGACACTCGACCGCCTTGTAAGTTCCCGCGCTTACGTGTTCGCTCTTGTCTTGCTTCATCAGTCCGCGTCTTCTTGTAGCCCATCCAATCCCTATTGCTGTGTCCGACACAAATTGCCTTCTGATATTTGCGTTTAATTTCGTGCCGTTCACTGAGAGTCTCATCGTTGACTACTTACATAGTCATCTATTATCCTGATTGGAAATTCTAAAATTTTTTAACGTGGAACACATTATTACTATAACGAAATAAGTTGCACTTGGGGTTTGTGATTTTCGTAGCCGTTGACACGTCAGCGCAACTAAATTTAAGTAGCTTCTTTATCAGCGAATATTTTGCACAATCATAGGAAGCTTTGGCAGAAATATTGTACCTATGGATTAGCATCTATCTAAACATATGGGCAGCAGGCCCTTCCATATAAGCGTGGGGTTGGTCAATCGCGGTGGAGCAAAATACATGAAGATAAATGGCTGTAAGGGTCAATATATGTTGTAACTAATATTGTAAATTCTTAGCAGCGCCAATTCTTGCATAAAATGCTTTCTTTCAAACCGTACTTTCTGTCAGCGCGAGTGATGTTTAGAGCGTTTAGAGTGGCGAAGTATCGTGCCGTGGTAGTACAACTTACAAGACTGGAATCGATTTCCGCGTAACGCTGATGGAATATCCCTCCCGTCTGCGCGAGCAGCACAAACGTGTGCCCCAGAGTCAGTGCTGTAACTCCCTAAATGACCAAATTTATGTCCCTCAGCAGTCTAAATTTACATCTTATAAATAAATAAATACATAGCTTTTTCTCAAATACACAGAGACACACCAAAGCAGGCATGATCAAGGTTTGTAAGCAGTTGTGTATCACGATGATACTTCGGGTTCAATCGTGTGTAGTTGAAACGGTCAAGGCACCATAAGTGCAGTAAAACGGTGCACGTAGACGGAGGGTATCATATTCTTGTATGTGTCGGGAAAAGTTGAAATATGAGTCTAGTCGACTTGCCAGTATGTAGCTGTGGACAGTGACTTTATTCAGTGGCGAGTCACTTCCGCCGCGTCGCAGTGTTGTTAAACAGACATTTGTGGCTTTTTATAGGGAGAACGCTTGCCAGGTGGAAACCCATTACGTCCTGCAACACTGCCGTAAAGCTTTTTGAACATTAATGTTGAACTGGCAAAGCCACTTGACGACTGCTTTCATATTCGGTTATTCGGAGTCAAATGGCTCCTAATTTCCTCTGTTAGTTGGATAGGTAACTTGATCAGGGCCGCCAGGATTGTTGAGGTCGTTTACGGAGGGGAACATCGCGAATAGTCGTGTTGTTGTGTGTCCAGGTGAGCAACAGTACAACGTCTCTGCTCTCTGGATTTTTCGGATGTATAATTTATGGGAGTGTGAAGATGTGTCCAGCTCTCCATACTGGGTATGCGCTGTGGTGATTGTAGTTGGGTCCTTTTGGTGTTCAATCATGCTCCATGTAAGTCCTTGTCCGTTGTTACGTCCGGCTTGGGCGTAAACTGTTCCTCAGGCTAATCCCAGATCTCCAAGAACTTCCGGAACTCGGAGAAAAGGGAAGTGAGAGACAACCGAGAGCGGACCACAAGAACAGGCGTGGAGTTAAACTTAGTTAAAGTCTTATGTTACAACATTTGGAGTTGAGACAAAAGCAGGTACATTGTGCAACAATGCTTCGGCTGAAAGTGCCTTTTGAATATCCTATAGAAACATTATCCGTATGCGTGGATTTCTAACACCTGCGTAGAGGCAAGAGCGTTGTACCAGTAAGTAACCTACAAAGTATCGGTCCATTATGAGCCAACAATTGCTTGGGGAAACACCAAAGAGCGTTAGAATATTGGTGGTGATTGCGAGGTGCATGAACAGCAAGTAGTTAGCGTAATACGATAGGGAGCGCAGGATAAGTGAAAATAAGTAGGTTGCCGCGAGAGAGATCTAAGGGTCAATTAGCGGTAGGGCGGCGGAAAGATTACATGCAGGTTTTCCATTAGAATACAGGTTATTGAGATACGGAGTGGCTCCTAACAAGCGCTGGATAATCGTATATGCATTGAGCCTATGACTACTAGCTACTACTAAACGGAGGTGCCGAATTAAGGACGATCGACAGATGGTGGCGCTAGGAAAGACTATCAGTGGCCAGATGTAGTCATTCCAAGCAGACGCTTGGTCACTAGTGTATACCCATAGCGTCACTGAATGCATCAACAAGCCAGCGGCGGTAAGTGATACAGACATTCTAGGAGAATGTATGTTGGAGAGACAAGGAGTGCATCCTAGCAAGCTCAAGATCTGTGCAGAAAGGACATGGAGCATACGGCGAATTGCTGCAGTAGTGAGGAAGATAAGAAGAGCGGCAGATAGTGGTGCTAGGAGAGAGTATCAGTGGCCAGCAAAGGCAATCGGATTAAGCCTACTACTTACCAGTGGATACCTACAGTGACAGAAGAAGTCAACAAATCTGCGGAGGTATGATGTAAACAATTCCAGAGAGTAAGTATTGAAGAGATAAGAAGTGGCTCCTAGCGCTCAGCTGTATGCTACCTACAATGACTCGCTGCAGCTGAAAAGTGGTAAAAGGTGATATGAAAAACTGAATGGTACCAATGGTAGAGAGATTATCGACGGCTAGCCATGGCATTGGGATAAAGCCTTCAAGTTGCTAGTGGATACCTAAAGTGTCCCGGAATAAGTCAACATAGAGCAAATGTATGTGACGCAGCCAGTCCCATAGAGGAGTAAAAGAGTGGCTCATGGCAAGCTCCGGATGTGCGCAGAGATGGTTGGGGCCTACGAAGAAAGGCTGCTGCTAAACAGAGGTGCCAGAGGTAATACGAGGAACTGACAATGGGATCGAGGGTAGAGAGAGTATCGACGGTTAGCAATGGCATCAGGGTGAAGCCTTCTAATGGTTAGTGGATATCTCAAGTGTCCCAGAATAAGTCAACAGACAGCAAATGTAGGTGACGCAGGCAGTCCCAAAGGATGAAGGTTGGAGATAAAAGAGCGTGGATCTTAGCTGGCTCTGGATTTGCACAGAGATGATTGGAACATTCGACCACTAGTTGCTACTAAATAGAGGTGCTGAGGTTAAGAGGATCGACAGATAATGGCGCTATGAAAAACTGTAGGTGGTCAGATGTAACTATTCCATTAAGCAGTTTAGTCACTAGCGGAATGCTGCAGTGTCACAGAATACATTAGCAAGCCAGCGAAGGTAAGTGGTACAGACTTTGTATGAGATTATAGGATGGAGAAACAAGGAATGTCTCCTGGTAGCTCTGGATATGCGCAACTAAATAAATAAACAAATAAATATTTTATTCTCAACAAAGCGAAACACGCCTTTTACGCATGATCAGCATATTGCATTATTGTACATGATAGAAGAATAAGCAGCACCAACAGTGGGAGTAGTACAGTTGGAAACAGTGGTGTGGGCCCATAGAGCCCAAAGGTTGTATGTAGTCTATGTACACAGAATGCGAGAGGTAAAGATAGTATTCAGATCACTTTATGGTATGTTGATGAGGAACTAGTCCGATGAAGTCCCGTAAGCAATGTAGGTCAGTGAGTGAAGTATGGGGTACCGGATGCAAAATACTTAAGCATAGTGGCATGTCACTAATCAGATATGTAGGGGTTTTCGTGCGAGAGCTGATATATGCACAGAACTTGTAAATGTGGTGTCGGTCAACTTGCCAATGTGTTTGGGGCGGTGACTTTATTGAGTCACGAGTCACATCCGCCACGTCGCAGTGTTGTTAAACAGACATTTGTGGCTTTTGTAGGGAAAACGCTTGCCAGACGAAAACCCACCACGTCCTGGAACACTGCCGGCTGGTGATACATCATTGGCAAGATTGTATCTGCTCGATTACCCTCGCGGATATTCGCAGTCACTTTGCGGATATCCGGAGCCCGCTCCCTTCTTACAATGTTCCTTCTCTTGGATTGTTTGCGTCACAGCTCAGATGGTTTGTTGACCTATTATATGTCACCGTAGGATACACTAGTAACTGAAGGCTTAATCCAAACTATATT
Organism: Dicrocoelium dendriticum; assembly: GCA_944474145.2. NCBI lineage: Eukaryota > Metazoa > Platyhelminthes > Trematoda > Plagiorchiida > Dicrocoeliidae > Dicrocoelium > Dicrocoelium dendriticum. The sequence continues at coordinate 16,828,181 of OX104065.1, read as the reverse complement.
GCTGGTTACTCTTCTCCCTCCAAGCGCGCCGTTGTGTCGTTCGTATACTCGCATCAACTCTTCTTGATAGCAGCTTGTCATTGTTAGCCCCATGTAGCTTGCAAGGAGCCACTCCCTGAATCTACAGCCCTCCTTTTCTTCTGCCATCTGTCTCGCCAAGCTTCGCTCGCATGTTGAGTTCTTCATCGAAACTGTAGGTATCCAGTAGTGCTCAAACGTCTTAATGATATGGCATCGACAGCCACTGACATATTCTATTCTAGAGCCAATATCTCTGCTTAGCAGCAGCTAGTTACCATAGCTTCCCTCTAAATTTGCGGATATCTGGAGCTAGCTCCCTTCTTACAATGTTCATTCTCTTGGATTGTTTGGGTCAAAGCTCAGCTGGTCTGTTGACCTATCACTTACTTTAACTGGCCTGTTGATACACTCAGCGACCCTATAGGCATACGCTAGTGACCAAGCGTCTGATTGGAATGGCCGCATCTGGCCACTTAGTCTCCCCTAGCGCCACCATCTGTCGGTCGTCGTAAATTCGGCATCTCTTTTCAGAAGTAACTAGTGGCCGTTGGCCCCATGCATATGCGATGATCCAGTGCTTGTTAGGAGCCACTCCGTATCTTAATCACCTTTATTCCTTTAGAATATCTACATCCAATCCTTCCGCTGCCCTGCCACCAATTGATCTTTAGGACTCTCTTGCGGCAACCTATGTATTTCCGCTTATTATGCGCTCCCTCTCGGATTATGCTAACTACGTGCCGTTCATGCACCTGGCAATCACTACCATTATTCTAACTCTCCTTTCTCTATCACCAAGCAATTATTGACTCATACTAGACTGATACTTCGTACTTTACTTACTGGTACAACGCTCTTGTCTATCCGCAGGCGTTAGCAATTCACCCATACGGCTAATGATTCTATAGGATATTCAAAAAACATTTTCAGTATAAGTATGGTTGCACAGTGTACATGCATTTGTCTCAAGCCCAAATGTTGTAACACAAGACATCAAAAATGTTCAACTTCATGCCTGTTCTTGCAGTCTTCTCTCGGTTGTCGCTCACTTTCCCTTTTCTCTGAGGTCCGGGACATCTTGGAGACCTGGGATTGGACTGAGGAACAGTTTTTACCCAAGACGGACGTAACAAGCCACAAGGACTTACAGGGAGCATGGTAGAACTCCGAAAGGACCGAACTACAATCACAATAACCCTTGTCCAGTATGCAGAACTGGACATATCATCATACTCCCATACATTATACATCTGATAAATCTGGAGAGCGGAACCGTTGAACTGTTGCTCATCTGGATATACAACAAGATGAATAATCACGATGTCCGTCTCCTCCACCGACTTCAAAAATCATGGCAACCCCGATCAAATTACCTGTCCAACTAACAGAGGAAATTGGAAGCCATTACTCTGCCAAAAACCGAAGGTAAAACCAGTCGTCAAGCGGCTTTGCCAGTTCAACATTAATGTTCAAAATGCTTTACGGCAGTGTTGCAGGACGTGGTGGGTTTTCGCTTGACAAGCGTTCTCCCTATAAAATATCACAATTATCTGTTTAACAACACTGCAACGTGGCGGATGTGACTCGCCACTGAATAAAGTCACTGCCCACAACTACATACTGGCAAGTCGACTAGACTCACATATCAACTCTTCCCGACACTGTTATAACTACACACGATGGAACCTGATGTATCGTCGTGATACACATCTGTTTTTAAACCTTGATCATGCCTGCTTTGGTGTGTCGCTATGAAACAGATTAAACTAATTAATTATTTATTTATTTATAATTGTACGACTTAATCTCAGTGCACCGAATAATCTGTTCTTATCTGAACGTTCTTCTGCCCTTCTATTACTCCCAGACGTTTGTGCCATTACCGACCATTGTCTGGCAGCGACTTTGCTCTCTTCCACATGCGTCTAGACCGCTGTGGCTTTCATTTTCCTTTTATCCAGGGCCTTCTCGGTTATTGTGCTCCATTTCTATTCCCATGACTTACACTCATTGCGACGAACAGAGTTTTCCTCTTGCGTATGGTCTCCTCCGCTTTGACCTCGCTCCTGATTACTGGCGGCACTTGGACCATTGCTAAGTATATCTTGACTAGTACTTCCATCAGTATGCTCACATTACCTCTCTATACATACCTCTGCTCTTTACCCTATGTTCGCATTTGCCTGTTAGTGTGACCGTACGTGGGATAACGACTCCCGATGCACGGCAGTTTTGGCCACCTGTGACTATTTTCTCTAGAAGCTGACGGCTTTTGGACTGTGGAACCATGAGCGCTTTAGCGTAATTACTCTCACGAATTACTCTTCGTACTGCCGTCCGCTTTCACCGCACCTTGCCGATTCTTTAAATTTCCTTTTCTTCTTGGAAAGCTGCTGTATGTACTGTTGCTCCAAAATTCGGTCTCAACCTAGTTGTCTTTAGTTTCACCTAAGATGCCTCTCGCGTTCGGACTGCTGTCATCATCAGCGGTTTATCTATTCCACTCCAACAACCGTATTATGCGCTCAGTTCTGTAAACACAGTTTGCTATATCGGTTTCTCAATCCTGCGCGTGCAGAACCATCTTCCTACGTAGTAGTTGCAGTCTGAGCCACACCAGCGACGTGAAGTACTGAAAGCACTTGCACATCATGTATACTAAGCATAATTACATCGGTTTTAATGTATCATAGGCACGTTTGTGCGCCACCAGACTTTCTATAGTGCTTCTTGATTTATTGCTACCTGTCTGTGTGGACGTCTCTTGTCGGTTGCCCGTTTTATCCCGAGATTTCTGGCTACATCGGCCATAACAAGCAGGGTTGTCCACTGACGCTGGCCGACTCATTCTTAATAGCCAGCTGACTTAACCACTTGATCCTTTCACCGGGAGATTAAGAACCTCCTCATCGTTCCAAATGAAGATCTTTCCGCCATTCTGGAATCGTCACCTTCACGGGATCAAAACCAATGGGGTTAGCTCGCCTCGTACTCACAGTATCATAATTCACTCACCTGAAATATCTACATGGATACCCTGTTCCACAATGGAAGACAAACCGTGCTGGCGTGCTTCCCTCGGTTAGCTTTGTTCATTCTCACCGGCATTCAAAAAATTGGTTTCGGTGCCATACATTACCGGAAGAACAATCCGATTCGCCATTCACCTGAAGCTTTTCCGATGTCATTCCACGGACAGTTTTACTCTCGCATACCTGGTTTTCCGATGGTTCTCATGCAGTTTTCACTTGACCATGGAGACAATTACACTCACTTACATTTGAAGGAATTCCGATTCCGTTTTGCGGAGTTACAAACCCGTAAGGAGCCCGCGCTGGACAACGCAATGGCACTTTCGTCTGTTATGGACGCATTTAGCCACAATGAACTACTGCAATCACCATCCCCATGATAAGTCCAGCGTGGATAGCTGGACACGGTTTGCGAACCAGACAAGTATGTAACGGAAAAAGCCAGCCTCTATTAACAATCTTTTACTCGCCTGCACCCGTTATCATTCGAATCTGCGACTCTTTCGCATTATGGACCGGTTTCAACGACTACTGCCGTTACACTACCAAGCCAATCGGTCAACGAAGGAAGAATGTTGGTTGCCAACCGACTGCGAATAATAGACTACAAAATAGGTCTGTATGATGCATAGCGGGCTAGCACTACTGTTCAAAGGAAGCTACGGCAGTGTTCCAGGACGTGGTGGGTTTTCGCCTGGCAAGCGTTCTCCCTATAAAAAGCCACAAGGTCCGCTTAACAACACTGCAACGTGGCGGATGTGACTCGCCGCTGAATAAAGTCACAACTGAACACTGCACACTGTCGCAGTCCTCACTTCTACATACAACCTGTGCAGCTGATGTTACTTTGAAGAACGCTTTGATGGAGCGCAGAACTTTCCGATTTCTTAATGCTCATTGCTTGCACTAAAACCTTGTTTGGGCTCCTAAGCTCATGGGTTATTACACGGCGAATTCACGCCCAACTTCATCTTGACACGAAAGTTATGACTGATTTTGACGCGCCCCGGCGCCATCAAATTTCTTGGTCTGACTATTACCTGACAAAATGCTCACTCGTTTGGACCACATCTTTTCTGTTATATCTTTCATTAAAACGAAATGTTTTAATATTCCAAAGAGGTTATGCTTTTATGCATATTTAATCGCGCCTTCACAGGTGTGCCTCGTTTTACCGAGAAGCTACCATTTATTTATTTATTTAAGTCGATTTTGCTGAAGATAATTTTACCTGCCAGATTGGCGGTGAGAGCCACTATGTGTGGGGTCGGGCAGCGAGCAGGCGTGGTATCCGTATTCAAGGTTGGTTAGTCGTCGCAAAGACGTCAGTTCACTCTGAGCTTCTTCGGGACCATGTGCAGAAATGAAGCCCATGGGTTGTTGGAAGGTCTGAAAATACCAAGCTGAAGCACATAATTGAATGCAGCTCCCGCTGCACGTAGTTTGTCTGGAGCAAGCCGTCTTGACCGTGCGTTAACTGGCTGACCACGCAAGATTATGGGATGACCGACTTCAGTTGTGACTGGCGGAAGTTCTGCAGCTGGTCGTACCAGTCGCGCGTATTCGGACAGTAGGTTCGCGTAATCTAATGGTACATCGGCAATTCGGAAAACGGGACTGATTATCGCCTTCAACTTCTAGTTTAGTTGACCACGCGAAGTTATAAACTGTGCGTTTTCGACTTTTTGTTGCTTATTCCGCCATATAGCAACTATTTATTAGAGTAATTAGACGCGTTGTCTCGACATTTAGACGTGCTATACTCTAAGCTTTTTAGATCCTATATACGGCAAAACAATGTTCCTGGAACACGAACTATGAAGCCGTGCTATTCCATAATGACTAACAAAAATGGAATAAAAGGTAAAGCCGCCCGAGCCAAACTCCGGGGCAAACGTAGAAGTACTCATTCGAATAGCGCAGTTTCTGTCGATCACAGCTCTGCCTCATGCACTGCATAGGCGGATAAGGCGACCAAACGTCCTACTGCTAAATAAATAAATAAATAAATAAATAGGTATATTTCTAGACCTGCTAGAGGCTGCACCCTAAAGGGTTCAGATCAATGCTTACATTTATCCGATGCTCTTTCATGGAAGTTGGCAAAATATATGTTCATCGTTAGCAATTGCAAATGCATTGGCACTGTTTAGTATACAGCTACTGGGTCGCAGGCGCCCACCTTGACATTTTTCTGGTTCCTTCGGGCGATATTGAGCTCCTTGTATTTTATTGTGAATACTTCGCGGAGGTGTAGTTTGCCTTTACTCCTTGGAACAGAATCCAATTTGCCACAAGTTTACTTTAAATTGATCGCACAATGATTGGCCACTCAGTTGCCCCAATTGTTGTCGCGCACATGGAAGAAATGAATGAAGGGATTATAAGGCATACGAAAAATAAAAACAATTCCGAAAAATGCAGACATAAATAGAAGCAATTTGTTAAGAGAGAAAATAAATCTGCGTGCTTCAGTAGAAAAATACCAATTAACAAAAAAATATAGCACTACTTTATTACGCTGATATTGCTCTCCGGCGCAAAATTTCAACCTGAGTTATTCTCAGATAAAAGGAAAAGCCTTTCTACATTTTGAATACCTTCTTAAAGTAGCACAAGCTTACACTGGTCTGGACCAGCTTTAGCGCCTGAATACGATGAACGTAAAAGCAACACCACAAGTGCAGCAGTTTGCGAGTTATTCGCAATTAAACGATGGTCTACGAATAAGGTCATTTTTATTTTTCGCTAAAAATGGCTTTCTGCTTTGCAGGCAGATAGCAGAAAATATAAAAGAAAATATAAAAAGTAGGGAAGCGGTGTATGTTCTAGACAGGCATAGCTATCCAGAAATGCTCTAATTAGCCCGTAATACCCTGCGACAACTACGGACTGCGCAGGTGGCCGAAAAGTAAACTTTGCAGGCAAGCATGAAAAATATATGCAAATAAGGGATGAGCTTGCGCGAAAACGCTAGAAATCCAGCAAGGAATATTATATCTACAAGGGAATTCAGGGGAGCTTGTAATTAACTCACGGTTAGAAGGCCACAGCATCCCATTTTCAGGGGATACTGAGCCACATAAACAACCAGTAAAATAGAGTTTAGCATTTTTAAGCCTTTGAACTGAATAAACTGCGCCCCTGCAGTGTCCATCTTATAGACCCATTGAAAGAAGCACTTAGCAAAATCAGTGCACTCTCAACTGAAATGGTTGCTCTCAAAAGGAAATGGCAGTTACCAAAACAGAGCTAGCAAAACTTATGCCATTGGCCCAACTCGCAGGAATAAGGACAAATGGCAACGTTGACGAGCTCAAAGATGCCGGCGCCCTTCTTACTACCAGCACTACTGAGATAAACGAGCGCACCCGCAGTGCGCGAAACGTGATCGTCTTCAACTTTCCTGACAAACTTCCCTTGGAGAAAGTCACCTGCCTACTTACGTCCATGTGTAACATCCCACCTGACATTTGCGTGAGTAAGCGGCTTAGAATATCGAAGATCAGTCGCAATTGCCCTATTTTTCTCGCATTCAAAACTCCAGAACTGGCTACAAGCTTCATAGCAAATCGATTTACTTTAAGAACAAACGCAAACATTGGGCCTATTCTTATCAAGCCTGATCTCACGCCGTTATAAAGAGCTTTCCCACCAGCTACTTATACCAAAGCAAGAAAACAGCCTCATGATTCATCGCCGGTTGTCAGAGCTACTGCTTGCCCTACTACAAGCACTAACGTGGATCTGGACCTAACCCCCTGCGTCACGCGTCCACGACAGCACTACATCCCGACTCAAGCCCCACAGCCCTAATAGACAAAAAGTCAACTAACGTTCCGGACTCACCCCCGCTAACGATACAAGAAGCGGAGTGAATGCGTAACGCCTCCGACATGAGTGACACCGATTCCGAATCTATCAATGTAGACTTCCCGATGATCAACTCCCTTCCCTCCCCCTCGTGCAAAAACCGTAACCACCCTCGCAACACGACCGACTACCAACATAGGTCAGCCGCTGAAACACGTCACGCCTTGTAATGGGATGCACTCCCCGCTGATGCATCACCATAACAAAGATAACCGTACCCAAGCAAGTTCCTCATGGCACAAACGGACAGCTGATAAGCCCCAATCAACATTTGTACCAATGGATCGCGTGAGATCGAAATCCTTCCGATCCCAAACGCCGCCCTTCACGCAGATTTCGACCGAACCGGCCCAATCACTGCGCAAGCCCTACCTACTCGAGACGCCCAACAATGCTAGCAAGCTCCAGAAATATAACAAATGCCATGGCTTTCAAAAACCGAGGACGTTCTGCCAGTCACTACAACAAAATGAAACTATGAACAGCCCGCGCAGCATCAACGCGGTGATTCCCCTGATAACCAACTATCCGCCTGGTACACTAACGCCCAGTCGGCCCTACGAAAAGCGTTACGGCATCCAAAGGTCAAGTGCACAACCCCGCTACCAATCCCCACAACCTCTCGAAACAGCGGGGAACAAAGCACCCTCCCAAAGAGGACGCCCTTCTGAAAATCTGTACCGCTCCATTAACACCACCCCGCACTCCCTGGCCATACGTCCACCTGAACGAAAAATACATCCGGATGACAAGCACTTCATCCGGACCATGCCATCCACGGCCCCTTTTTATGGGATGCAGCAGGACGCGGCCCACCTCACCCATTCCACCAAGAGTTCTCACCAGCCCTCTATTACCTCCAACAACTCATATGCTCACTACAACTAACCCCCCACGGTTGGCTTCAGCCCTCCGGATAGGTTCTAAACTCAATACTATTACTACAGCCTCATTAGAGGCCGAATACCATCAGCTACCTCCTCAACCAATTCCTGATCACAATCCTATATCACCCTCTATACTATTTCCTACCCCCTCCATGTACCCTACGCCCGTTACACCTTACTGTGCAACTTACCTCACACAATCGACCTCTTCCATCCCTCCTTGCGTTGAATCTTACAGTATGCTGCTTATTAATGCGCCATCTATTACACACAAGATGCACCTCATTGGCCCATTTATTCTGCTCTCATACCCACAGCTGTTTCTCATCACAGAAACGGGGCACCCCTCAAATACTTCTGACAGCCTCCTACGTATCCCCGGCTACACTGCATTCTGCAACGGACGAGACAACCAGCGCGGTGGCGGTTGTCTTATCTATGTCCGGGACGGTTTTGTTGCACCTGATTTCGAACTGTTAGCTATAGGTGACCCTGAAGACTCCATCTGGATCCAGACGACAGGAGGTCACCGTGACCTCCTTATCGGTTGCGTATACAACCCTCCACACACATCTAACGAAAAGAGCAATAAACTCACCAAGCTCTTCACTGAAATCTCCCAAATGCCCCCACGGCGCAAGATAGTAGGTGGCGATTTCAATATGCCACTTATCCCCTGGAACGACCAGGTTGCCCCACTCAGATACAGAAGTTTCGTTCACACCGTCCACGTAAATAACTGGACCCAACAAGTTCACGATCACACCAGGCTTTCTAACACCCTTGACTTAATCTTGACGCGAGGTGTCTCCGATGCTGTTGCTGGTATATTAGATAATATAAATGGCTGCGACCACAAGGTGGTCAAACTCATATTTACACTTTCTACTCCACACAGCGCCACTTCTTCTTCTGTCAAACAGTTGCGAATGCTCAACCACATTAACTGGGACAGCTTTGAGATATTAGTGCGATCTTCGAACTGGGACAACTTCTTTTTAGCTACCGATATAGACGCAGCAGCACACATCCTGTACCTAAATCTCTTCAGCTGCCTAGATGTGCTCTCCCCACTCACCTGCAAAAGCCGCTTAAAGCTGACAGCGAAATCAGCTAAGGCCTACGGTGTACTTAGGAAGATCAAAAAATGCGACAGCGATACTCCAGAACTAAGGAATTTCACATCCTTGTTGGCATAAATGAAATCCTAACCAACTGGCAAACTGCGCAGGAATCAGCCAAGATTGCTGAAGAAGATGCTGCCCTCAAATCGAGCAATAAAACCAAGTCACTGGGGCAACTACTTCGACAAAGAAGCAATCAAAAATCTACGCCTGTTGCCTCACTCAGGCTTCCTGACACTTTCATTATTAGCGATCCATCAAATAGATGTGAGACCCACAATGGATACTTCTGCAATGCTTTCACTGACGTTAATGGAACTGCGCCTGCTTTGCCATCTAGGCGCACCAATGACTCACTCGACATTATTAAGTTTGACATGCGTTCTATCACCCAAGTAATCAGCTCAGTCAAATGTTCATCACATCCTGGTCCCGATGGTCTTTCATCTGCGTTGCTGATACTCGGTGGCAAGAAAATTCCAGCCCTACTTCTCAACCTATCCACGCTTTCCATGACTAACGGGATCTATCCAACCACATGGAAACATGCCATCGTCATCCCCAAACACAAAAGAGGCAGTCAGCAGAACATGGAAAACTATCGCCCCATCAGCCACACGCCTATAGCTTCAAGAATAATGGAAAGCATAGTTAAAGAAACCATGCTCACCTTCCTGCTTACTCGCAACCTCATCAATCGACAACAACATGGATTTCTGCCGTCTAAATCCTGTCAGACCTGCCAATTTGAGTTCCTCAATTATGTAACTCAACTGATTGACAACAAGCAAGAACTAGCCATCATCTTCCTAGACATGACGAAAGCCTTTGAAAGAGTACCACATACAGAACTCTTGATGAAGCTCGAATCATACGGTATCTCCGGCACACTGCACTCTTGGTTCTCATCATATCTTGCAGCTCGCTCACCGTCAGTAATGGTTGGGGAATTTAGGTCACTTCCTAAACCAGTCAAAAGTGGCGTAAATCAAGGTAGCGTTTTAGGCCCTCTACTTTTCCTGCTCTATATCAATGACGTGTTCCAGGTTTTCAAACATGGGCACCCTACCTATTTGCGGATGACATCAAAATTGTCTTCCCATTCCATCCGTCAAGCTTCCACACCGCAATCTCCCATATACAATACGACTTAAGAGCACTGGCTGCATGGTGCGACACATGGAAGTTGGCATTCACACCATCAAAATGCAATGTCCCTGCGTACCGATGCACCATGCCTCCCAATACCTTAATGCTGCAAGACACGCCATTAGGGAACTGCCTAACAGTGCGTGACTTAGGCGTGCACTACTCTTGTTCGCTGAACTTCGCGGAACAAGTAGTTTATTCCGCAGCTAAGGCACGCTCTCTCATCGGATACATCCTCAAAACCATGACAACTCAGGAATCTAGAACTTTGCTCTACAAAACATGTGCCCGGCCTCTGCTAGAATACTGCTCTGTAGTATTCACCAACCTTAGGAAATGCGACCGAATAGCCCTCGAAAAGGTTCAGCGTACCTTCACAAAACGCCTCCTGGGGCACTCAAGTCTAGGCTACCGTGATCGGTGCAACACACTTAAGCTAGAACCGTTATGGCTGCGCCGATAGAAAACCAACCTTGCTTTCCTATATTTGCTCATTAACAATATCAGTGTGAGCCAACTAACCCCCGTCTCAGACTCATATGCCACTTCGTACCCTCTAAGTGATAGACCCCACTCCATTATCTTACCAAGAACGCGCAGCAGCATTCGCTCCAACTTCTACCTCTACAGATACGCACACGTATGGAACAGGTTACCTCTCACAATAAGGGCATCTATGAATATAAACCAGTTGCGCTTCTCTATTAGCAAATACCTCTCTGTCACACAAGTTTCCAAACTACTGAATATCAACTGTCCTGAAGAAGAGTTTGTTGAAACTGGACCAGACCACTTATAATCGCCTCTTCTTACCTTCCGACACTATCCTCTTCCAGACTCTTCATCTCTCCCCTAACGCGCCGTTATGTGTCGTTCATCTTACTCGCGTCAACTCCTCCTGGCAATAGCTAGTCATTGTCGGCTACTTGTAGCTTAAAAGGAGCCACTCCTTGACTCTCCAGCCTTCATTTTCTGTCGTCTATCTCTCTAAGCTTAGCTTGCATGTTGACCTCCTCTTCGAAACTGTAGGTATTCAGTAGTGGTCAAACCACTTAATGACATGGCTACATCAGCCACTGATATATTCTTTTTTAGCGCCACCATCTATGCTTAGGAACAGTTAGTCGCCATAGCTTCCATTTAACTCTGCGGATATCCGGAGCTCTGTAAGAGTCGCTCCTTTCTTGAAATGTTCATTCTCTTGGATTGTTTGCGTCACAGCTCAGATGGTTTGTTGACATATAATGTGCCACCGTAGGATCCACTAGTAACTGAAGGCTTAATCCGAACTCTATTGCTGGTCACGCTTCTCTCTCCTACCGCGCCGTTATGTGTCGTTCGTCCTACGCGCATCAACTCCTCTTGACAGCAGCTGGTCAATGTTGGCTCCATGTAGCTTGTAAGGAGCCACTCCCTGACTCTCCAACCTTCATTATTTTCTGCCGTCTGTCTCTCTAAGCTTGGCTCGCATGTTGATTTCTTCATCGAAACTGTAGGTATCCAGTAGTGCTCAAACGTCTTAATGATATGGCATCGACAGCCACTGACATATTCTTTTCTAGCGCCACCATCTATGATTAGCAACAGCTAGTCGCCATAGCTTCCCTCTAAATTTGCGGATATCCGGAGCTAGCTCCCTTCGTACACTGTTCATTCTATCGGATTGATTAGGTCACAGCTCAGCTGGTCTGTTGACCTATCACTTACTTTAACTGGCCTGCTGATACACTCAGCGACCCTGTAGGCATACACTATTGACCAAGAGTCTGATTGGAATGGCTACATCTGGCTACTGATTCTCTCTTAGCGCCACCATCTGTCGGTCGTCGTAAATTCGGCATCTCTTTTCAGAAGTAACTAGTGGCCGTTGGCCCCATGCATATGCGATGATCCAGTGCTTGTTAGGAGCCACTCCGTATCTTAATCACCTTTATTCCTTTAGAATATCTACATCCAATCCTTCCGCTGCCCTGCCACCAATTGATCTTTAGGACTCTCTTGCGGCAACCTATGTATTTCCGCTTATTATGCGCTCCCTCTCGGATTATGCTAACTACGTGCCGTTCATGCACCTGGCAATCACTACCATTATTCTAACTCTCCTTTCTCTATCACCAAGCAATTATTGACTCATACTAAACGGATACTTCGTACTTTACTTACTGGTACAACGCCCTTGTCTATCCGCAGGCTTTAGCAATTCACCCATACGGCTAATGATTCTATAGGATATTCAAAAAACATTTTCAGTATAAGTATGGTTGCACAGTGTACATGCATTTGTCTCAAGCCCAAATGTTGTAACACAAGACATCAAAAATGTTCAACTTCATGCCTGTTCTTGCAGTCTTCTCTCGGTTGTCGCTCACTTTTCCTTTTCTCTGAGGTCCGGGACATCTTGGAGACCTGGGATTGGACTGAGGAACAGTTTTTACCCAAGACCGACGTAACAAGCCACAAGGACTTACAGGGAGCATGGTAGAACTCCGAAAGGACCGAACTACAATCACAATAACCCTTGTCCAGTATGCAGAACTGGACATATCATCATACTCCCATACATTATACATCTGATAAATCTGGAGAGCGGAACCGTTGAACTTTTGCTCATCTGGATATACAACAAGATGAATAATCACGATGTCCGTCTCCTCCACCGACTTCAAAAATCATGGCAACCCCGATCAAATTACCTGTCCAACTAACAGAGGAACTTGGAAGCCATTACTCTGCCAAAAGCCGAAGGTAAAACCAGTCGTCAAGCGGCTTTGCCAGTTCAACATTAATGTTCAAAATGCTTTACGGCAGTGTTGCAGGACGTGGTGGGTTTTCGCTTGACAAGCGTTCTCCCTATAAAATATCACAATTATCTGTTTAACAACACTGCAACGTGGCGGATGTGACTCGCCACTGAATAAAGTCACTGCCCACAACTACATACTGGCAAGTCGACTAGACACCGTTTCAACTATACACGGTTGAACCCGATGTATCGTCGTGATACACATCTGTTTTTAAACCTTGATCATGCCTGCTTTGGTGTGTCTCTAGGAAACTGATAATAAACCATCTATTGATTTATTTATTTTTTGTACGGTTCCGGTCATGGACATACGAACGATTTTCTACTCTCACTGTTACAGTTGCCATGAAATTTTTGTACAATTGTACATAGCTGATCATGCCTCCATGGGAGTGTCTTGCATAATCGCGAATAAAATATTTATTTATTTACAGTCGTCTAAAGTCTGTTGCGACCAGCATCAACAAGCCGCCCAAAACGTCGGAGGAAATCGATCCCGATAATCGCGAAGGATACAGACGCAACTATGAAGATCCACTGAGAACCTCGGCGAAGATTGAGGTCCGGATTTATCATGCGCTGACCGAATGAAGCTTTTGGAGAACCGTTGTCCGCACGCAAATATTACGTAGGCTCTGAGTGCTTGTCGTTAGTGGCCGCTGGGATGACGCTGACTTCCGCTCTCGTGTCGAAGAGGAACGTGATGGAAGAACTTTGATCCTTAACGCAAAACAGGCGATTTGCTTGATTATTGATTGCTACGTTTGTCGTCCTAGTATGCCGGCTATTCGCTTTTCCTGAAACAGCTGGGTCGTGCCTAATGCAGGGCGCCCGAAAACGCCTAGCTCTTCCACAGTATTGGCGGTGGTACCTACATACGTCTTCGACGGTTTCGGTATTATCTGATTGAGAACTGTAGGGAAAATGTTTTGCTTTCGTGCCGAACGAAACGTACTCGGTGCATGCACAGACGAGTCGCAATGAACAGTAGCTAAAACGTGGTCGGCATCTGACCGTGGCACACGCCGCTTCAAAGCCTTCATTGTTGCTAACCTGCTGCGAAGTAGCGCGATTTCCTCGTCTTTAGGGGCAAATCAGCCTGACAACTGGGAGCAAATGTAATATTCGGTTATCATCGGTAAGGTACGTCACCGTAGCTACTGGTCTTCTGTTGCGGAAAACGCTCGAACGCAGCGTCTGCCTTAGTAGCTAATTCTTTAGAGGTGTACCTATAAACATGGACATGGGCATTACCTGCAAAGGCTCTGGGAGACTACAAGCCGCAGCTCCTTTATTCCTTCTTCGCTCAAGAATAAAGGACCAGCGATGAGCTGGAGCTCTCGGTGCAACACCGACGGCCTGCGATATCCAAGCTCGAGACCACTGAGCTGTTCAACTCGAGCCCGTGTGCTAGGCCGTAACTTTAAAATCGCTTGCTTCATCGTTTCTTACTTTGCCTCATTCAATTGTCAGAGTAGAATATCCCCAATCAGCGTCACAACCAACGAAGGAAGGCGTTGGGCGAGCTAATTGTACCTCGGAAGGTCCGACGTAATGCCCTTATTTTCCAGTTCGATCTCGAATATAGTAAACCAAACCTCTGGGCTATGTTTCCTGAAACTCGGGACAACCAAAGTAAGCGTGTTTACGCTGCGAAACGGCTCAGATGCCAAGCTCGAAATGTGAGTCGGAAAGATAAAGGGTGAACAAAACAAGCTAAAAGTACTAAAATTACGCAAGGAAAAAATGAATACAGGTACACAATCGAGAAAAATCAACGAACTCAGCAAAATATACAAACGAGGAATAAGTTAAATTCGCGCGTCGAGATCGGGGTCACCAATTTGTAGGACCAATTAATACTAGTCCGAGACGTTGCGCAAAATTAATCGCGGAGCTCAGAAGGCAATTTGTGTCGGACACAGCGTTCTGTATTCGATGGGCTACAAGAAGACGCGGACGGGTGAAGCGAGACAAGAGCGAACACGTGGGCGCGGGAACTTACTAGGCGGTCGAGTGTCCCGCCGGTTGTAAGGAAGGTTAAAACAAGGAAGCATAACGTACAATCGGTCAACAATTATATAGTACGTGAAAGATAGCGGTTGTGTTTCTGGGCGCTACAACGGCAGGTATTTATAATAAATGGGCTCAGAAACAACTTGTTTACATTTTATTCGTTATGGTGAATACTTTCTACTTTACATACTAATATGGCATGTTTGAGGCAAATATAGCTTCGTGCATTACACACTTGGTTGTTCCACCATCATTACCTAGACGCATAGTAACCCGGGTTAAGTACTGGCACTTTTGCAACACAGCACACAGTTGATTTTGTGGGCACTAGTTTGCCTGAATTTAAAACCTTTTTGATGCACATTTTTCTGTGTTCCTTTTTGCGTCTAACGTTATCTATACAGGGCGCCGATAAGACGCATAAAAAAGGAACTACGGACCCTCAACGGACGTTTGTGCCGACAGGGTAATCACAAAATTTGTTTTCATGGTTTGTGTTGCAGCAAGTCGTCTAAAACGGACGCCCAAGACTGCGAATTAATTACATGAAGCATCCATGAAAACAGGAAACTACTTTGACTAGTAGCATTAAAGTACACGCAATATGCAACATTACATATATGGGAGTTGTTATTCTATCGTCTGATTAATTTACCAAATATGCAGCATTTCGTTAGCCATATTTACGTGCATTTCAATCCGCGGCAAGCAGTTGATAGGTGTTTCGCACATGAAACACAGTTATAAAGGTACACCAGACTAGAAATAGCGAGCCTAGAGGAACCACGCCAGTTTCCTGTCCCGCGTGAAATCTGCGACAGCGATCGGTGAGTCGAATTCTGTTACTTCACAAGCGGAGTTGCATGCGAATCTCAAGACCGTTATGGATCACATTGCTTTCGGAAATGGATGTCGCACTGCCAATCCCGGATGACCTCGCTCCTTTCGATGGACCGCATGTCATTGTCGCGTTACTGCCGTATTACGTCTCCGAGCTCGAAGCTTTAGTTGTTTGGGAAGGGACTACCTCGTACTCCCAAGTGCCTAGGAACGTAGCCATTTGTACTGCAGTTATCGACCGTACAGAACAGTCAAATCCGGTCGTAACTGTCGCCACAGCTCGCGTCGTGCAGACACAGTTAATTCGCACTACGACGAAGCAGTTGCTTTTGTAACTCGCTCACTTAGCTCCTTCTTGCCCTGACATCGACAACACTTGCGCATGCACGGGAGTCGACGGCAAAGCCGTTCCTTTTCAATACGGTCCATGGAAACAGATATTTCTCGCCCACCACCGCATGGTGATACGTTTAGTTTTCTCCAATCCCTGCCTCAGTACCTAGCATTATTTGCCACGCACCTTACAGAGTTTCTCACGATGAATTTGCTACCACGATTTGGGTCCCCGTCTGTAACGTACCCCTTACCTTATTTTCGAAGCGGCAGGTCAGTTGATAGCATGTTCGCACCGGACGTTGCGTAGCGCTGTCCCTACTCATTCTGCACTGTCCTAGCCAACCATATGCAGACTTCCGATCACATGTGCTGCGGAAGCACATGTGTTGGCAGCGACCGCAGCTGTTCTTGGGGCACCGAGGACAGTGCCTAACGGGGAAGCAAGCAGTGAACGGAAAATAAAACCACCCTGGTTTGTTTAACCCATACGTCATTTTTAGTGCCCGTTGTAATCCCTATCCTACCTTGATGTGAATCGTATTCATGACGAAGTAAACGGTAAAAGCATCACCGCGTCTACCTTTACCAAAGCTACTTTTTATGTATGCTTGTACCGGAGAACACTTGCTCCTGTCGTGTCGCCGAATACACGTGTTCCCCCTCCGTTCGTTCGTTCCGGTATCCGGCTCATCGGCCCATTGTCGTCGTATAAACGATTATATTACGGTCGCTGAGTTTGTAGTACCAATCTATACTACTCCGAGAGTGTTCTTGCTCTGGTTGGGATACCAGAAAACCAGTAGGTCGGACACAACGGTTGTTTTCGAGAAATGCTACAACCGAACGAAAAACGGATGAAGCACAGTGAGCGTACGTTAGTGTCGGAACTCCCCGGGGATGCAAGTGATCAGTTGGATGTAGGTTTGCATGGCCGTAGAGTCGGCATTAAAACAAAAACCAATATCGTATGATTGAGTAACAAAAGTGTGCATAAGATAAGAAATAGCCTTTGGGTTGCTACAGTGCTCCCCTCCTAGAAGGCTGAACGAAAAAGCCTTCGAAAGCAAAGGTGGTCGTTGCTCGAAGTTCGCAAAAGGTGTTCGTATGGAATGAAGTGTCTGTTCGTGTTCGGAAATAACTATAGCCGACAAGTGGGATCCGATGCGCCCTCTGGTCTTTACTATTGATTAATTGCAGGGCAGGGTGCATTTCGACGTGCCGTTGGACCGGGTTTGTCGGAGTACAAAACTGACTAGTCCAGAAAAAGGCCAGTAGGACGTTAGCTTCCGCTGCTGCCAAATGATGCGCTTAGGTGCGGTCTCTCTACGGCAGCACCCCGCCCCGCGCCATAACGACATGTGTCCCACGAAGAAACGATCGCCGTCCCATGAAGGATCAGCCATCGTCCCACGAAGAAGCGACACTAGTCCCGCGGAGAAACGACCAGCGTTCAAGCCAGTGTCCTCGAAATCATTCCGCTTGCTTGCCAGTCGATATAAAGGGAGGATTAAGGCATGTAGAGACGAGAAAATAGAAAAGCGTGCGCAGCATACGCCAAAAAGAATGAACGAATGATTTGCATGTTTACATTTTTTGGAATTTGAATATATTTTAAAGCTTTTTCGGAGGATTTTGATATTGTTGTTTGTCTTCAAAACGTTAATTGACCAAAGGCTTGGCAAATATTCACAATATCTACAATGATAAACGTATTTACACTGTACCTAGTCGGAAAAACGAACGGCCTTACGCACCTCTCGACCATGGCGACTGGTCATGGAGGGCTGCGAGCTAGGTTCGGGAGATGTCGGGACGGTTGAAGCTTGTGGGCCGAAACCGTGGCCTGGTTGAGCTGCACTAGGATGCTGAAAGCTGGTGCGGTGAGTTGTGACGTCGCACGATGCCCTACTAAATGAAGTAGGCGAAATGGTTTCTTCCAAAAAGGCGGGTTTTAGACGATCAATGGTGACGACTTTGCGTCGACCACCGCGGTCAATAGTGTACGTCTTACTCCCATGGTGTAGCACTGAGGTCCTATGTACGGCGACAGAAAAGGCTACCGAACACCGCCTGCGCTAAGAAGGACTCGGAAAACCGCAGACAGCTTCTCAAGCAAGTACACTGGTGTCTTCTGCGCTCGAGGAGCGGGTGGACGTAGCTCACGCATCTGGAGAGTTGATGGATCAGTGTACCATCCGTAGTCAAAACTGGAAGTAGCTGAGGCTGGTGCTACCAGCTGTCCGTGCAACCGCAGCATGCAACCGTAGACCAGTTGCGCTGGTGTGGCGTCGAAGTCGGTTTTAACCGCGTTTCTTAAGCCTAGAAAAACGAGGGGAAGTGTTTCAGACCATTAAGGTTCTGCTTGCGCAAGTAGTGCTGCCTTCAACTGGCGGTGAAAAGGCCCCAGCATGCCGTTAGCAACCGGAGGTTACGCCGTCGTCTGAACGTGGCAACAGCCTAAATCCTTAAGTAACGCGTCAAATGTCGACGAGAAATGGGACCCTCGGTCAGTGGTCACCATAGCAGGACAGCCGTATTGAGCTATCCAGCGCTCCAGAAAAGCTTTCGCTACAGTTTCCGAAGAGCAGCTAGGTATGGTAATCGCTTCCGGCCACCTAGTGAACCGATCGACATAGGTCAGTAGATACATAGAGCCTTCGGAAGGCGGCCGAGGACTTACGAGTTCCACGTGCAAGTGATGAAAACGTACGGCTGGCTACGGAAACGTGCTTCATAAGCTTCTTGTGTGCTTGTCAACCTTCGTGCGTTGACACGGAAGGCAAGCAGCTGCCCAAGTACGGGCGTCACGAGTAACATTGCGCCATACGAATCGTGCAGTTACTAGTTAAACCGATGCACGAACGCCTGGATGAGACAAGCCCTACAACGTGTAGAATACAGTCTGCCGAAACTCGCGTGGAACGACTAGGCGCGGCGTGCTTAGAGCTACATCGCAAAGTATAGTGTCGCCTGCTGTGGTCAGCGGAACGGGTCGTATTTCTACTGAGGAAGACCAGCGTAGTAGATCAACCACAGCATCATTGTTTTGCGATGTGGCTATGACTGCCAAGTCGATAGCAGTGCCAGCGTCAGCGGAGATAGCTTGTATGCGCGAAAGTGCACCGGCGACGGCGTTGTGTACACCTGAAATATGCCGTATACCTGCCGTAAACTGAGCGATATAAATAAATAAATAAATAAATATTTTATTCTCGACAAAGCGAGGCACGCCTTTTACGCATGATCAGCACATTGCATTATTGTACATGATAGCGGAATAAGCAGCACCAACAGTGGGAGTAGTGAAGTTGGAGACAGTAGTGTGGGCCCATAGAGCCCAAAGGTTGTATGTAGTCTATGTACACAGAATGCGAGAGGTAAAAATAGTGATCAGATCACTTATATGGTATGTTGATGAGGAACTAGTCCGATGAGGTCCCGTAAGCAATGTAGGTCAGTGAGTGAAGTATGAGGAAACGGGTGGAAAATACTTAAGAATAGTGGTATGTCACTAGTCAGATATGTAGGCCTGTTCATGCGAGAGCCGATATATGCACAGAACTTGTAAATGTGGTGTCAATCAACTTGCCAATGTGTTGGGGGCGGTGACTTTCTTGAGTGGCGAGTCACATCCGCCACGTCGCAGTGTTGTTAAGCAAACATTTGTGGCTTTTTGTAGGGAAAACGCTTGCCAGACGAAGACCCACCACGTCCTGGAACACTGCCGGCGCCACTCTCTAAGAGAGTATCGGTCGGTAGTCGAGCCGAGCACCACGTCAGTGGTTTGTTGTCCTTGAAGATGGCAAAGGAGCGGCCTTCTAAGACGTATCGAAAGTAACGTATTGCTAGATATACGTCCAGTACTTCTCTACCGAACGTGCGGTAGCGAGATTCGGTAGGTTGTAAACGTTTGGAGAACATCGCTAAGTTCTGCCACGTGTCGACTACTCGTCGCTGCAAAACAGCGCCGACTGCTACGTCCGAGGCGTCAGTACTGAGGGACATGGGGCGGTCGGATCTTGATGCGCAAAAGAAGCTATGTTGGTGATAGCCTCTTCAGTGACTTAAAAGCAGCGCGTGATGCGGCTGGAAATTTGAATTTCCTGAGTTTCCCTCGGAGAAGATCTGGAGGGGTTGCATCAGCAAGGCTCAGGGGCGTATGAACCGTCGGTAAAAGTTGACAAGCCCAGCAAAACGCCTGAGATGTTTGAAAGAATGAGGCTCGGAGTAGTCGATGAGGGCTTGAATGTTATCTTGCAGTGGCAGGACGCCTGCAGCGGCGACAGGATAGCCGAGGGAGCTTACTGCGTCGGCACCAAACGAACACTTTTCTGCGTTAATCGTCACCCCGTGTTGAGCTAAACGATC
Source organism: Dicrocoelium dendriticum (assembly GCA_944474145.2). NCBI lineage: Eukaryota > Metazoa > Platyhelminthes > Trematoda > Plagiorchiida > Dicrocoeliidae > Dicrocoelium > Dicrocoelium dendriticum. The sequence goes on along the minus strand of OX104065.1, from coordinate 16,807,732 downwards.
AAAAAGTGTTCGTGCTTGGCGCATGTGCTCTTCTAGTGGAGAGCACTCAATTAAAATGTTGTCGAGATAAGCGTAAGCGTAGTCTAAACCGCAAGAAACTTGGTCGATGAAGCGTTGAAAAGTTGGCGCGACATCCTTTAGACCAAATGGCATGCGCAGAAACTGAAACAACCCAAATTTAATCGTCACGGTAGTTTTGACGATGTCCACTTCGGCTACTGGAATTTGTTTGTATGCGCGTATCAAGTCGATTTTGCTGAAGATAATTTTACCTGCCAGACTGGCGGTGAGATCCACTGTGAGTGGGATCGGAGAGCGAGCGGGCGTGGTTACCGTATTCAAGGTTCGATAGCCACCGCAATGACGCCATTTCCCCATGAGCTTCTTCGGGACCTTGGACGGTCTGAGGATACCCAGCTGAAGCATGTGGTCGAATTCAGCTCCTGCTGCACGTAATTTGTCAGGAGCAAGCCGTCTTGGCCGTGAGTTAACTGGTTGATCACGCGTGACTATGTAGTGGGCGACATTTGTCTTGACTGGTGGAAGCTGTGCAGGTGGTCGAACCAGTCCCGGGTGTTCGGACAGGTGGCTCAGGTAGTCGGACGGTGCGTCGGCGATCCGCAATACAGGGTTGCTTACCGGGGCATCTGAAAGGACGCCATCAAGACCTAGTTTTGTATGATCATCTACAATTCTGTGGCGACCAGCGTTGACAAGCAATCCGAAATGGCAAAGAAACTCGATGCCGATAATTGCGAAAGGTACTGGCGCAACTGTGAAAAACCGGTGAAAGTCTCTGCAGAGATTCAAAGATAGGTTCATCATGAGCTGACCGTATGAAACTCTCGGTGAGCCGTTCGCTTCCCGTAGCTTGTACTTGGGCTTCGAATGCTTGTCATGCGCGCTGGCAGGGATAACGCTCACTTCGGCTCCTATGTCGATAAGGAAAGTGAGGCGGGAGCGCCTATCCGTGAGGTGAAACAGACGGCCTGTGTCGTTGCTGCCGAATGCGTGGGCCGCGTTCACCTGCCGGGGAATAAGTTTCCCTTTACCACCACATCGCGATTGGCGCAAGGCGAACAGCAACGTCCAGCATTGTCACCATACTGGCGATGGTGGCAACACAACTCATCCACTAAGTCTGTATTTCGGGCTCGGCTGCGAACGGAGATGGACTGCGCCTGTGCGGTATCCTGGGTCTGTACGGTGGAGGGCGGGACTGATAGGTCTCGTGACGAATGGCGGCTATTTCCTGGTCGGCGTGCGGTCTTATTAATCCTTGTCCTTCTAACTGCATTGTTGCTAATTCACGGCGAAGCGCGGCTAGCTCATCGTCTCTGAGGTCTGCTTGCACGGACGCTTTCGTACTCAAGTGTTTATCAGCTAATGTGGCGAAAATGTTACTGGATGCCTTCGTGTGCTGAGAGATTCTCTCAACTGATGTGTCTGCGGTTATAGCCACCTCCATGAGTGACCTATCTGGGTATGCTACGAGTATTAAAGGAAAAGGATCCGTTAGGCCTGAAAACCACGGTGCTTTTAAAGCTTCATCACTGATGTAGGAAGGGCCAGCTATCTGCCAAAGATAGTGGAGCAAAACTGAAGGCTTCGCTCGCCTAGCTTAGTGCTATGAAGGAGTTGTTCCAATCATGCACGAGCGCTGAACTGCGACTCCTTTAAGATCAATTGATTCACTGCTTCGTAGTTACCGCCTTTCGGGGATGAAACAGTACATCTTCAACCAGTGTCACCATCTGTTGCGGTAGAGGTGGGACGGGTCGGTTGTATTTAGGTTGATCGGCAGAGATCCATCGCAATGAGGCTGGACCTTACCGTGGTGTGATGGTTTATGTGCCTCAGCGATCCATTGAGCTATGCTGGGTGGTGCTTTTTTTGCACCTTCAGAGTCACTCATATCAGATTGGTCAATGGTTAGAGACCAGACAAACTCAGCCTCCTGGTCCTCCAGGTTGGTGGTTGCAATGAGGGTGGCAGCTTATTCCTTAAAATGGACTCCTTGTAGCCCAACGTCAAACACGCTGCCTTCCGGTTAGGTTTTTGAACCAAAGGCTTTGGTTGAGAACCCTAATCATTCTCCTGTCTAGGTCTGGGCAACCTGGCAGTATCCTGCCCACGCAATACAATGAACTTTCCTTCAAACAATTTCTTGACGCTCTGGCCACCGCAGAGGATAATCAACGGTGCCCTATCTGCTGCATCGGGCAGGGTGGATGGGGGTTTGGATGCTACTGCTCAAGCCTTCCCGTCTTCTTATTCCCCCTCTTACGCTGTTTCACTCTTACCGTCCCCTTCCAACTTCACTTATATCCCCTAGTTTTCAACCCCCCATTCTTGGCCCTCCCCCAACATGCTTTGCTAGGCATTTATCTTATAATTTCAACACATCTGAACGCGGAGGGTTACTCCTTTCCTCGCTACAAGGCCATGTCCAACCAAGCGGTCCATTCCAGTTCATCGGCTTCCATTTGGAGCCCTCGATCCTCCTTCAGGTTGGCATGCCTCAGTGTACGCCCACTGCTACAAATCGGTCAACAGGCAGCACTTGCCCGAACATTGGAGACCCTCTCGATCGATATCTGCTGCTTCTCAGAGACTCGCCTGCAAGACTCGAGCACTGTGCTCACTCTGCAATCCCCTTCAATGACGCAAACAGTATTTTCTCCTTGCGCCTATCCGGTGACGATGCAGCTTCGAGCACCGGCCAAGCTGGTGTTAGCATTGCCCTGAGTCCTCGGGCCGAAGCTGCTCTGGTTGATTGGATTCCAATCAGTAGCTGGATGTGTGCGGTCCGATTGGCTGGCTCGTTTAGATCTTCGAAGTCGCGCGGGACAAATAGGTGTCTTTTCATCATCGCTGCCTCCGCGCCCACAAACTGTAGCGATGATTCGGTAAAGAACGACTTCTACCACCAACTGATCAAGCTTCTTCGCCACAGAAGAAGCACGGACACTGTTGTGGTGGCAGGGAGATATGAACGCACAAGTTGGAAAGTTGTCCACTGGGCGGTCTGCACGGGGTAGGCGCCCGTAATGATAACGGTGACCGGTTACTTCATTTGTGTGAAGATGCTCGCTTATTTCTTGCGGGCACCAATTTCCGACACAGCACCCGCCGAAAGGTGACTTGGCGCTCACCAGCCTTGAACCAGCCATGGACGCAGAGCGATCACATTGCGATAAGTTACCGCTGGAGCGGCTGCATCCAGAATTGTCGTTCGATTTAAATAAATAAATAAATAAATATTTATTCTCGACTATGCGAGGCACGCCATTTGAGGCATGATCAGGTATGTACAGCTGTACAGACATTTTATGGGAACTGTAGTGACAGTAGAAAATTGTTCATATGTCTATGCTTGGAACTGTGCGATGGTTAACATGCGAAAGAACGATTTGTTTGGGCATAATCGCTCTGCCATATATCGCAGTCATACCTCGAGTAATAATAGATAAAGAATCCTGAGTGATCCATTGGAAGATAATTGAAGAGCCAGCTATCCAGTATGATGATTCTAATTGAGCTGCCAGTGTGAAGTTATGGGCTGTGACTTTATTCGGTGGCGAGTCACGTTCGCCACGTTGCAGTGTTGTTAAACGGATATTTGTGGCTTTTTATAGGGAGAACGCTTGCCAGGCGAAAACCCACCACGTCCTGAAACACTGCCGCCAATCCATTGAATGGCAAGTTGTAACTGGCTATGTTTCCTGTTGAACGTTCTTATGCTCCGTTATTCGCAGTCAAGTTGCGTCCCATTTTCTGCTGCCTGATGCGCTATGCGAGCGGCCATTGCGTGCCTGGGTCCTCTCCTGTTCCAGATCGGTAGGTCAGGAACTAAGCATTCTTTCTAGATATGATGTGTTGATCATCTGCAGAACCACGTGTAGCTTTGGAGCACATGGGTGGACACCGATCATGCACTTGTATGTGCTGACATGCGGATGCGCATTGGCGGACGCCCATGACGACGCTGTGAGCGCATTGACACCAGACAACTATCGAAGTTAGCTGTTCTGCTGTACCCATGGACGCCGCGGAATTTTCTGCTACCACGCGCTGGATCCTGCTTTTTCTCTGGAATTACTGTATTTTACGTGTGTTGCTGTGTTAGTTGTGCACCAAACATTTTAGTTTCGTGTGTTCATCAATCCGTGAAAGTTTCGGGGAATTCCGCTTGATATCTTCGGTGATCTCAGTGATTTACGGCCGTGCCCGTCATTTTGGAATTTGTGATCGACATCTTGCTTGTCCTCGTGCTTGAAAAAAATACAACAACTATGCCGAATATCATGCAACGACTTACCTGCTCTTTAGCTAATTGCGGCAAAGCCCTTAAAATGGGTATAACGTGCCGAAACTGCAGTGGCTCGTTCCACCCGAGCTGTATAGGAAAGTCCGCCCAAGAAGCAAGGCAAATAAACAAGGCAGCTGACGCATTTTGGTTTTGTCCAACTTGCCAGTTAACTCCAGTGGTCGGTTGTTTATGTGCACTCATGGAAAGGTGCGATATTTTGAATGCGACTATCGCTTATTTGTTGAACGCCAGGCTTGCACCACCGGCCGCGAATATGGCCATGACTGTACCACAGTCGGTCAAAGGAAGCTCCACCTCGAGGCCGAAAAACGAGCTAGACGCTCAAGCAGCGCTGCAGCCTCAGTTTCTCCAAATCCCCTGCCTCACTCAACTCCCAAAAGCGGACGAACATCCAGAGTACTGATGTCCACACCTTTGAGTCACACGCCCCACCTCCATTCAACAGCAACCGCGGAAGCTCCGGGGCAAACCTCTTCCGCCGTAGAGAAAAGTCTGGCGTCGTACGCCTCAGTCGTCTCCATGCATACACCGGCTAAGTTACCTCCGACTCCGGTGGCCTCACCAAGCAACAGTAAGTTGACCAGACTCCAACAACCAAACAATCCGTTTAACACCGTGTATGTAAGTCATGGCAAACCTGCATCCAACGCAAGGAGCCAAGGCGCGTTAACCGTTGTGTGTACAAATGTTCCTGAATCACAGGCGAGTACAATAAAGGGGAAGCTGTTGGATGATCGTAATCAGTGGAAGTCTAAATGTACTGCGATTGGCATTTCGGTTGAACCTGCAATGCTGCGACGAGTCACACATCATCCAAATTCAGCGCACTACGGTGTACCCCGACTTCTCCGGGTGACACTAAACTGCACCAAGGACACAGAGGCAGTCCTGCTATCGTCCAACAGGCTTCGTCATTCATCACTCGAGGCGCGCATACTTCCCGATATCTCCTGGAACGAACGTCCGAAAAAGATGAGCAACCGTGAGGAAGTTCGTAAAGCTGAGGCGAAACGGTCGATAATTGTGTACGGGGTTCCTGAGCTCCAAAACTCAACAGCTGATGCAGCGGATGCACTTGACCGGGAGCAATGGAGTTACATCCGCCACGAAATCTCCCTCAATAATATCATCGCTAAGCGGTTGACCAGAATTCCATTTTCACCCAACTACAAAGGGAACGGTCCCAGACTTATAAAGGTGGTGCTTCAATCTGAGTTTATGTTACCGCTCGCCTTGGAAAACTGGTCCAAATTCCGCATGAAGCTGCCAGCGGAAATTCGGTTAAAGGCATCAGGTACGCTGCCACGGATTACCAACGACTCACGGGGAGCGAACAAATTGTTGAACCATCCACTCATGCAACTTTGCGAAGGCATGGATTTATCGACAACCGCAATATCCCACGAAACACGGCTGAACACGGGGATTAGCAGGGCCCGAAAGGCCGCGATCAGTCGTCTAACCGAAAGCAAACTCAAAGGCAAACGGCACCACAAAAAAACGATTAATGGCCGACCCGTTAACGCTCGGCCCAAACTCCATTCCTACCACAACCTGTGCTAGCTCACTCTTGGTTACAAAAGCACTATCCTGCATGTATACTAATGCACAAGGCTTCATAAATAAGTTGGTAGAACTCCGTCAACGTTTGGCTTCGGAGCCTCGAGACATCATAATGATCGCTGAAACCTGCCTGAGCGGCGAAATCACAGACGCTGAGATTGCCATACCGGGTATGTCAGTTCTCCGGAACGACAGAACGGGCAAGGGCGGTGGCGTTCTCATTTATTTCCGAACGAACCTTCGTTGTGAGCTCATAGACGATCCCAGACTTGTGTCACCGACGTCCTTTGGTGCAAACTGTGGTTGGAAAGCAACGACGTATGCCTTCTCTCTGTGGTTTACCGACCAGCGAAATCCACTCCGAAAAGGGACAACAGACTTATCTCCGCTTTTCGCTTCGTGCTTAAGCAGAAGTTCGCTGTGAGGTACTAACTGCAACAAGAGTATTACCTGCACGTGAAACATCTGCCTCACTCTATACGGACTCCTCCGTTATGACACGCAGGGATTCTACACTGGACCCCGACCTCACTCTCTCTAAGGATGTACGCAGTCGAACCTGCAGTATGCTCCTTATCAATGCAAGATCCATGAACCACAAAATGCACTACATCGGTCCTTTTGTTCTTCTCTCCTCTCCACAAATCGTTCTGATCACAGAAACATGGCAATCCTCAAGCACCCCTGACAACAACTTAAATATCCCCGGGTACACCACGTTCTGCAATGGACGCAACAACCAACGCGGGGGAGGTTGCCTTATTTACTTAAGGGACGATTTTGGTGCCTCTGAATTTGAATTGTTACCAATTGGAGACCCTGAGGATTCAATCTGGATCCAGACCAATGGGGGTACACTTGACCTCCTTATTGGTTGCGTATACAATCCCCCACATGCCTCTAATACCAAGATTAAGGAACTAGTAAACCTCTTCAATGACGTCTCCACAATGTCCGCACGCTACAAGATAGTGGGTGGTGACTTTAATATGCCACATGTCTCTTGGAATGGCCAGAGTGCACCTCTCAAATACAGAGGCTTTGTTGACACGATATATACGAACAATTGGATTCAACACGTCCATGTTCCGACGAGGCTGTGTAATACTCTTGACCTAATTTTTACGCTTGGCATCTTGGATGCTGTTACTAGCATTAAAGACAACATCCCAGGAAGCGACCATAAGGTAGTTCATCTATCATTTACGCTCTCTGTCTCATCCTATCGCTCAATTAGTCTAACTGGTGAATCGCGGATGTTTAAAAGCATTAACTGGGATAACTTTTCTCTGCTTGTCCGATCAGCTAACTGGGATACCTTCTTCCTGTCCACTGATGTGGACACAGCCACTCAAGAACTCTACAACAACATCACCAATTGTCTAGACGTGGTCGCTCCGCTAATGCACAGCCGCAGGTCAAAACTGATAAAGCGTTCATCCCATCTAAACAAGGTGCTGATGAAGCTCCGGAAAATGCGTCACCAATACTCTATGACGCATGATTTCCATATACTTGTTCGCATGAACAGAGTCATAGACAACTGGCAGCACTCTCAGGTGATGGTTAAGCTAGCTGAAGAGCGCGCCGCCTATAACAGCCACAATAAAACCAAGTCCCTCACTCAGCTATTGAAATATAGAAACAATCGCACAGCAGCATCCATCACCTCCCTAAGACTCTCTGATGAGTCCGTAATCAGCGATCCTAAGGAAATAGCTGAGATTTTCAATCGCCACTTCTGTGATTGCTTCACTGACATCAACCCGATCTTGCCAACTGCTGTGCCCAAACTTACCCACGACTCGCTAGACATTATTACCTTCGACCTACGTTCCATAACCCGAGTAATCAGATCACTTAAGCTATCACTACACCCTGGCCCTGATGGTCTCCCATCTGCACTGCTGATACTCGGTGGTCAGGACATTCCTGTTCTGCTGCTTAACTTATTTACACTCTCAATGCAATTCGCCGTATATCCAAACACGTGGAAGCATTCTATAGTCATCCCTAGACATAAACAAGGTAGCCGTCAAAACGTAGAAAACTACCGCCCCATCAGCCATACGCCTATTGCCTCCAGAGTAATGGAAAGGATTGTTAAGGAGAACCTGCTGAACTTTCTGCTTAGTCGCAACCTTATCAATAGACAACAACACGGATTTTTACCGTCCAAATCTTGTCAGACTTGCCAATTTGAGTTTCTTAACAATGTGACTGCGCAGATTGAGGCTAAACAAGCACTAGTCATTATCTTCCTTGATATGAGAAAAGCTTTTGACAGAGTGCCACACGCGGAATTATTAGTAAAGTTAGAATCCTATGGAATCTCAGACCGCCTGCTCTCATGGTTCCAATCTTATCTCTCATCTCGCACGCAATCAGTAAAGGTGAACGAGTCTATATCACTCCCCAAACCAGTCACAAGTGGTGTTTTTCAGGGCAGCGTACTAGGCCCACTGTTATTCTTGCTATATATCAATGACGTATTCCAGGTAATACAATATGGCAAGTCCTATCTGTTTGCTGATGACATCAAAATGGTGTTTTCCATTCACCCATCAAACATGCAAGCCGGTCTTTCCCTGATTCAAAGCGACCTTAGGGCTCTGGATGTTTGGTGCAACAATTGGAACCTGGCATTTTCACCGGCGAAATGCAACGTCCTCTCATACCGATGCATCGTTCCGCCCAAGGCGTTAGCGCTTCAAGGCACTCCGCTTGCTAACAGCCTAACAGTTCGAGACCTAGGTGTACATTACTCCAGTTCTCTGAACTTCGCAGAGCAAGTGAGCCATTGCTCAGCAAAAGCACGCTCCCTCATAAGTTACATATTTAAATCGATGACACTGCAAGAATCTAGGCTTGCTCTCTACAAAATCTGCGCCCGACCTCTTCTAGAATACTGCTCCATTGTGTTTACCAACTCCAGAAAATGCGATAGAGTAGCCATTGAAAAGGTTCAACGATCGTTTACCAAACGTCTTCTGGGTAACTCCACTCTCAGCTATCGTGGTCGGTGCATCAAACTCGTGCTAGAGCCTTTATGGTTGCGCAGGCTGAAAACTAACCTCATCTTCCTATATCAGCTTATCAATAATCCTCTTGCGAACTCAATAACTCCCTTCCTATCATCAGCCAACATTTCGTACCCTCTTCGTAATAGACCGCACTCCATTATCCTGCCGAAAGCCCACAGTAGTACCCGTGCAAACTTCTATCTTTACAGATATGCGTATGTGTGGAATAGGCTTCCACATAATGTGCGGGCATCTGATAACATAATCCACTTCCGTACAGCACTTAATAGGTACCTCACAGTCAGTCAGGTTTCTACTCTGTTAAGTATTAACAAACTTGAAGACGACCTGTGGGAAAATGGTCCTGACCACATATAAGCGTTTTCCCCATCCTATCTCACTCAGCTCCAATTTAGTCCAATTGTAGTCCACTTCTCTCATCTGCTTTTTCCGGCTCAGTCTACCGTAGTATGCATTCTTTCCGTTTTCTGTTCACTCTTCACTCAATCTTTTTTAGCTCGCTTCAGGTGATGTGACTAACTCAGACAACTCACTGTATGCTTGCAGTCTTCATGTCTGCTGTACCTTCTTCATTCAAACTTCTTAGTTCTCTTCTGGTGACCTTCCTTATGTCATCAGGCCAGCGCACAGCCGCTGCTTGATAGACGCCCAGCTGTCACTTGCCTGTCTGTAACACATAAGTATTTGTATTTCAGCTTTCTTACCGGCTTTTACACAGCTCCAGCTACCTAGCACGCCGTTATGTGTCGTTCCTCTTACTCATGTAAAATCTTCTTGACAACAGCTAGTCAATGTTGGCTCCATGTCGCTTGAAAGGAGCCACTCCCGGAATATCCAGCCTTCATTTTCTTCTGCAGTCTGTCTCTCTAAGCTTCGCCCGCATGTTGATTTCTTCATCGAAACAGTTGGTATTCAGTAGTGGTCAAACTTCTTAATCATATGGCTTCACAAGCCACTGATAAATCCTTTCCTAGAGCCACTAATTCTGCCTAGCAGAAGCCAGTTGCCATAGCCTTAATTCAACATTGCGGATACCCGGAGCTCGCTCCCTTCTTACAATGTTCATTCTCTTTGATTGTTTGCGTCACAGCTCAGCTGCTTGTTGACCTATTCTGTGCCACTGTAGGATCCACTAGTAACTGATGCCTTCATCCGAATTCCATGGCTGCCATTCATCGCTCCCCTAGCGCGCCGTTATCAATTGTTCGTCTTACTCGCGTGCAATTTTCTTATGGGGAGTAGCTAGTCGTTGTTGGCCCCATGTAGCCTGCAAGGAGCCAATACTTGACACTCCAGCCTTCATTTTCCTCTGACGTCTGTCTCCTTATTCGGCGCTCGTCTGTTGACCTATTCATTGAAACTGTAGGTATCCGGTAGTGGTCAAACCTCTTAATCATATGGCTCCACCAGCCACTGATACATCCTTTTCTAGAGCCACTATCTCTGCTTAGCAGCAGCTAGTCGCCATAGCCTCAATTCAACTTTGCGGATACCCGGAGCTCTCTAGGAGCTGCTCATTTCTTACAATGTTCATTCTCTTTGATTGTTTGCGTCACAGCTCAGCTGTTTGTTGACCTATTCTGTGCCACCGTAGGATCCACTAGTACCTGAAGCCTCAATCGGAATTCTATGGCTAGCCACTTATCTCAATCCTAGCGCGCCGTTATGCGCCGTTCTTCTTAGTAGCGTCAATCTTCTTGGCAGTAGCTAGTCATTGTTGGCCCCATGTAACCTGCAAAGAGCCACTTCTTGACTCTCCAGCTTTCATTTTCCTCTGACGTTTGTTTCCTTATTCGGCGCTCGTCTGTTGACCTATTCATTGAAAATGTAGGTATCCAGTAGTGGTCAAACTTCTTAATCATATGGCTACACCGGCCTCTGGTACATACTTTTCTAGAACCACTATCTCTGCTTATAGCAGCTAGTCGCCATAGCCTCAATTCAACTTTGCTGATACCCAGTGCTCTCAAGTAGGTGCTCCCTTCTTACAATGTTCATTCTCTTGGATTGTATGCGTCACAGCTCAGCTGTTTGTTGACCTATTCTGTGCCACCGTAGGATCCACTAGTACCTGAAGCCTTAATCCGAATTCTATGACTGGCCACTTATCTCACTCCTAGCGCGCCGTTCTTCTTAGTCGCGTCACTCTTCTTGGCAGTAGCTAGTCATTGTTGGCCCCATGTAACCTGCAAAGAGCCACTACTTGACACTCCAGCCTTCATTTTCCTCTGACGTCTGTCTCCTTATTCGGCGCTCGTCTGTTGACCTATTCATTGAAACTGTAGGTATCCAGTAGTGGTCAAACTTCTTAATCATATGGCTTCACCAGCCACTGATACATACTTTTCTAGAGCCACTATCTCTGCTTAGCAGCAGCTAGTCGCCATAGCCTCAATCCAACTTTGCTGATACCCGGAGCTCCTAGGAGCTGCTCATTTCTTACAATGTTCATTCTCTTTGATTGTTTGCGTCACAGCTCAGCTGTTTGTTGACCTATTCTGTGCCACCGTAGGATCCACTAGTACCTGAAGCCTTAATCCGAATTCTATGGCTGGCCACTTATCTCACTGCTAGCGCGCCGTTATCCGTTTTCTCTTAGTCGCGTCAATTCTTCTTGGCAGTAGCTAGTCATTGTTGGCCCCATGAAACCTATAAAGAGCAACTACTTGACACTCCAGCTTTCATTTTCCTCCGACGTCTGTCTCTTTATTCAGCGCTCGTCTGTTGACCTATTCATTGAAACTATAGCTATCATATGGCTTCACCAGCCACTGATAAATCCTTTTCTAGAGCCACTATCTCTGCTTAGCAGCAGCTAGTCGCCATAGCCTCAATTCAACTTTGCTGATACCCGGAGCTCTCTAGGAGCTGCTCATTTCTTACAATGTTCATTCTCTTTGATTGTTTGCGTCACAGCTCAGTTGTTTGTTGACCTATTCTGTGCCACCGTAGGATCCACTAGTAACTGATACCTTAATCCGAATTCTGTGGCTGGCCATTCATCTCTCTCCTAGCGCGCAGTTATCCGTTTTTCGTCTTACTCTCGTGCAATTTTCTTTGGCAGTAGCTAGTCGTTGTTGGCCTCATGTAGCCTGGAAGGAGCAACTTCTTGACACTCCAGCCTTCATTTTCCTCTGACGACTGTCTTTTTAATCGGCGCTCGTCTGTTGATTTATTCACTGAAACTGTAGGCATCCAGTAGTGGTCAAACTTCTTAATCATATGGCTACACCAGCCTCTGATACATACTTTTCTTGAGCCACTATCTCTGCTTAGCAGCAGCTAGTCGCCATAGGTTCCATTTAACTTTGCGGATACCCGGAGCTCGCTCCGTTCTTACCATGTTCATCTCTTTGATTGTTTGCGTCACAGCTCAGCTGTTTGTTGACCTATTCTGTGCCACCGTAGGATCCGCTAGTAGCTGAAGCCTTATTTCGAACTCTATTGCTGGCCATTCATCTCTCCTAGCGCGCCGTTATCCGTCGTCTGTCTTACTCGCGTTTACTTGACATGTGGTCAAAAGTCTTAATGATATGGTTGAATCAGCCACTGATACATCCTTTCCTTTAGCCACTATCTCTGCTCTGCGGCAGCTGTTCGCTGTAGGCTCTATTCAACTTTGGGAATACTCCTTAGCTCGCTAGGCGTCAGTCCTTCTGTAGATTGTTTATTCTCCTGGTATAGTTTTTTCACAGCTCAGCTGGTTTGCTGTCCGATCCTTTGACACGGTTGTTATTCATTGGCACCTCGAATGATTAACCCAACAGGCACCCTTGGCCACTGATACCCGGTCCATTATCGATATCTTCTGATCGTCTTACCTTCAACACTTAGTCTTCCTTTGATATCCATTTAATCTTAGCCAGCTTCTAATATGCTCAGCTTCCTATCTTCATATACCTATGTACATTGTAGTTATGGTGTCTTAGGTAATCCTTATCCCGTGGAGCATATATAAATACGGCCACATCGTCACTGTCTTTGGGTTTCCGATAACAACCAATCGTGACTACACACCCACTTTCTAGTCTCAGGTAGAATTCGAACATTGTCAGCTTACACCTCATGAATATCTTACCGGAATCCTGCTCTTCATCCCTATGCACATGAAAGTATTCTACCCATCAGGCCATGCCTTCCGCATAAGTAAAAACATCTTTAGCGTAATATCTGTTACACCTTGTACACTAGTTGTCTCAAATAAATGTCTTAATGTAGGATTTTGATCAAACGCTAGGTACATTGACTGTTCCTTTTCGGTCTTCTCTCGGCTTGTTCCTCTCTCCCTTTTCTCTGAGGTCGCGAACATCGGAGAGCTTCGGGATTGAACTGAGGAACTGCCTCCGTCTGGGATGGGACGAAATAACCAACAAGTACTTACCTGGACCATGGCCTCACTTCCACTCTAACTATTTGCACCCAACCACCGATGTCCAGTGAGGGTAGCTGGACACGAATTCTTCGCTCCCCGGCAAATATACATAATCAGAGATGACTTCATGTGGTTCTGCGAAGGATCAACACATCATATTCAATAAGAATGTTTAGTACCCGACCTACCAATGGACAGGACCCAGGAGCGCAATAGGTAACCAGTTATTGCATCAACCAGCGGAAAAAATGGGACGCAACCTGACTGCGAATAACCGAGCAAACAGACTTTTAACAAGAAACATAGCCAGTTACAATTTGCCATTCAATGGATTGGTGGCAGTGTTCCAGGACGTGGTGGGTTTTCGCCTGGCAAGCGTTCTCCCTACAAAAAGCCACAAATGTCCGTTTAACAACACTGCAACGTGGCGTATGTGACTCGCCACCGAATAAAGTCACAGCCCATAACTTTACACTGGCAGGTCAACTAGCGTCACAATTCTACATAGGATCGTTACACTGGGACTTCTACATCTGTATATACTGTTGTCGTTTTACATCCTACCATACGTTGCCCTTTTCCTTCCTTGTGTGCGGGCTCTTCCATTACCTTTCAGTGGATCATTCAGGTTTCTCAATCTCTTATTAGCTGAGGTCCCGTATCTCATGACAGCCAACTTATTGTTTCGCATTTTCAACATTGTACAGTTCCAATCATGGATATATGAACAATTTTCTGCGTTACTGTTACAATTGCATTATAATGTTTGTACCGTTGTACATATCTGATCATGCCTCCATGAGCGTGCCTCGCATAGTCGAGAATAAAATATTTATTTATTTATTTAAGTACAGCCACATCCTCGTTGCAGGAGATTTCAGCACCCATGACTTGGAAAATCCAGCATCCGAGACAAAAGTGCTCAAGGCATATTTGCAAGAGCTACTCTCTAGCACCTTCTTGTATAACCACGTCACCGTTTCAACCAGGTTCAGAACAGGAAACAACCCATCGATATTAGATCCAGTGCTCACTAACGAAGAGCTCATGGTCGATAGACTAAAGGTGTGCAGTCCTTTGGGCAGTAGCGATCACGTGACTTTGCAGTTCGATTACATCTGTTACGCCAAATATCCAGCTGCGGAGCTCGAAACGAGGCAATCTGTTATCCATTACCACGTTCTGTCTGCTCTAGTTGAGAATACCAGTTGGACGTTTCTAGCTAACTGCACCCCAGAAGTAGCCTGGGAGACATTTACGAACACCATCACGTCACTAGTCATAGAAGCCTCAACACCAAACGTTTCCCAACATCCCCGCACAGCGAAATCATTCTTGCGAAGCCGGACGCGAAAATGCATGACTCTAAGGGGTCGGGCATGGCGCATGTATTAAAGCAACCCCAGCGCAGAAAACTAGACGGAATACGTTTCGCATCGCAACTACTGTGTGCTTTTGGTTCGTGAAGACAAGAGAACGCATCAGCAGGAGCTAGCCAAACGATTCTGTTCGAACAAAAAGCTTCTTTACAAACATGTGAATGGACTTCGCGAGGTGCAACGGGGAATCCCACCACTTAATACGACCAATGGGTATAAACATCCTGCGAAGGAGGCGGCCAACGCATTACGGGCCCAGTACTCCCCAATTTTCCAAGGTGTAAAAGCCTCGACGTATATTTCGTCACTAGTTACCCCACCGTCCGTTTTATCCAACGTCACGTTCACTGCAGAAATGGTGCTGCCAAAGCTGCCATCCTTGCGTCCACACAGCTCTTCCGGGGCCGATAACATTCACCCGAAAACATTAAAGGTAGCTGCCATCCACTTGGCCGAACCACTAGCTGCATGTTTTCAGCGCTGTTTCGATGAGAACATCGTACCTTCGAGGTGGAAACAAGGTGTAATAACGCCCATATACAAAGCAGGAATTCGATCGGATCCTGCCAATTACCGTCCCGTAACGCTTCTGCCTGTGATCGCCAAAGTCATGGAAGCGGTGATAGCAGATGCGTCAATGGGATACTTGGAAAACTACGGCATAAGTGCGCCAGAACAGCATGGGTTTCGTCAACATCGTTCATGTACGACGAATCTGCTGATAGCTCGTGACAACTGGACCGATAATGTCGATGAGGGAACAGGAGTCGATGTTGCATTCTTAAACTTTTCGAAAGCCTTCGATCGACTGGATCATCGAATCCTGCTCATTAAACTCCAACAGTACGGTATCGGAGACCCGTTGTTAGGATGGATCGGTAACTTTCTCTCTGAACGGCAGTTAGAAGTTAGAGTTCGATCATCCTTTTCCGATCCGATTCGAGTGGGATGCGGCGGACCGCAGTGTTCGGTACTTGGGCCTCGTTTGTTCCTGCTTTTCATTAACGATCTAGTAGGAGATGGGCTGTGAATTTATTCGGTGGCGAGTCACATTCGCCAAGTTGCAGTGTTGTTAAACGGACATTTGTGGCTTTTTATAGGGAGAACGCTTGCCAGGCGAAAACCCACCACGTCCTGAAACACTGCCGCCAATCCATTGGATGGCAAGTTGTAACTGGCTATGTTTCTTGTTGAACATTTTTTGCTCCGTTATTCGCAGTCAAGTTGCGTCCCATTTTCTGCTGACTGATGCGCTATGTGCCTTATATAATTGCATTATTACGTCGAAATTCTTACTCTTCGTGGATGACCTCAAAGTTTGGCGGGCGATAAAACGATCGGACAACCATGAAGTCCTACAGCGTGACTTGAATGAGGCCTGGAATTTTGTCGGTGAGAAACGCCCTGCCATTTAATGTGAACAAATGTCGCCTTGTTCATATCCGCCATCGACAAGTCCACGTCTACAACCTTGGGGCACACAATCTGAAGACCACCACTCAGGAACGCGACTTGGGTGTGCTGGTACAGGAAGACCTCTGGTGTTCCAAACAGTCAGATTCCGCTTCTAAAGGGGGCAACCAGCACGTTGGACTCCTGCGAAGAGCAATCGGAGTTTTGGATCCATCCATCTTCTCTTTGATGCTGAATGCCTATGTGCGTCCTCACGTCGAATATGCAATCCAGGCCTGGCAACCCTGGCTAAAACGTGACCTTGCAGCGCTTGAGACCCCACAGCGTTGAGCAACGAAAATCGTCAAGGGCTTGCGCCACACTCCTTACCAGGAACGACTGGAGATACTCGGAGTGTTCAGCGGACGGTACCGGCGACTTCGTGGAGACCTCATACTAGTGTACCAGATATTGAGCGATCCCAGTCACGTATGCCGCCACCGCTTGAAGCTCAGCCCGAACACTAACCTTCGCGGTAACAGTTTAAAGCTGAGCCAACAGTACAGTCGTCTAGACTGTCGGAGAACCTATTTCTCCCTCTGGGTCTGCGGGCCCTGGAACGCCCTTCCAAACTCAGTTGTTTGTGCCCCCACATTAGATACGTTTAAAAAAAGATTGGACGTCGCACTGAGCCTCCTGCGCTTTGTTTTATGAACGAAAACGCTTCTATATATTTAGGCTGACAAGCCTCTTTGGATTTATACCCCAAATTCACGGTCCTAAATCTGTGCGAACCGGTGAGTACTCCATTTTTATTTGCTACCATCACCAACGATAACCATTTCTTAGCCAGTTTTGCGTCGTACCACTTTATCCCCCTAAAACTGTTATACTTCTACCTTTTATCTCACTGACGCTCCTTACTTCAACCACTTATGTGGTTTGCCAATCTGTTACTATTTCTATTGCCAACCTGCGGGACTCGTTAAGTGTATGCTTTTTTACCCGTCATATACCATTGTCCCATTGTACCATTGTTCCATTGTACGCTGACAAGCGAGTTGAGTAAGCGCTCACTGGAGACAATTGATGGTCACTGGTCACATGTTCGCCGGACCTTACCCGCAGCGGGCAAATCCTCATGTGGTATGTCTAATATCCAGTATGAACCTTGGGTCTCTTCTCGGTCTCTGGAACTTATCGACGCTCGCCGGCATATCCCGGCTGGAAGCGAGCACAATGAAACTCGCAAAGAGCTCCGGGCAAAACTCCGCGCTAGCCTGAAGAGAGACCGCGAACCTTGGTGGTCTCATCGTGCGTCAGAGATAAAAGAAGCCGCTGCACTTGGCAACCATCGTAAGTTATCCCCTCTGATACGAGAAACGGGCAGCAGGAGACCTAGTGTTAGTAAAACAACTTGTGATGAGAGTGGACAGCCTATCCACAATTTGTCAAAACGTCTGGAGCGTTGGCCTGAGCGTTTTGAAAAGCAATTTAATCGGCTAGAATTGTTCGATTCGCCGGCCACTGATCGCCCTACTCCGTGGGTTGTCCATTTGGATCCACCCTCTCGCTCAGAAGTCGAACGTGTGATCGGACCGTTGAAGTTGAACAAAGACGCGGGACCAGATGATCTTCCTCCAGCCTTCTTCAAATTCGGAGGCTCTGCTATTGTTGATGCTTTACATGAATTACTAGTGAAACTGTGGGAGCAGGAGACTGTCCCAACCGACTGGAGCCGCTCCGTTATTGTTCCCATTTTCAAAGGAGGCTCGCGCTCGGAATGCGGCAACCATAGAGGAATCAGTCTGATCTCTATCGCCTCCAAACTGCTCGCCTCCGTAATTCTTCACAGACTGACTGGCGCTCGTGAAAGCCAGGTTCATGAGAAGCAAGCAGGGTTTCGTCATGGTCGTGGCTGCATCGAGCACATCTTCACCTTGCGTCAGTTGTTAGAGCACCGCCACACATGTTGGCGGCCCACCGTAGTCGTGTTCCTCGACATCAAAGGTACCTTCGATTCGGTTGATCGATGTGCCCTTCGGAATTGTTTACTCAGGAAAGATGTGCCCGAGAAATATGTAAATATTAGCCAAGCATTATATATGCGTAGCACGGGCAGAGTGAGGTCTTACGGCAAGCTGTCGCCACCCTTCAATACCTCCAGCGGTGTGAGACAAGGATGCCCGCTGTCACCTTTCCTCTTCAAATTCGCTGTTGATGAAGTCATGGAAATCGCGTTCACCGGACACGACTTAAATGGTGTGGATCTGCTCCCAGGAGAACGACTTCTTGACTTAGAGTATGCTGATAATATTGCCCTAATCTGTGATAGCTCCCAGACGTGCCAAGCGGCACTAGACAGATTAGCACTAACTGTCCGTCACTTCGGGCTTTGCTTTGCACCATCGAAGTGCGAAGCGTTCCTCCAAGATTGGTAGGGATCGCCTCCTGCGCTGACCGCTTGTGCGGATCAGCTAGAAATCGTTCAGAAATTCAATTACCTGGGAAGTTGTATCAGCACCCTTGGGATCGAAGACGAGATCACGAACCGTATAGCAAAAGCTTGAGGCGGTTTTGCTAACCTTCGCCACCTATGTCGGCGGCGCGACATTAATCTTGCCCTGAAGGGTAGAGTGTACAATGCAGCGGTACGTTCGACCTTACTGTACGGTTGCGAAACCTGGCCCCTAAGGCATGAAGAGGCTAGTTACGTTCGACCATCGGTGCCTTCGCAGTTTGGCTCACATCTGGTGGGAACACCGCGTGAGCAACGAGCGTGTTCGACGCCTTGTTTACGGCACAGGAAAAGGATCCGAACCGCTCAGCACCGTTATTTCCCGTACCAGGCTCCGACGGCTCGGCCACGTGTTGCGCATGCCAGCCCACCGACTCCCTCGACGTGCGTTGTTTGCTCACCGGGGATGTGGGTGGAAGAAGAGGAGAGGTGGCCAAGCGATGACTTGGTCCAGAGGAATGAAGGCCCTCACTTCGGAGCTGGCCTCAGTTGGAGCTTCACGGCTCCCTGGTTGGGGTCCAAAAGAAGGTGAACACGTTTGGCTGGATACACTTGCTGACATGGCAAGGAGCCGACCTCAGTGGCGTTTGTGCTGTGATTTTCTTTGTCCCTACCCATCTCTTTTTGCCTCCCCTCTATCTACGATCTCATTTCTTAGGGTTAAACATAATAAATACTTTTCTTTTTGCCTAGTAGCTGGCTGGAAGCTTACCGGAACGATGCCTCTCCGTTGCTGGTAGCTCAGCTGGCATGCAACTATTGTATCTATTTTTCCTCTGTGTACTGTATTATATGTATGCATGTGTGTATTCCTTTAAATAAATAAATAAATAAATAAATAGGTATGTTTCTAGACCTGCTAGAGGCTGCACCCTAAAGGGTTCAGATCAATGCTTACATAAATCCGATGCTCTTGCATGGAAGTAGGTAAAATATAAGTATATGTTCATCGTCAGCAATTACAAATGCATTGGCACTGTTTGATATACAGCTACTGGGTCGCAGGCGCCCACCTTGACATTTTTCTGGTTCCTGCGGGCGATATTGAACTCCTTGTTCTTTTGTGAAAACTTCGCGGAGGTGAAGTTGTGCCTTTTCTCCTTGGAACAGAATCCAATTCGCCGAGTGCACTTTAAATTGATCGCACATTAATTGGCCACTCAGTTGCCCCAATTGTGCGCATATGGAAGAAATGAGTGAAGGGATTATAAGGCATACGAAAAGTTGAAAACACTTCCGATAAATGCGGACAAAAATAGAAACAATTTGTTAGGAGAGAAAATAAAGCTGCGTGCTTCAGTAGAAAAATACTAATTAACAAAAAAATACAGCCCTACTTTTCTTACGCTGATGTTGCTCTCCGGCGCAAAATTTCAACCTGAGTTATTCTCAGATAAAAGAAAAAGCCTTTCTACAGTTAGAATACCGCTTAAAGTGGCACAAAATTAAACTGGTCTGGACCAGCTTTAGCGCTTGAATACGTTGAACATAAAAGCAACACAATACGTGCAGTATTTTGCGAGTTATTTGCAATTAAATGATGGTCTACGAATAAGGCCAATTTTATTTTTCGCTAAAAATGGCTCTCTGCTTTGCAAGCAGATAGCAGAAAGAAGAAAAGAAAATATAAAAAGTAGGGAAGCGGCGTATGTTCTAGATAGGCATAGCTATCCAGAAATGCTCTAATTAGCCCGTAATACCCTGCGACAACTACGGACTGCGCAGGTGGCCGAAAAGTAAACTTTGCAGGCATACATGACGAATATATGCAGATAAGGGATGATCTTGCGCGAAAACGCTAGAAATCCAGCAAGGAATATTATATCTACAAGGAAATTCAGGGGAGCTTGTAATTAACTCACGGTTAGAATGACAAAGCATACCATTTTCAGTGGATAATGAGCCACATAAACAACCAGTAAAATAGAGTTTAGCATTTTTTAAACCTCTAAGCTTTTCTAAAGCTTACAACAAGCCCGCATGAGCCAGGTCTACCTGAGTAACCCTGGGGATATTTCAGATCCGTTGCCAGATTGCGGCCTACAAAATGCACACATCACTTAGCTAAACATCACAAGATTTATCCCTTAGAGCCGATTTTCTATATTCATGAGGCTCTGTGTCTAACGTCAGTGAGCTATAGGAGCCTGCCACCAATAATAAAGAAATTAGCATGGGAAAATTTAGTAAAATTTAGCTAATTGCATTTGGGCGTGAAATCCGTTTTGGTCTACATTGGTTGGGCTTTAACAACTCTACTTCTGGTGGTTGAGCTTGCTCATATTTGAGGTATTGTTATGCCTCATGTGTAGATGCACACTATTGTGCAGCTGTTTGATGAATTTCGATTTATTTCTCTCCATTTTTAAGTTCCGAAGATAGTGCCGGCGGTGTTCATCCAGATGGCAATGTTAACTGGCACTCTAATGTCACACCGACTATTTCTTTTGTGATTTTCCTGGCAAGAGCTGTTCTAGCACACTAAGCAAAGAGCGATAAGGTAAATCAGGAGTAGAATAGTAACAAAAACCAGTGGGAGCTGGTCGTTCACCCGCCATTACGCATAGCGCATGGTAGGCTTTGGAGCCAGCTAAAAGATAAATGACACACGGACGGCCAAGATAAGAAAAGTGGTGATGGAAAGTTTCTGGTGCTTCAACCAGCCAGTGTGACAGGGTCCTCTCTGTCGTTGGTTAGCTTTCGTGCCAGTGAAATGAAATCTTGAAATGCGAGTGTTTTACGAGCATAAGCAGTTAAAGAAGAGGATCTGGTTTTCATTATGCTTGTCTATTATTGTTGACAATAGCGAAAGGCACATGCATACCAGCTAAAGCTAAGTATATGGGGCCAAGAGAGTATAAGTGGAGAGCAAAATGTCTGATTATTGGGTCTAGAACTTTTAAAGTGTGCTCATTGTCAACAATAAGAAAGATATATTTTTTATTTGGCAGCTTACCTACTGATAGTGTTTGGAACCTGCTGACTATAGTAACTAGTGCTCAGACTTAATGAAAAAGCTTCAATTAGGGCAACAACGCTAGAACCAGGCATTTCACATGAGGTTTAATGTTGTTAAAATGTTTTTAATAGACGTGACTCATGGGTCACATGTATAAGGATTCGCAAGAGACCAAGTGGACTAGGTATTTGGAAAATACTAAGGGGTAAATATGGAGACGAAGGAACCAAAGTGTAGAAGAGAAGGGAGAAGTGAAGTAAAGTTTGTCCGTTCGGATTGCTTCCCCTTGCTATGCAATATCCTACCTGGTCAGTGCCTACAGGCTTACGATGCTCCCATACAATAGTACTAGGCTGCTTTACGTGTATTGCGGCGCTATAGCGGAGGTATGTTCCCACCTCTAGCTGTTGTGTATAATGATGATGATGATGATCGGCAGAGATCCATCTGTTCTCGAGCTCAATCTCAAAAAGGGCATACCAGACGCTGGGCTTGTGTGCCATGACATCCGGAATAGCCAGGGTGAGAAAATTCCTGCTACCGCCCGGTACGGGTTTTACATCGGCACCAGACATAGTATATGGATAATACAAGTGATTTAAACAACAAAAGCACGGTAAATAATCTACCAGGGATTAGGGAAAAAGGACTTGGAAAGAACTCACAGAAAAGGAAACGACCAAAAGGTTTTGAAAATTTTCGCGTGCAAATCGGGCTCACCGATTTGTAGGACTAGTCTATACTACTCCGAGAGTGTTCTTGATCTGGTGGGGATACCAGAAAACCAGAAGAACGGACACAACGGATGGTATTCGAGCAAACTTTAATCGAACCAAAAACGGATGAAGCGCAGTGAGCGTACGTCAGTGTGGGAACTCACCGTGGAGACAAGTGATGAGCCGGATGTGGGTAAGCATGGCCGTAGAGTCGGCATTAAAACAAAAACCAAGATTGCATGCTTGAACAACAAAAGTGTACGTAAGATAAGAAATATTTTTTGGGTTGCTACAAGCTTCGCTTAATATTCGCTTACAGTCCGGAATCCTTGTCGGTATCACGAACTTGCTCTACGAAACATATAACATATCTCTCATACGATGCTAGACAGCGAACCAAAGACAACTGGTAGAACACGCAATAATTAGGATAGGGAAAGGTTTATTGACTGGGAGCACAGCTAGCTAAACGTGGGGAACCAGAAAGAGCGCTAGCTAAGAAGGCGTAGGTGGGCCTCAAACACTTGGACGATTCGTTTGTAGTCCGAGTCGCGCACCTCAAAGGCAGATATCGTATTTATCTCAACCAAACAGAAGCAACATTCCGACCGGCAGACAGCTTAAGTCCCTGATACATAAGAAACTAATTTACTATATAACAGCATAATTTACTTTAGTATACGGGGGAATCTCCACGTCACTACAGCAGTATTTCTCCAAACAACCAAAAAACCCTGTACTGCCGGTCATCTGTTGGCCCGCAGCGCATTATTTGTGGGACTGTTCTATCCGCCACTGGCGCGAGTTTGAATGCGGGCTGTTGTTCATGAGAACAACCTGTTTCTGCGTGCTCCAAAAGTGAGGGTTTTAATGGGTGAAATTCTTGCGCAACGCGTTTGTAAAGAGGCCAGTACCTCCAAAAATCACAAAGCTGATCGGTACCATGCTTAATTACAAAGTTGAATAAAAGTGAAAAAGTTGAAATATAACAATAAGTAAGGAGTTAAATAGGAAACGCACTATAAAATAGGGTTTATGTAAGTCCGCGGTATGTATCGAAAAAAAGAAGGAAGTGGGAGAATGTATGGTAAATTGTGCAAGACATAGGGTAATCCGCTTTGATTAGGTGGCTTATTTAAGTGGGGAATGCTTTGTAGTGGAGCATACATATGGCTTTGTTAGCCGTATAATCGACATGATGATGAGAATCCTTGCTAATGGATATACAATGGAGTGTGTGGGTAAGCATGGGAAGTGCAGTGTAAAGCAAGATATATATATATATATATGCACTCATGTATATATATATATATTCCAATTCTTGCATGAGAGGGTAACCCGGGTGCTGTTAATGCAATACTGTCATGGTTGTTTGTCCGCTGAGATGCTGCCAGGGCAGGCAGACATACAGAGGACGACGATTAGGGTCGTCATCAAAAGCCCTCGTCTCAAAAGACTGCCTGCAAGGCAAGCTTGTTGGCAATGTTATACTTTCACACATGCACGCCATCCCATTTCAAACCCGCAACATGGAGGACCACGAGATGGAGTTCGTCTGACCTCTCACCGTTGACCAAGCTGATAGGAGTACCTCTCAAGGGGCCCTGAATCATCACCCGGTATAGGCCAATGAGCCAATGAGGTACGCAAACGGTCCCACCACGTTAAAGTGCATTCTCCTTGCGACGGACAAAGACAGCCTCCTGGTGCTGCAGTTTGGGGATAGGATCCACGGCGGCTTATTGTAGTAGGAAACGGAATGTGGTGCCCTCCGTGAAGGGGCACTTGAGAGATTAGCAGTACCTGCCCGTCACAGTGAAGGTACCGTGGACAATGCCGCGGTATGTTCCACCGCACTGTAACCTTGTGAAAGCTGGCCTCTGAAAGGAACGTAGCTGAGGAGGACAGTTCCGTTCCACTACTTTTTGTCAGACCACTAGGAAACACGCAGCTATCTTTGTCCCCCAGTTCCAAACTTATTCAAACATACGGCGGCTTCGCGTACGCAGTTTCCACGCTGCATTCAATGCCACGCGTCCTTACTGGCGTTATATTATCGCAGTGCTGGCCCTAATTGTCTCACTGACACTTTAAACGGGTTCATCGACCTCTCCGCTATCCCGTGAGTATGGCGGGGAACAGACATAGGACCACAAGTGCATGCTCCTGCGACGCACAGGGCGGCCAAGATTCCATTCCACTGAACCTCAGTGCATTTGGGAAACACAGCAAGCGTACCGTATGCAGTGCGTTTTGATAGGATTGACTGACGGAGGACTTAAGCAGTTCATCAGTTGGTAATCGGAGGAGACGCTTGGTGGCTGTTTCCGTAAACAACGCATCAACACAATGCGCGCAGGTGCTGACGTACCTACGGCTTGCAGGAGGTAACCGCGGTATTAGTAATTTATGGCTATGTGGTCTATTTGGGTCCATCGCTGGCCAGCTGCCGGTGCACGGCATGTGTCACTCCGACGGCCGCTGTGTGTAACAGCATCGCTGCAAGGAAACAACCGGTCTTCGCACACGGTTGCAGCACACAGTGATCACGAAAACCCCTGGGTTGCATGGGTTTTCATGGGGCGGATGAAAAATTCCGCCTGTCCACCTGAAAACCCAGGGATTGAAACTGGCAACAACGGCAACATTACCCATACGCGATAAGTACGCTTTCACCAGAAGCGCTTTCATGGATGCAAAGTTCGCTGTCTGAAGGAGACCGCACCGTTACGTGGTGCGACGGTTTGCGTACCTCCTTGAGCGATTGAAGTGCAATGGGTGACGTCTCTGGCCACCTACGGAGGTACTCCTACCACAGCCGTCGATGGTGAGAGGTCAGGCGAACTCAGTCTACTGGTCCTAGCGCAAGCATCGGGGTTCACAGCAGTCCACTGGGCAGCGAGAAATGAAGTCACTGATCCCCGAGGTGGCTGCAGTTGTTTCTTCTCGTCTTTCGGGCTGCAGTCCACGTGACTCCCCTTGTGCGTCGTCTTGCCTCCCTCGATGCCGACTCTGGTAAGAACGTCAGCCATGTGCTTGTCACGTTAGGTTGATTCCACTCCATGTTCGCGCGTTGTCCGTGACTGCTTGCTGAGGGTATACACGTTAACATATAACCCCTTCCCTCATTCCTCACTTATTCACTTCTTACATGACGAAAAAGACCCAGCGATATGGCACTTACAAACCACTCTCCCTGGCCACCAAACTGCTGGGCCGTTCATTGGTCCAGCGACGAACTGCTCCCCATGTGTGGCTTCCAATTACAGCGCGCAGCGGTGCAATTGGAAGCAACAACCGACCATGAATAATACGCATGTCCCAGTTACAATGGTCACGAAATAAGCAAGGAAGTATGGAGATCGGGAAGGAAAGCAATGCCGTGCCAACTTACCGATTGTAAGGGTTTCCTATTCCTAGAAGTTCATTATGCAATACTGACATTGTGCTCCTGTGTATCCCTAAATAGAAGCTACGTGATGTACGTGAAACGGAACTTACCCGCAGCAGCGCGCACATGTGTATGCTGCCTCCCTACTGGTATGCTGCGCAATTTTCATGAAACCATCTACAGCAAACATCGCAACTTATCCAATCGACTTGCTCCGAGCTCCCGCAGGCGTCCATTTCTTCCGCACACAAAGCACAGACGGCGCTGTCCGCTTCTTCGGCAGCAGTGCCTCGCTTTGGACGCCATGTGTATGTGCGGTGACGCGCGGATGTCCTCATTTTCAGGGTAGGAAATTTCAAATCCCGTGACATCATGGTGCAATCCAGCACCTCTACCGCAGGTGGTAACAAAAGTGACGTCCATTTCCGCATCGCACCCGTGCCACCGTCAACGTTCCTTCCCTGTCCTCCTAAAGGACTGGCGCAGATGTACTTACCGCTGGCAACACCCAATGGCAACCACGAAGCACATCCTCCTCCTCGTGCGCGTGTAGGCTCTCCAAGTGAATAATGTGCGACATGGAATGCGCCACTGCCGGTTAAATATGCATCCGCATGCGCTGCCATTTCCGATGACGACACGTTGCATCCCAATGTGCCCGTCGTCCACCAGCCAATACCCGCAGCCTTGGTTAACACTGCGAATGCGAACTCGAACACTTTGCCGCGCGTACTGCCGCCAAACGTAGGACGACATCCTGCACAAAACCACGTCCCCACTGCTGACCCCGTGCTCAACCTTGGAAACACGAAGCTGATCTCTGGCAAGCACTGTTCCTCTCCTCCATGATGTGACTAGCACGCTGCACTATCACCTGAAACAGGTGAAGTAGGGTTGACCGCTTGCTCAAAGTTTCTTTCATATGCTTATTCTCATTTTCAACGCGATTCGTGCTGACACATCGGAATACAACCACGTGGCCCATCAAATGCGCTGCCCAGCTAAGCCACCATGGGACCCCTGTCCGACGGAGTTATTGGAAGCATTCAGCGTGCGCAGGAATATGCCTTCCATAATCCGATGGTAATGCGCGCAATCGTACGTGTACAACAACCACCGCAGCATGTTAAACAGAGCCCTCTTATCTTCCGAGTTACACAACGGAAGGTGTGAGCAATGCCGCCGCATGTCCCGCATAATGTGTACCCGGCAGAATACGATGTTCGCATTGAAGTACGCATTCCGAAACGCATTCACTTGCGCCGTGCACTTGTCCATCGCCAAAGTCCGAGCACCGGCAACCGCGGGAGCCAATTCCAACATGCCTCTTACTGCCTCTTCATAAGCAACCTCCGTCTCATTTGGCAACAGCGCATAACAGAATCTCCTACCCAGGCCGCTAACATCCACAAACATGCAGTGCCATAGGATGAAACCGCCGTACTTGATCTGATATGTGGAGCCCGCCAAAATTACCTCCCCGTATTGGCCCACCAAATCTAGCATGCGCAAAGGGACGAAAAACAGGTACCGAATCTCATTCCACTCATGCATAATGTTCACCTGACCAATTCTTTGCAACAGCTGTGTTACCTCCTCCACCTTGGTGACACAAGCATAACGATGACGCCGCCGTATGACATACAAATCCCTCCTTGTTAAACGAATGTTATATTGCTGCCGCACAAATGCACGCATCTCCTGGGTCCGACGAACGCTTCTCATTAAGTTCAGCACCAGCCGTTCCTTATCTCCTGTTAGCCTCCGATTTCTCACATACAGCCAGGGCTTCCCAACGTGAAAGCTGTGCGATGGCCACAGAAACGCATTCCCAATCTCGTAACATTCACCCTTAAACGTCACAGAGAAACGCGCAGGGCAGTTGCAACAGCGGTGCCCATAGTAATCTTCTCAGCAGGCAAAGACCATGCACTTACCGCTTTCCAGTAACATTGCTGCTCTTTCCATGTACACATGCAAACAAAATATACCGGTATGGGCATCCTTCCGGTAGCACCTGTCCGGTCTCCTTCTGGTACGCCTTCGCGGTTACAACGTTCCGACAAACAAACGATGTTACCGTTTCAATCTGAAACAATTTCAGATCCTTCACCGATGCAAAGTCCAGATGAGGACCCTTAAACATACGTCGGAATACAAGCGATTCATCCAACATCGCTGATTGTAGCAGTCTGGAGATTCCCCGGTTTGCCTGTGTAAAATTCTAACCAAAATTCTATAATTGTACACCTAGGCAACCGGTGTGGTTTGTTGAACTGCTTGCTGAGTTCGAATGCTTTACTTGCTCATCGCCATTTTTGCTTGGCGCTCGTTTCGGTTGCAACGCGCAACTGCCCTGTCAAAGGACCTGCTCTTGTGGATGATTTACACCAGTTGCTAATTGAACTTTGGGAGCAGGAAACTGTCCCGACAGACTGGAGGCGCTCCGTCATAGTCCCAATTTTCAAGGGAGGTTCCTGTTCGGAATACGGTAACCATAAAGGGATCAGTCTGAACTCCACTACATCTAAATTGCTTGCTACTGTCGTTCGCCACAGACTGACTGATCCGTGAAGAGCAAGCTGCGTTTCGTCAAAATCAAAGCTACATCGACCACATCTTCACTTTGCGTCAATTGTTCGAGCACCACCATGTTTATTGACGACCAACCATAGTCGTGTTTCTCGACATCAAAGGTGTCTTCGACTAGGTGAATCGATATGCGCTTTGAGAATGTCTGCTCAGGAAAGGTGTGCCTGATAAATAGGTAAACATTATCAACGCGCTGTA
This sequence comes from Dicrocoelium dendriticum, assembly GCA_944474145.2. Classification (NCBI taxonomy): domain Eukaryota; kingdom Metazoa; phylum Platyhelminthes; class Trematoda; order Plagiorchiida; family Dicrocoeliidae; genus Dicrocoelium; species Dicrocoelium dendriticum. Next base: position 16,779,275 of record OX104065.1, on the reverse strand, counting down.
CTCGTATAGTTCGGGCAGAGCGAGGGTTTATAACAAACTGTCGCCGCATTTCAATATCTCCAGCGGTGTGAGACAAGGTTACTCGCTGTCCCCTTTCCTCTTTAACTTCGCAATTGATGAAATCATAGAAACAGCGTTCGCTGGACACGACCTAGAAGGTGTAGAGCTACTTCCTGGTGAGCGACTTCTTGACTTGGAGCGTGCGGACGATATTGCCCTAATCTGTGACAGTGCCCAAACGTGCCAGACTGACACGGACCGATTAGCAACGGCTAATAATCGATTTGTGCTATGCTTTGCTCCATCGAAATACAAAGTTTCTCTCCAAGATTGGCAGGGACCCACCCCTGCGCTGACTCTTGGTGGTTATCAGCTAGAAGTCGTTCAGGAATTCAAGTACCTGGGCAACTATATTAGAGCCCGTGGGGTCGAATATGAGGTTAAGAACCATATAGCGAAAGCTCGAGGTGCTTGTGCCAATTTCCGCCACCTGTGGCAGAGACGAGACATCACTCTTACTCTGAAGAGCAGAGTTCATAATGCAGCCGCCCGTTCAACCCTCTTATACGATTGTGAAACCTTGCCCATTAGATCGACAGACATAAAGAGGCTAGCTACGTTGGGTCATCGCTGACTCCGAAGCTTAGCTTATGTCTGGTGGGAGCACCGCGTGAGCAATGAGCGGGTTCGGCGTCGCACATTTGGTGCAGGAAGAGCGAGTGAACCGCTCAGCACCATTATATCACGCACCACGCTCCGATGGCTGGGCCAAATGTTGTGCGTGCCAGCACTCCGACTTCCGCGACGTGCATTTTTTGCGCGTCGGGGGTGCGGTTGGTAGAGGGAGAGGAGGCCAAGCGATGACTTGGTCGAGAGAAATGAAAACCCTCACTTCGAAGTTGGCGTCGGTTGGTGCATCCCGAATGCCTGGATGGGGTCCTAAGGACGATGAACAAGTTTGGTTGAACACGCTGATATGGCTAGGAGCCGGCCCCAATGGTGTTTGTGTTGTAAGTTCCTTCGTCCAACCCCTGCTGCTTAGCCTCCCCCCTCTCGAATCACGGTATCATTCGTGAGGCATAATATAACTCTTTTTGCGGCACGATAGCCGGCTGTTAGCTCCCTGGAACGACGTCCATTCTTTACTGGGGACTCAGTCGGCGTGCCTCAGTTATTTTATGCCTGTTTTTTCTTTTTCTTGTCCTTTGTATTGCGGCACAATAGCTGTGTTTTCCAATTTCAGGCAACGTGCACAATGACGATGAGGATGATAATCGAAATGCAGACACAGTGAGTGTTCCACAACCATGCCCACGTAAGTGACTATTCTTTACTTTTCAGCAACGGTTAATAAACATCCACGCAGATACCAACTGTGTGAATCCAATGGGATGGTATCATGTGAACTCACGCAACGTAGGTGTGTCCCTAAGGCACATAGCCAACGCATGTGCAATGCCTCAAAGCGCAACAGAACATATGTGTGTGTGCAGGTGCAGAGCGGAACACAAGAGAGAAGTGGGTGACCAGAATGCAGGCATGTTTAGCAGCCCATACGTACCAGCGGCTACAGAACGAGCAGGGGTTTTGCAGGGCATTGGTGTGTTATAAAAGTGGAATAACGACAGTTCAGACGCGATGTACTGTGTAAGAAAACATAATTGTTAAATTAGTGACTGATGCGGCATATGCTCATGAAACAGTTGATGTCCTACATATCGAGAGGAGGCAACGGTGGATACATAAGACTGGGTTGCTGCGCTGCACGCGAATGAGTTATAAGAATGGGAAGAGAAATTAATCCCAAAGCAGAAAAGATAATAAACTTACCGCAAGGTTAGATATTTCCGTCCAATCCGACCTGGTAAGAACCTCTTCCGCGGTTGACAAGATGTTAAGCCAGGTCTGAACTGTATACTCACGAACAAATTTCGGTCCATGATATCTGTGAAATATGCGTCTTTCCCAAGCGACATTCTTGTCTAATTTACTAACAGTGCCATTCCGCTTTTTTCCGCAAACTGCTGCTGAAATCAAGGCATCAGTGAGCCATTTAGAAGGGATTTCTGGAAGGCTACGAAGTTCTATCAGAGATTTTTCTGTTTCCCTCAAGGCGTTTAATAATTCGATGCTAGATTGACAGACTGAAGAGTTTGACGAATCCTTCTCGTGAAGTGAGTCGCGATTTCTGGAGTTTGCAAGCTGATGTAACAAGGATTCGCGTTTGGAGTCGAGTTTCTCAAGGCGCTTTCTTAGAGCGCATTTGGCAACTGATGTTACCAAAGCGGTCCACTCAGTCTTCAAATCTAGAGGTAGTGGACAAGAATCGATGGGGAAAAGGTCAACGTATAAAAACCACATGATGGAGTCATTAAGCATTAAATGGGATATAAACTCCTGAATAAGATGATTTTAACAGAGAATAAAATGTAAGCAGGTTTCGCACTGGCTCCTAATTTGGAAATGGCATTTGAGGAAGAGCGAAAACAAAGGTGAAGTAGAGCCAACTGTGTGAAAACGTATGGTTAATTTGTATAGACAAGGGTGTTATTATACTTGCGAGGTCTTTTGATTCTACAAGCAAATTGCCAGGGAAGAGTTGCACAGATAAGAATGGAATGCTCCATAGGCATGCAATAATCAAGAGGATAGATTGGAAGCGTAAAAGGGTAAACTAATGCAATTGTTCTGACGGGATTTTCGCTGTTCGAGATATAAGGTGAACCCGAACATACTCAAGGAAATCTTTATGAACAACACAAGTGAGACGTAAACCAGCTAAATTTGAGCGAGTTCGGTTAACCAGGTAACACAAGAGATGGATGGACAGCGCAACATAAATGTTCCAACGGATCAGAACTTACACTTTTTCATCACTATCGACCTTACTGTCCCCAAATTCCACTCTCCCCTCTGTTTTCTTATAGCCGAATCCGGATTATCAGGCGGGCACTAGGGAGGAAAATAAATCTGAGAACGCAGGTACCTCTCCAGAACGCAGTCTAAAGAATGGCCGACGTAATGAATACTGGGGAAGATTGCACAACGAACAGCCAGATTCCAACTCATTCTGAAGTATAACGATGGCTGAGAAAACGGTTCACACTTTTTGATCATTCAGATGCTTGATTTCTTCTCTGATTGCATCAAGTACCTCCGGGATCAAGTGTTGAACAGCCTTGTTAACAACTATACACTTGTTAAGCCCAGCTAGATCTTCGTCCATGGAAGGTATTCCTGAGAAAAGAGGGCGACATTTAAAAGTGGGGAAATTCGATAGATATATGCGTTGAGTATGCCAAGGGTTAATTAGAAAGAACATGGAAACATTAAACGATATTGAAAAAATGGTGATTTGAGTCCAGAAATAAGCTGCAGGTATATTGAAGTGCGAAAAATCCCCATGCGGAATCGGGAATTATAATGCATCGGCCCTTGAATAGAGCATCAATGCTGAGGTGAAGTTTAATTCGCACAAGCGAAGTGTAGAGCAAATTCTGAGAAATGCTGATTCACTCTCAGTTGTGTAAATTCGAACAGGCATGGCCTTGTGTTAACTAATGAAGATTGTCTAAAGTATCACAATGGTAAGTGGAACTACTTGAATCTACAACTACCGCTGGTCAAAACACCTGCGAACTTACGCGGCTAACCGGGGCAAAATGACTAGCCCCGAAAGTTCTAGTTTCGGTAATGAGTTAATCATCATCATCATCATTATACATGTCAGCTAGAGGTGGTAAAACACCACCGCTATTGTACCGCAATACATAAAGGGAATACATACATACATACAATACATAAAGGAAAAATAAATACGACAGTTGCATACCAGCTGAGCTACCAGCAACGGATAGGCATCGTTCCGGTAAGCTACCAGCCGGCTACTAGGCAAAAAACAACAATTTAATTACGTTTGACCCTACGAAATAAGATCGTAGATGGAGGGGGAGGCTAAAGGGATGGGGAGGGACAAAGAAACTCACAGCAGGAACGCCACTGAGGTCGGCTCCTTGCCATGTCAGCAAGTGTATCCAGCCAAACGTGTTCACCGTCTTTTGGACCCCAACCAGGGAGCCGTGAAGCTCCAATCGAGGCTAGTTCCAAAGTGAGGGATTTCATTCATCTGGACCAAGTCATCGCTTGGCCACCTCTCCTCTTCTTCCACCCACATCCCCGGTGAGCAAACAACGCACGTCGAGGGAGTCGGTGGGCTGGCATGCGCAACACGTGGCCCAGCCATTGGAGCCTGGTACGTGAAATGACGGTGCTGAGCGGTTCATTCCCTTTTCCTAGGCCGTAAACAAGGCGTCGAACACGCTCGTTACTCACGCGGTGTTCCCACCAAATGTGAGCCAAACTGCGAAGGCACCGATGGTCGAACGTAACTAGCCTCTTCATGTCCGCCGATCTTAGGGGCTAGGTTTCGCAACCGTACAGTAAGGTCGAACGTACCGTTGCATTGTACACTCTACCCTTAAGGGCGAGAGTAATGTCGCGCCGTCGCCATAGGTGGCGAAGATTAGCAAAAGCACTTCGAGCTTTCGCTATGCGGTTCATGATCTCGTCTTCGATCCCAAGGGCGCTGATACAACTTCCCAGGTAATTGAATTTCTGAACGACTTCTAGCTGATCCCCACCAAGGGTCAGCACAGGGGGCGAACCCAGCCAATCCTGGAGGAACGCTTTGCACTTCGCTGGTGCAAAGCAAAGCCCGAAGCGACTGACAGCCAGTGCTAATCTGTCCAGCGCGGCTTGACACGTCAGGGAGCTGTCACAGATGAGGGCAATGTCGTCCACATACTCTAAGTCAAGAAGTCGTTCTCCTGGGAGTAGCTCCACACCTTCCAAGTCATGTCCTGTAAATACAATCTCCATGACTTCGTCAATAGCGAAGTTGAAGAGGAAAGGTGACAGCGGGCATCCTTGTCTCACACCGCTGGAGATATTGAAGGGTGGCGACAGCTTGCCGTAAGCCCTTACTCTGCCCGTGCTACGCAAATATAATGCTTGGATAATATTTACATATTTCTCGGGCACACCTTTCCTGAGTAGACAATTCGAAAGGACACATCGATCAACCGAATCGAAGGCACCTTTGATGTCGAGGAACACGACTACGGTGCTCCAACAACTGACGCAAGGTGAAGATGTGATCGATGCAGCCACGACCCCGACGAAACCCGGCTTGCTCCTCACGAATCTGGCTTTCACGAGCGCCAGTCAGTCTGTGGAGAATTATGGAGGCGAGTAATTTGGAGGCGATGGAGATCAGACTGATTCCTCTATGGTTGCCGCATTCCGAGCGCGAGCCGCCTTTGAAGATGGGAACAATAACGGAGCAGCTCCAGTCGGTTGGGACAATCTCCTGCTCCCACAGTTTCACTAGTAATTCATGCAAAGCATCAACAAGAGCAAAGCCTCCAAATTTGAAGAAGGCTGGAGGAAGATCATCTGGTCCCGCGGCTTTGTTCAACTTCAACAGTTCGATCTCACGTTGGACTTCTGAGCGAGAGGGTGGATCCAAAGGGACAGCCCACGGAGCGGGGCGATCAGTGACCGGCGAATCGAACAATTCTTGCCGATTAAATTGCTTTTCAAAATGCTCAGCCCAACGCTCCAGACGTTTTGACAAATTGTGGATAGGCTGTCCACTCTCGTCACGTATAGTTTCACTAACACCAGGTCTCCTGCTGCCCGTTTCCCGTACCAGACGGAATAACTTACGATGGTTGCCAAGGGCAGCGGCCACCTCCATCTCTGACGCACGATGAGACCACCAAGATTCGCGGTCTCTCTTCAGGCTAGCACGGAGTTTTGCCCGGAGCTCTTTGCGAGTTTCATTGTGCTCGCTTCCAGCCTGAATTTGCCGGCGAGCATCGATAAGTTCCAGAGACTGAGAAGAGACCCAATGTCCATGTTGGCGATTAGACGTACCACATGAGGATTTGCCTGCTGTTAATAAGGTCTGTCGAACATGTGACCATTGACCATCAATTGTCTCCTGTGAGCGCTTGCTCAACTCGCATGTCAGCGTCCTTCGATACGCATTCAGAACAGCTGGCTTTGTCAGTTGGCTGGTGTCTATACGCTCACAGCGTCGTCGTGGGCGTCCGCCAAAACACCTCCGCACGTCAGCACATACAAGTGCATGATCGGTGTCCACACATGTGTTCCAAATCGAGCGACAGTTCTGGACGCTGCCTCTCCAGCGGTAACTTATCGCAATGTGATCGATCTGCGTCCATAGCTGGTTCGAGGCTGGTGGGCGCCAAGTCACACTCCGGCGAGCACTGTGTTGGAAATTAGTGCTCGCAAGAAATAAGCAAACATCTTCACACAAATAAGGTAACCGCTCACCGTTATCATTACGGGAGCCTACACCGTGTTGACCGCCCATGTGCATTTCATCATTGGACCACTTTCCAACTTGTGCGTTCATATCCCCCGCCAGCACAACAGTATCCGTGCTTCTTCTGTGGCGAAGGAGCTGGGTCAGTTGGCGGTAGAAGTCGTTCTTTACCGAATCATCGCTACAGTTTGTGGGCGCATAGGCAGCGATGATGAATATACATCTATTAGTCCCGCGCGACTTCGAAGCTTTAAACGAGCCAGCCAATCGGACCGCACACATCCGGCTACTGATTGGAATCCAATCAACCAGAGCAGCTTCAGCCCGGGGACTCAGGGCAATGCCAACACCAGCTTGGCCGGTGCTCGAAGCTGCATCATCACCGGATAGGCGCAAGGAGAAAATACTGCTTGCGTCACCTGAAGGGGATCGCAGAGTGAGCACAGTGCTCGAGTCTTGCAGGCGAGTCTCTGAGAAGCAGCAGATATCGATCGAGAGGGTCTCCAATGTTCGGGCAAGTGCTGCCTGTTGACCGATTTGTAGCAGTGGGCGTACATTGAGGCATGCCAATCTGAAGGAGGATCGAGGGCTCCAAATGGAAGCCGATGAACTGGATTGGACCGCTTGGTTGGACCTGGGCTTGTCGACAGGAGAGGAGTGACGCTCCGCGTTCACGTGTGAGTTGAAATTAGAAGGTAAATGCTTAGCAAAGCATGTTGGGGGAGGGCCAAGAATCGGGGGTTGAAAACTGGGGGGATGTAAGTGAAGTTGGATTGGAACGGTAAGAGTGAAAAAGCGTAAGAGGAGGAATAAGAAGACGGGAAGGCTTGAGCAGTAGCATCCAAACCCCTATCCACCCTGCTCGATGCAGCAGATAGGGCACCGTTGATTATCCTCTGCGGTGGCCAGAGCATCAAGAAATTGTTTGAAGGAAAATTCATAGTATTGCGTGGGCAGGATACTGTTAATGACGATTAAACTGAGACCGTTCCAGTTAAGAAATCTGGAACAATTCTGTAGAGGAAAAGTCTTCTGACTTGAGGATAGCAGAAGAGAAAATTTATCATCATCGTCAACAGAAGTACATCAGCCACTTGAACTGACGCTTCGCTGCCATACAACCATGAGGACCGATGAAATACATAATAAGAAGAGGAAGAGAAGGGGGACTTACTTGAAAACCTTAATGCCCTAAGCAAACATTCAGGGTTAAGGCGCCTACATCTTGTGTAGACATACCGTCACAATTAGCTGGCTATCGTGCAAAGATAAGGCGGCATCGGCGAGATAGCGTCCTTGCGGTTTTCACTGCCCCGCGTCACAATCAGCCATTACCCCGCAGATAACTCAGTAACAAACACATTAAACAGGCAATCCGTTTAGGAGACGGCAGCAGACGCGCCACTGGTGTCGGTTAAATAAATAAATAAATAAATGGTGTCGGTTGCGAGCCAAGTCCTGTAAAATTTCGAGCCAAGTCACATGCACTCCAGCCCGGAAGGCGAGACGGACTAACGGCACCCAGTTTAATCGTCAGTGACTTCATTTCACGCTGCCAAGTCTACTTCTGTCCACCACGAGCCTTGCGCCCCCCTACACCTGGAAGACTGAACAAAGCCCACCTAGGTAAGCGGTGACCAAGCATACGCAGCACGTGCCAGAGCCAACGCAAGTTATTCAGTGCTATCTGTTGTTCTAGGGAAATAGCATGATTATCACTACCTAGTACTCGTCTACGCACATTATCGTTGCGGACACGCTGGTGCCATCCGACACTAGCAATGCTTCGCAAACAACGGTGATCAAAGACTTGAAGGCGCCTCAGATCTCCAGACCGAAGGGGACAAGTCTCACTACTATAGAGCAGAACGGCCCTCACTGTGGCCTTGTATACCCGGCCCTTCAGACGGAGGGAAATTCCCCTGTCGAAAAAGATGCCGCAGGTTCAAGAAGACAGCTCTGGCTTTTGCAATGCGTAAGCTGACGTCAGTTTCTATGCGCCCATCGTTGCTGATGCAGCTGCCAAGATAAGTGAATTGATCAACCACCTCGAGTTCCTCGTTATCAAGGGTCAAGTGGTCATCAAGTGGCTGGTGGTTCTGCAACAACACTTCGCACTTTGAAGGTGCGAAGTGCATATCCAGTAATGGGACTACTCTGCACAGGCTATTCAGGGCTGATTGTGCCGCCACAACATCCTCGGAAAGCAAGACGATATCGTCCGCATAATCAAGACCAACTAATCTTTCACCAGACCACTTACATCGTGAGATTCCCCAAGGGAACACTCCATGATAGAATCCAAGACGAAATTGAACAAAAATGGGGTAATCGGACAATTCTGACGAACGCCACTTGTGGTCGGAAAGCTATCCGATAGGACACCGTAGACCCTGACGCGGCCTGTAGTGTTCGAGTACAGAGCACGAAGGATGTTCACTTATTTCGTGGGAACACCTTTCCGCGCAAGTATTTCGAACAGAATGCATCGATCAACTGAGTCGAACGCCCTCTTGAGATCGAGGAAAACAGCTATTGTCGGTCTGCGGTATGCGTGACGTTGCTCTAGCACCGGCCGCAAAGTGAATAGATGGTCTATAAAGCCACGTCCTGGGTGGAAACCGGCCTGCTCTTCCCTAATCCGAGATTCCCGTTCCACAGTGAGGCGACGAACGATAATCGAGGCCAACAATTTTGTCACAACTGGCGTTAGGCTAATACCCCCGTGGTTAGAACAGTCTGTGCCACTGCCCTTCTTGTATATTGCCACTATAATCGATTCGCAGTAACTAGCCGGGACACTTACTTCCAGATACGTTCGAATAGGGAGGTCAGTGCTTTACAGAGGACCTCGCCTCCATCCTTGAATAGCGCAGGTGGGAGGGAGTCCGGTCCAGCGGCACGAAAATGATTGAGGGCTGTGTTCGCGTTTCGGACCTCAGCCTCCGACGGAGGCTCTAAACTAACAGTCCATGGCTCGTCCTGCATCACCTGAGTAAGAACAGGTCCTGGGGCAGGGGGCCAGCTGAACTGATCTTGAAAGTGTTCCGCCCAACGAGCCATACGGCGTTCCTTATTGTGTATCAGTGCACCCGCGCTCTCTGATTGTCTCACTGACGCCTGGTTTTCTGGGACCAGTGGTGCGGATTAGCTGGAAGATCTCGCGGTAATTGCCTACTGCTCCTGCCTCCTCCATTTCTTGAGCCCGATTGGTCCACCAGGCACGTAGGCTCTGCTTTAGTTCACGCCTAATAGCCCGTCTGGTCACATTGTGTTTAGAGCCAGTCGAAAGGTGCTTTCTATATTCCAACAGGTTCACCGACCTCTCAGATATCCAGTGACTGGTGCGGTGACGACGGATAGTGCCACAAACAGATGATCCTGGGTCGTGCATGGCAGCCGAGATTCTATCCCACTGAAGCTCAATGTCATTAAGACAAGTTCGGTACGCAGGGTGTTTTGATAGGTTTGCCTGATCGAGGGCTGAGACAATTTCTTAGTTGCTAATAGGAGACGCTTGGTGCGCCTCCCGGTAAAGTTCATCGAGAAACGACAACGTACCAAGGCATGATCAGAGTCGACACAGGTATTCCGGTACGAGCGGCAATCCAGGATGGAACCACGCCACCTGTAACTTAGAGCTATGTGGTCAATTTGGGTCCATCGCTGGCCACCTACAGGAGGACGCCAAGTGGCACTTCGGCGCCCACTGTGTCTAAAAGCAGTGCTACTAAAAAACAATTGATACTCTGCACACAGTTGCAGCAGACGCTCACCGTTGTCAGTCCATGCGGAGTTAAGCCCATAATTACCACCCAGCTGAGCTTCTGAAGAGCTCAGACGGCCTACTTGTGCGTTCTTATCACCTGCAAGTACTATAATATCTGATCTAGTAGCACTGCGTTTTAGCGCGTTCAATTCGTGATAGAATGTGTCCTTGACAGCATTACAACTGCAGTCGGTGGGAGCATAAACGGAAATCACAAACAAACAGCGTTTTGTATTACTTCGTGAATCAACCTTAACTGATGTCGTCAAACGAGCTGCACATAAACGGCTGCTCACCAGAATCCAATCAACCAACGATGGCTTAGAATAATACCTACCCCAGCTTGACCCGTGAGTGCTGCATCGGCGTTTCCGGGTGCTTGCAACCAATAACGAGAAGACAAGCCGGGTGCAGTTAATTAAACAACCCCATTAGAGTCATTGATCCTAATTTCGGACAACAACACCGATATTCAGTGTCCAAGGTGCATGCGAGTGTAGCCTGTTGACCTGTTTGTCTGAAAGTGCAAACGTTGAATGTCGCTATGGAAGCGGGATAACGTGGTCTGATAAGGGACTTTGGCCGACAGATGCCGTGGAATGGCGGCTGCAGATGGTTCTACTCCAGTGGCATTTCGGTTGCTGTCAATTAAGCTGGGAATTATAGAAGGAAGGTTAGTAATGAGGGTCGGGATGGGAGTAAGAGAAAAAGGTTTAAAAGAAAGGAGGCGCCAGCAGTAGCATGTTTTCGCTTATCTGCTCTGCTGTATGCAGCAGATAAGGCGGCCCTTGATAGTCTGCGCGACGGCCGATGCAGGATGAAGTTATTATTTGAAGAAAAAGTCATGGTTGTATGTGGGCTGAGATACTGCCAGGGGCGCCCAGACCTAGACAGGAGAACGATTACGGTCCTCATATAAAGCCTTTGGCTCAAAAGCCTGTCCGCAAGGCAGCGGGGAGGTGGCAATGATTTAGTTTTACAGAAATGGACACCATCCCATTTCAAACCCCCAACCTGGAGGACCAGGAGACTGAGTTTGTCTGACCTCTCCCCATTGACCAACCTGGTAGGAGTAGCTCTCAAGGTGCCCGGAGGCATCAACCAGTAAAGCTCAATGGGTCAATGAGGTACGCAAACCGTCGCACCACGATAAGGTCGTCTCGTTGCGACGGGAAGAGAAAATAATGTGAGGCATCAGCAGTACTCCGCGACGCAGTACTGACGCTTCACTGCCGCGCAGCCACCATCGGTCGCACGGGGGCTAGGGATACTGCGAGGATCACGTTGCCCCAACGCAAACTGGAACCCGCGCTACCAGATTACAAGACAAGTTTTTTACCTATAGGCTAAGGGCTGGAAATCGGTATAAAAAACGAAACGATGGTTTCATCAGCGCTCTCGTTGAATAATCCACAAGCAACACAAGGCAAAAGCACCAGAAGCACGGAAGTAAGTCGTACTGACCCCTCGCTGTCATGCGACCGATGACGGCCGAGTGCAGGCTAGGAATAGTGTGAGGCTACTCGCAACTACGCAGGCTCGAACTGGTTATCAGTAGATTATACCCAGTCAGGCGCCCAATCTACTCGGTTACCGACCGGTAATATAGCGGGTTATCAGTCTTTGTGAGAGTACAACTACTGTAGGTCATACCAGCACCTACACCCGTAGTTTTAGTTTGAGCTTATGTATTTGTGTATCCGGGTGCGGTGGATACAAGTGCTATAACACGCGTCGCCACAATAAGTATAATAATAAAAATGACTTAAGATAAATGGAGAAGTTAAGTCATTAGATGGAATGGTTAAAAGTCCGGTGACGGCGTCATCATCATCATCAATACACGTCAGCCGAGGGTGAGACACCTCAGCTAACGTGCCGCAATAGAAAAGAGATAAGGAAGTAAACAGTACAGACTAAAAAAGCTATAAAAATTAACATAATACTAAAAATCACAATGCATTTCAAACCTCCAACCTGGAGGACCAGGAGGCTGAGTTTGTCTAGCCATTGTCTAACCATTGATCAATCAGGTATGAGTGGCTCTGAAGGTGCGAAAAATCGCCACCCGGCACAGCTCAATGGATCTGTGAGGCACACAAACCATCGCACCACGATAAGGTCCAGCCACACTGCGATGGTCCAGGTCTCCTGCTGCCGTTTCCCGTATCAGGCGGAACAAAGTAACCATTAGGATTCGCGGTCTCTCTACAGGCTAGCACGGAGTTTTGCCCGGAGCTATTTGCGAGTTTCATTGTGTTCGCTTCTAGCCGGAATATGCCGGCGAGACCGTGAAGAGACCCAATCTCCATGTTGGCGATTAGACTTACCACATGAGGATTTGCCTGCCGCTGGAAAGGTCCGGTGAACATGCGACCAGTGACCTTGAATTGTCTTCAATGAGCGTTTATTGAACTCGCATGTCAGCGTACTTTGATAAGCATTCAGAACAGCTGGCTTCGTCAGTTGGCTGGTGTCAATGCGCTCAAAGCGTCGTCGTGGGCGACAGCCAAAACGCATTCACAGGTCAGCACATACAAGTACATGGTCGGGTGTCCACACATGTGCTCCACATCGAGCGACAGTTCTGGACGCTGCCTCTCCAGTGGCGACTGATTGCAATGCGATCGATTTGCGTCCATAGCTGGTTCGAGGCTGGTGGGCACCAAGTCACACTCCGGCGCGTACTGTGTCGGAAATTAGTGCTTGCAAGAAATAAGCAAACATCTTCACCCAAATGAAGTAACCATTCACCGTTATCATTACGGGAGACTACACCGTGCTGACCGCCCATGTGCATTTCATCATTGGACCACTTTCCAACTTGTGCGTTCATATCCCCCGCCAGCACAACAGTATCCGTGCTTCTTCTGTGGCGAAAGAGTTGGGTCAGTTGGTGGTAGAAGTCGTTTTTTAGCGAATCATCGCTACAGTTTGTAGGCGCGTAGGCAGCAATGATGAATAGACACCTAGTAGCCCCGAGCGACTTCGAAGCTTTGAACGAGCCAGCTAATCAGAACGTATACAACCGGATACTGATTGGAATCCAATCAACCAGAGCAGCTTCAGCCCGGGGACTCAGGCCCATGCCAACACCAACTCGGCAGGTGCTCGAAGCTGCATCGTCACCGGATAGACGCAATGAAAAATTAGTGCTGGTACCACCTGAAGGGGATCGCAGAATAAGCACAGAGCTCGAGTCCTGCAGGCGCGTCTCCGATAAACAGTAGATATCGATGGAGAGGGTCTCTAAAATTCGGGCAAGTGCTGCCTGCTGACCGATCTGTAGCAACGTGCGTACATTGAGGCATGCCAATCTGAAGGAGGATCGAGGGCTCCAAATGGAAGCCGATGAACTGGGCTTGACCGCTTGGTTAGACATGGGCTTGTTGACAGAGCAGGAGTGACGCTCAGCGTTTGCATGAGTTGGAACTAAGAGATAAACGCCTATCAAAGTATGTTGGGGGAGGGCCGAGAATCGGGAGTTGAAAACTGGGGGGATAAAAGTGAAGTTGGAACACATACGCTGGTCCGTGAGCAACCAGGGGCTGCAAGCCTGGATAGCAAACTCCAAGGCAGGACGCAGGAAGGCGTCTAGAAGGAAGCGGAAATTCCGCGGGTTGATTCGCTCGAAGGCACCTTGTAACAGCAGCAGAGGCTACATTCTGGCAGGAAGCAGATATTGAAAGGTTGGTTTGAGTGATGATACCCAAATCTCTTTCAGCTTACGAGACCTGGAGAACAGACTCTCCCAGTAAGTACGTTGAAGAAGCGAAAAGGCGAGTGGAGAGGACGCGACATTTCGAAGAGTTAAAAGGTTGTTTTCCAGGGACCACTGGTGCAGACAGTTGAAGTCTCTCTGAAGTGCGCGGGTATCGTCTGGAGAATTGATTTTTGCGCCACAGAGCGTCGTCGGCGTAGAGCAGCATCAAGGACTCGACTTGTGTTGTGATATCACGGATGAAGGACAGGAAGAATTCCGATCCAAGAACAGACCCCCTGTGGAACTCCGCTTGTCACACGGATACGAGAGGACAGCGCTCCGTCGACACGTACTTGGACGGTACGGTAGTGGAGGTAGTTCCGGATCCAGTCCATTAAGGCCCCAGATATATCACGGAACGACAGCATATGCATTAGGATGGTACGGTCGACTTTGTCGGAGGCCTTGGAGAAAGCTAAAAAGATGAATTGCGTTTCCAGGCCGGTGTCAGCTGCAGTCGTCCAGCTATCCCGTGCGAGTAGCAGGTTACTTAGGCATGACCGTCGCCGTCGGAAAGTAGTTTTTGGGCCGCAAGGTGGTAAAGTAAAGCATCGACGATGATCGATTCCATTACTTTGGAAATCGCAGCGAGGAGTGTTATCGGTCGGTAGTTGACGGGGGCCACTTTCGTAGATTGGCGTAATTGTATTCCATTTCCAATCGTTGGGGCATTCATGCGAGAAATGGGTGAACAGCTTTGCTAGAGGTAAAGCTTGAGCTACGGTGCACGTTCACAGGAGCCTTGAATGGAAACCGCATGCGCCTGAGGCTGTTACCCGCAGGGATTTAAGCTTCGCCAGGACCTTCTCCGGATTGAACTGAACAGTTGTCAGGGACGTCGGAGTTGAAAACAAAGGATGTTGCATCGTTGTGTGGGCTGATGGAACGGAAAAAGCGGATGCGTAACGTTGGTACAGAAATCCTGCGGCCTCGTGCGCTGGTTTTGTGAGCTCTATGGGTGTCGTCATCCCAGTGACATCGTGTTTGACTTGCCAAAGGCGATTGACCTAACTATACAGGGCTTTGGGGTTGGCAGGAAATCTGCGCACAAGCTGACTCTGCTGTTCACTTTTATCTTCGCGTATAAGCTGGATGCAGTGGTTACGGAGAAGTCGGTAGGCTTCCATGTGAGTAGCTGTCGGACAGGAACGATATGTTCTCCATGCCGTGTCCCTGTGGGTAATCCACTTCTAAGTCCAACTTCGGGTGGGCGTGAAACGTTGCTTTCCTATGGAAACCTGTTTGCACCGGGTGGATAAGGAGCATAGTTCGTGCAGAGCAGTGGAAAATGCTGACCACGCGTTGTCGGCGCTCAAGAGAGGTTCCGGTAACCAACTGTTTGCGTTAATGAGTGCTTAACTTTTCGTAGTCAGTACAGCATTTCGTGTAAGTCAGCATGTTGACAGGCTTTTCGGTAAAGCATACAAAGTCGTACCGGAGGACGCAGTGATCGCTGAGTCCAAAAGGTGCATCATATTCGACGTGCTCAACCACTGGTTCTTCATTGGTGAGGATGAGGTCCAGCAGAGATGGTTGGTTTTTGGTTCGGAATCTGGCCGGTTGGAAAGTATGGTTGTACAGTGGGGCCGTGAAAAAACTCAAGGAGGTTTGACACAAAGGAGCCAGTCGTCGGAACGGAGAGAAATAGATCGGGTAAATTGAAATCTCCCATAATAAGGTGTGTATCTGAGGGATAGAACGAAATGGATATCGTGCAAGAGTTTTGCATCATCCTCGGAGTTGTTAGGGGGCGATAAATGATACCAAGACAGCAGGAGTGTTTGGCAGTTAGTACGACTTTGCACCACATGGTGTCAGGAGACTGCAAAGCAGAGTCTGCCACTATGGTGCGACCGAGGGAGGCGCCTTAGTGCAGTGCGACACCACCATCTGGAGTTGCGCGATCGGAGCGGACGGATATGTGAGTCGGATTTCCCTGTCTGGGATGCCGCCGAACAGCTATGTTTTCGTTATGGCTATAAGGATCGCTGGCGTTGATAGAAGTCGAGAGTAAAGTTCCGCGAATTTGCGTAGGAGGCCCTGTGCATTTGTGTTAATGCAAGCAAGGCCTGCCTGAGTTACGAGCGCGAAAGCAATTACCGCAATATTCATTCGGTCCGGCGTTCTGAGCTCTTCTGTGTCCAAGTAGTGCGACATGCTGAAATGCAAAATAAATACCTCGTAGACGACTGGGGCTGGCTTGCCGAACAACCTCCTCGTGGTGCCAGCTGGGTGGTTCGGGATTTTCCCGTTCCAGCAAATGGTTCGGCGGCAGTGTTCCAGGACGTGGTGGGTTTTCGCCTGGCAAGCGTTCTCCCTATAAAAAGCCACATATGTCCGTTTAACAACACTGTGAAGTGGCGGACGTGACTCGCCACTAAATAAAGTCACTGCCCTTTGCTTCATCCTGGCGAAGCATTGTATTCCAGCAAGTTGATGCCGTAATTTCGGGGAGCATTGGGCCCCTGTTTGGCAAAGGAACAAACGAAAGGCGTATGAACTGATCAATCAGTCACCGGCTCCCAATGGGCGCGATTCCCGGAATTCGCTCCGCTGCCTTGCGGACAGGCTATTCAGCCAAAGGCTCGGGGTGGTGTCCCCTAAGTCAACACCCTACTTCGGCTTGGGCAACCGGGTAGTATTTCGCCCTCTGACGAAACCGTGGACATTGTTGTGTTGTGTTTTCTTTTACTATTTCTGTACCTTGTTTTGAGTTCCATGGTTTCCGATGGTGCAATGTCTATTCATAGACTGTTGCAAAAATATATATAAATATATACGTAGACGACTGGACGCTCGAGCCGCCTAGTAAGATGTCGATGTAAAGGTACATTGGAACATTGTATTTAATGGGAAGAAAAGCTCGAGCTTTACATGACCCATAGGGTAAAAAGAGTTCGGGTCGGGTCTAGTGAAAGGCCAAGCAACCTTATACCGGGTTGGACTCGCGTGTTAGCCGTAACTTCATCGGGTTTATGCGGCATATAAACGGAATGCACGCCGACTCAAAGCGTGACATTCCACCACGCCCTCCGAAACGGCTATGGGAAGGAAGTAGGTAGAAGAAAAAAGGGAAAGAAACTCCATCAAGTAGAAGATAGGTATATCAGGGAATATCGCAGTGTAACTCGGCCAGATGACAGTCCAGGTGGGTCTTAAAATCTTAAGTGGGTGCCAAGAATAAATCGGCAGGCAGAGCATTCCACGGTCGGCAGATTCGCAAAGCGAAGTAGTGTCGTCTGCAGTTCAGCCGACTGTCCTGATGTGTGAGTGGCCACGTAGGTGGGAGCCCGATTGGTGCGGAGTGGGTAGGTGGCGACAGGGATGTCCAGCGTTGGATAAGATCATAAATACAAGGATCAGGTCGCCCTGCAGACGTCGGTACTTAAGCGAGTAGAGTCCCAGGCACTGAAGTCGTTGTGGATAATCTAAGCGCTTGAAACCTCGGACCAGTTTGGTTGCTCGACGTTGTGGAGCTTCGAGTATGCGTTGGTCCTTCAACAACCAAGGGCTCCAAGCCTGGATAGCGAACTCCAGGTGGGGTCGAAGAAAAGGGTTGATGAGGAGGCGGAAAATGCTAGGGTCAATTTGACCGAAGGCTCGTTTCAGCAATCCCACCATGCGGTTAGCAGCAGCAGCTGCTTTCCGGCAGGAAGCGGATACGGAAAGACTAGTCTGGGTAATGATACCCAAGTCTCTTTCGGCTGAAAAGATCTGGAGGATAGACGCTCCCAGGTAATATACAGGAGAAAAAGCGGAAGGGCAGGTAGAAAGGACGCGACATTTCGAAGCGTTAAATGGAAGGTTGTTTTCTATGAACCACTGATGTAGACGGTCGAGGTCCGTCTGAAGTGCGTGGGCATCGTCCGGAAGGTTAATTGTGCGCCACAGCTTCGCGTCATCCGCATATAGCAGCAGCGAAGACTCCACTTGCGGTGTGACGTCATCAATGAAGGCTAGGAAGAGGTGCGGTCCGAGAACAGACCCCCTGTAGAACTCCGCTTGTGGCAAGGATGCAGGGAGACCGCTCCGTCGACGCGTACTTGTATAGTACGGTTTTGAAGGTAGTTCCGGATCCAGTCCATCAAGGCCCCTGAAACGCCGTAAGACAAGTTTCTGTAGTAGAATCTTGTAGTCGACCTTTTTGAAGGCTTTGGCGAAATCCAGGAATATAACATGCGTTTCTAGGCTAGAGTCGGCAACAGTCGTCCAGCTATCCCTGGCAAGTCGCAAGTTACTCAGGCACGACCGTTGACGCCGGAAACCGTGCTGGCAAACAGAGAGCAGTTTCTGGGCCTCCACGTAATCCATTAAAGCGTCTGTGACGATCGATTCCAGTACTTTGGAGATCGTAGAGAGGAGAGTTAGCGGTCGGTAATTGGCCGGATCTTTGCGAGTACCGCCTTTGTAGATTAGTGTAATAGTCCCACATTTCCAATCATTGGGAACTTTGCCTTGCAAGAAGAAGTGGGTGAACAGCTCCGGTAGGGGTAAAGTTAGAGCTGCAGCGCACGCTCGCAAGAGCCTTGGGTAGAAACCATCAGCGCCAGGAGAGGCCGTTAGCCGCAGGGATTTGAGTTTCGCCAGGACCTTCTCCGGAGTGAAATGAACAGTCGTCAGGGAAGTTGGGGGTGAGACCGAAGAAGGTAATGTCGTTGTATGCATTGATGGAACGGAGAATGTGGATGAATACTGCTGGCACAGGACTTCTGCTGCCTCGTTCGCTGACTTCGTAAGCCCTGTGGGGGTCGTCAGTGCGGTGACGCCGTGCTTGACTTGTCGAAGACTGTTGACGTGACTATACAAGGCTTTTGGATTGGATGAAAATTTACGCATAAGCTGACGCTGATGCTCACTCTTATCTTTTCGCACAAAACGGACGCTTTGGTTACAGATGGATCGGTAATATTCTCACTGAGTGGCCGTTGGATGGGTGCGATAATTTCTCCATGCCGTTTTCCTGGAGGCAATCTATTTCCGTGTACAACTTCGGATGAGTGCTGGGCATCTCTTCCCTATGGAAACTTCTTTGCACGTCGTCGTAGTGGAGCAGAGTTCACGTAGGGTAAGGTAAAAGCTTGACCACACGCTGTCGGCACTCG
>OX104065.1:16736418-16759795 GCA_944474145.2 Dicrocoelium dendriticum | reverse complement strand
CTCTAGTGATTGGCTGTTGCGTGATATCCCCGGTGTGGCTGCGCTTGATGTGCATGTTGACAAGGTGCCTACCTGTCTATTACCCACTACCTCGTTCATACTGGCTCCAGGAGACAGTTGGTCGTTGCTGGAGGGGACTGGATGCACTGTCCTTGTGGCCGTGCTAGGCTCGAAGGGTAGCTCCATGCACTCAGTTTGGAGCGGACCACGTTCGAGCCACCGCCTTGTGTGCGATTGATTCTCCAAATACAGCATGCTTGCGTTTGCCTGTGAAGGAGTGTGAGCCGGTTTCGTTTGCTGAAACGTGGCCCCTATCCACGTGCCTCCCGGTCTTATTCCTTCGTGTTTACACTGGATATGGGGTGTGTGGTTGGGGCTGTGGGTGGTGCAGTGCAAGCCACCGATGGTCCCTTTGTAGACGCAGGCGTCCTGTGGCTGGCCACAGTGACAGGTAAATCTGGAACTGGATGCCACCAACCATATATGGTGCTGAATTACGCATATTTGCCTGCTCCTTTTGATATCCGTATGATAAACGCAGTTCGTTCATAGATTTCATTTTTACAGCTTCGAAAGCACTTTCGATGTGGACGCGTATGGCGAGCAATGAAATGACAGCGACCGCTGCTTCGTAACTCTGACTGATTCTGAACGTCTGATCGTACGCATGTAGCACAACACGAGCGTAGTTCAGGAGAGAACATCGTCCGCCGGGAATAACTGCGATATTATAAGTGCTGTTGGCTCTGGATATAATGTCATCGGGATTCTCTTACTCTATTGTCTTCACGTCTCTGAGACACGACGTACTGACCTCTAGGATTTGTGAAGTCTAATTTGAGTTCATCATAACCACTCTGAATGAAACAGCCATTAAACATAATTGATAGCACTGGACAGGTGTTTCATTCTGTCAGAAACTACCGGTAGTGCGTATTTCGTCTGCTCCGTGTGAGGATATGCTCTTCGGAGCCAGTGCGTAGGAGCACTGGGTCACTGGGGACTGCAGGAACGACTAATATGGTACAGTTATCACTGAACGGCATATTATCACCCTATGGAGAACAAGGTGACCCCAGCTATGACTTCTCAAGCTTATGCTACCGATATGCGCAAGTAAGTTGGTAAGCGTTTGCGTCGCGCGCTTATTACAGCAAATTAGTCACAACGGAGCAGGACACGTAACAGACTAGATCAAGTTGTCAGTGTTCACCCGCTGAGGCTACATCAGAACAAGCATCAGTCTGCCTTAGTATTTTTTCGTCTGCACGGATACATTGTGAACGGTTGCCAATTGGTGCATGGATTCGTGTACCGGATCTGTATGCAGTTCCCATGTATGAGAGATCTTTTCCGGTACCTAATACTTCATGTTTTTTGGTATTTGGTTCTGTAGTTGAATCACTATGTCTTTTTTGCGCTTCGAATCGCAATAGTGTTTTCAACATACTTCATCCAATCCATATTCACTTTACTCTTTTTTCAACCTCTAGTCTGTCAATAAGTACTCCGGCGATTTATCCTACGTGCCACCGGTTCTTCGATGTCTGCCACCCGAATTTGCCGCGGAGACGTTTCGGAATCCGAGCGTGCTTGTTCAACCCTGCCTAAGCGCAGCTGAGGCCTGTCTTCGAAATAGTCTAAATCTGGACGCCGGGCCGGAAAACCGACGCACCACCGCAATCTCACGTCCCAATGTCCAGAACGGAGATGTGGTAATGCACACGGATGCGCGGACCCACAAAGCGTCCCAGCTGGCTCATGTATTGCCCCCCAACTACGCTAGTCTCCTTGCGTTCAAAAGCCTGCTCGTGCATTTGCCCAACTTGGTACGCAAAGGGAGCATGCATCTAGCTCAGTTTACGAACGCCCGGTAGGTCTGATTGTGCTTCCTTTCTTATTTAATGTGAAATTCGCGTGCTACTCTTACATACTTGGTGAGCATTCGTATTTTTTCTGCTAGGTGCAACTAGAGCCGACGTTTTTCGGTCGTGAAACTTACTCATCGTTTCACGCTTTTGGCCCAGGTTTTTTCTTGATTGTGATCTGTGTGTCGGAATTCGGCTGGTCCATTCTGTTCCATGCCACCTCCGGCGTCATAAACTTGACGTTTGAGGCTTTCTGATTGCTTGACAAACTGCGCAACCACAGAACGAAGCTATGTTGAAGAGTGTGCACAAAATGAATGATTTGGACACACGAGTTAAAAGTCAGTATCAACTGTACAGCGGCGGTTCTCCACTGCCGTATTATCAATAGTGACGATGCGGAATTCGTTACGTTGCCAAAACACTTGATTCATTGACCGTTTTCTACCTCACGCTTGAGTTCACTGGTCCGGACTCACACTTGTTTGTTGTGTTCGGTCCATCTCGTATCTCTCTGGAGGCTTACAGATTACAAGCCTGCCTGATAATCTGAGGGAGCGAGTTCGAGCCTGCTTAGAGGCCGGGCAACCCTCGCAGTATCCTTAGCCCACGTGCGACTGGTGGTGGTTGCGCGACAGCGAAGCGTCAGTACTGCGTACCGGCGTACTTCTGATGCCTTTTTCTTTGGAGCCGCGTTGAATTTAGTTCATCCCACTCAGCATACTGCGCGCTTTTCTGTCTTTATAAAAAAGCTGAGGAAACGCTGCATTGACCATTTGCGTGGGTTCGCAGTTGCAGCTTTTCTCGTCAAGGACGAGTTGCGCTCTCCACCAGTCAAAAGTGGACTTTTAGGACGCATCCCACGAACCGCTCACCCATTGGATGTCATATGTTAGTCTACTGCTACTCGAACGCCTTTTCCAGTGAGTGAAACCAAACGCATACCTTGCCTACTTCACGTATAGGCAAGCAAATGCAGAAAATCTCCCTTGCAATTTTCTGAAAACATTCTCTGTAACGGGTAAACGATTTGCATTATGGCCAAAACATAGAGACAAAAACGGGAATCACAATTCAACGGCATCCGTCGCACATTCATCTGTAATCTTGTTATCCTATGGGCAGAATATCATGATAAATGAAATAATGAAGTTTGCCTCTGACTGTCCGCTAATGTTATAACGAGATGGCCATTCCGTTGAGTACGACCTTATATTACGTGAATACGCAGTCCGGACACCTGCGTCCGTGTGACTCCAGATTCTGTGAGTCTCTGGAGCAATACGGCCGGTAGAGAAGCAAATGAATGACGATGAAAGCTCACGTTGTAGCACATTGTGGGTATGTTGATTTATTGATCGGGATCCCTTAGGGAACTAAAACAGGTCTAAAGGAAGTTAATATCTCTTGCCATACAAGTAATCTCATTTGCAGTCCGCGTTTCTGGAAGTGTACGTCATGACTCACTGTGCAGCAGCATTAGGTCTTCAAAGACGCATGTTTACACATGCTGCTGTGCTGTGTGGGATGTTAGTGCTCTCCATTTCGGATTTTCCTAGCCTGCCTGTACAATCGTGGTCAGTTCAGGTGATCGGATTTTAACCGTTTGCTCAATATGGTGTCCTCTTGCCCAGATCACCAACTACCGTCACGTCCTCCACCTAGTTATTAGGAGGCCAAACGAAGCGAAGACCTGTGCCCAGCATTACGATACTATGCCCTGCTGATAGCTTAAACTGCCTTCTCACGGGACACACCAAGGGCGGAACAACCATGGAACACAGATGAACTAAGGTGAACGTCGATACAGTTGGTACCCTGGCGCGCGTGTACAGTCAACCAACTACGGAGCACAGACGTGATCTGCCTGGCTGACAAACTCGAACGAAGGTCGACTGGCGGCTGAACGAGGGCCATGTCCTGACGTGAACAAACGGTCAAATATGGCAAACCAGGCCGGCGCAACGTGTTCACATTGGTTGTGACCGGGACGGCGAAGATGCGGGGATGGTGGCTGACCTTTGGATAAAATCTTCATTTCCATAGGATATACACCGTCTACCGAGCCTTGGCTTTTGGTTTCACAGTTGAATTGAGTGCTGTTCAGAGCGGACCGTAGACAGCAGCACCGCAGATGAAGTATCACAACACTACGCGAGCATGTTGCATCATATTCCGACCGCTACAATTAGTTCTAAAATTTTGACCTGCTCTCTCAATTGCCTAAGACAATGGTTTCATGTGTTTCCACATTTCTGATGGCTGCTTGCAACGTGGCTACTCCGCGGCTATAGCTGCGTTCCGTTTGATGTGGCCCCATTTGGCTTCGACTGGCACTGTGGTGGACTTCGCCGATTGACCATCAGTCCATCAGATCAGCGGACGCCTCCATGCACAGTTAACGCGGAAGAGTTGCCCATTGCTGTATCTCAACTATTTTAGGGGCAAAATCCAACAATTATACACTTGCCCTCTTCATGTGTGCGGTCCGTAAGCCCCACGCAAGTTTTGAGTAGTACTGCACGTTAAATCTATTTCATCGATACAAATCATAGTTTACTCTTCGGCTTCACGTTCCCTTATGTCTGCATCTTTTCACAGTCAGAGTATCCGGGACTCCACCGATTGCCCCGCTGCTGATGCTCCAACTAACAGAAGTAAGTCGAAAGAAATATCAACTATTGTTTCCACTATATTACCCAGGTTACATTGTGGTTTCACCCATCTGAGGACACTAACATGGCCATTTATGCTGGTTCATTGTGGGTTGATGAGCCTAAGTGGATAACGAGCTCATTGGCCACCGTACGCTTGGTTCACTATCATTTCGATCTGATGTTTCTACGTTTTCGTATACTACTGTGTCACTTTTTCATCCCTATCCCCGGAGGATTTTCACCGCTCCATTCACGCAATGATTCATCCGAAATGTTACTTCTGTCGAATAGGTAGAGTTTGCCCATCTGGCATTGGGTAATAGGCCCTCCAGTTCCTACTTCACTGACCCGTAGCGTTGAGGATCGCAAACTTACCTTGGAATCCGAGAACGCCGGTTCCAGCCTGCGTAGAAACCTGGCGACCCTCGCAGTTTCTTTGGCCCACACGCTTACTGGTGGTTGTTGCGCGGCAGCGAAACGCCGGTACGCGCAGTACCGGCGTACTACTGACATCTTAGTCTTTTTCCTAATTGAGCATATGTTAGATTCGAACCAGCACCATCGGTTCTTTCATGGGTTTTGTGTGTTTGCCCTCCAATTACCTCGACTATTTTTGTTTGCCAATTGTTATATCTACCACATTGTATGCGATTTCGGTTGAATTGATTTCATCCTCTGCTAGCTCCGAACTCCAGTTGTGACTCGAGGTCAACGCGTGGGGGCAGAAGCGTGTTCCGGAGGCACCTCTACCAAGAACTGTTACATGTGGTGTACAATCAGTGGACCTTTATAGGTTAACCCAGTAATGCTCATGTTTCAGAAAACTGCTCCGTCAACTGCCCTGATTGATTGTTCACTTCCGTTGGCAATTGGGAAGCTAGGTCCGCAGGTCATGTGGTGGACGCAAATTATCCTGAAACGACTGTAGTGACTATACGAAACCTTGACTAAGTATACTCACGAGATGGGATTAGAAAACTGCACGCAGAGAAAATACAACATAAATTCTTATTGTCATGATTCTATGTATCAAAGTAAACACAATATTCAACCTATGAATAGGTTTACAATCATAATGAGGAAGGGTGGGGAATTGGAATACGCGCGTGGGCTTACGGAAACGGTACAGCATAACACTTTGATGATTGACAGTCCGTCGAGGTTGGTATACCTGACCTTGAAGCATCAGGAATGGGCCAATGATGCGAAGTGAAAACGTAAAGTCTCATAATGCAAGCCTTCGAAGCAAACATATGAAAATTTCCGTAATGAAATAAGTGAATTGTTTGGGAATATGGATATCATGTCCAGTTTGACTGAATAATCAAATTTCTCTTTAGAGTTTACAGACTTGGTGCTTCGGCTACGCAGCATTGGTTTAAATCGTTTCCCCACTGAAATAACGACTTCTTGGGAGATTTCATTTTCTCCAGTAGACCAGTTACGTAGAATTCCGTACGGTCAGCCTTTGTGACATTGCCGAAGAGCACGTGGAAGCTCACTGAAAGGATGGGAACTTTAGGTCCGTCCACATCAATGGATGGACACAGAGTCCTTGGTGCTCTATCTACTTTTATTTCTGGCTGTACTAATCCACCTGATTATATTGAGCATTCCTCTTGTATTCTTATTATTGCTTTTATTAAGTGGGAAAAAGTTGAATTGACAGCGTGGAACGATTACTGAGAGCAAAACTGGGTACTGTTGGTCCGTATCGCCTTCCTGGTAGGAGTTCATGTGATTCGCCTTTCATGTTTTGATCGAGACGTTATGAGGTCTATCTCGATGTCATCTACTCGAACTGCCTGTTGAAGGGTGTTTGGTGCGGAGTTCTCTGCGTAGCAATGACTGATTATCCAGCGGGTCAGTGAAATTCGCAAGAAAGCTGTTTCGCTGAAGCCGCCTTATTTGTGCACGATAGCCAGCTGTTTGTGACCGTGAGTTGTTGACACAGTATGTAGACGCCCTGGCTTTGACTGTTTGTTTAGGTCATTAAGGTTTTCCCGTAAATCCCGCTTCTCTCCTTTTTATTATTCTTCGTTCCGTAGGTCACCATGATTGTACGGGAGCGAAGTATCAGTTCAACTGGCTGATGTGTTGCTGTTCTTGCTCTTGATTATTATTATTATTAGCTTTTCGAAAAGCACCTCAAAACAGCTAAATCCACCGCACTTCTCTACTCGATCGGCAAATTGGAACTGAGGTTCATTTAAGCCCCTTACTGGAGCCACTTCGTACTGATCGCACTTATCTTTTGTCTTGTTGTTTGTTAAAAGCAAAGTCTGCAATCCGTCTGTCATCTGCACGAATTGCCTGATACCAACGCCTTTCAACCAATTCTCACCATCATTCCTAGTCGAGCTACATTTCTTCTGCACAATTTAGTCAGCTACACCAGTACAGCTTCTGTTGCGTTCCCACCATTTTCCATGCGTCATATTCTCATGGGCTTTTTGCAAAACTATAGGTGCTTGAGATGCAGCAGACCACCGTGCTGCAGTTAGAGTTTGGGGTGGGCTACCAATCGCGATACGTGTTGTATCCGTTATAGGCGCTCATCCGTAACAGTGGATGCACCGAAATGATGTCATTGTGCGGGCGGAATTCGCCCATAACCACGCCTCGGGTGAGGTCCGATTTGTTTATCTACTGTACATCATTTGTTGGGGTGTAGGCAAGCGGGTTCAGTGGTTCCTCATTTCCTATCACTGGAGAGCACGCTGATCGACGTCGCTCACACAGCTATAACATCCATCCCTCAGGGGTTTGCTTCGTGGGTTACCACATTCAAGTTTCTTACTGTAAGTTCTCTTAGGGATATCGTAAAAAATTTCTCTGAATCCTCTTGATTTTATCACAACCCCCTTATCCTTAAACATGACTTTACTTTCAATCGGTTGCACTACCAACTTTACACACTTTATTCCCAGAGTATGGTATGAATTCCAATTTCGTGTCGGAACAAGTTGCCCACTTCCCACTCGTCCTTTTTCAGCCGCACGCTCTGTGATGCACTATTCGCAGAATGTCACTGAGACTGTTCTCTCACCCAGCTATTGCCGCTTCTTGTCCGTGGGATTGTGCATGCTGTTGTGGCCCGCCCTACTGAGCACAATTCCTGCACACAGGTTTGTCGAATCGGGGAAGCGGTGCTGGACGGAGGCACTGTAAGTATGTGCAATTCTCACACGTTCTCAAATCCCTCAGGCACATGTTTTGCTTTGGTATAGATGCCCGACATCAAGGTTGATACGCCTTCTGACCGCTTAACCCCCGGATTTTTAATGTTAACATTTCTGATGATATCTGTCAGTCCGTGTGTTGTCTTCAGCATCCCATGCTAGATCCCAGATCGCACCTTACGCAACCCATGCCATTTGCGTTAGATGGAAAAGCTAAATCATGCGGCTTCTTTTCCCCTTAACTAATCAACTGTCTTCGGAGGCTTTCACCATACAACGCTGCTCCGCCTGATTTCTCAGCTCACCGAAATGTGTGCTATTTGTTTTATGGCCATTATATAATATATATAAATGTATATATATATATAGCATGAAAAGTATTCCGCTTTATTTGATTTGCACAGTTCCGTTATTCTACTGCACATTCCGTGGCTCCCATCCATATGCCTCCCGGTCCTCTTCCTTCAGATTTACAGTGGATATGAGGTGTGTGAACGGAACTGTGTGTGGTGCAGCGCAAGTCACACATGGTTATCTGTAGTCACAAGCGTTCTGTGGCTGTCCCATGGTGGCCCTGGGTGCCACCAACCACCCGGACTAGAAGAACCACGGCCCCATTTGCTGAGAGAGCTGCATTACGCCCACCCCGGTGTGAACAGGATGAAGGCGCTGGCACGTGGTTACTGCCGGTGGCCGAACATTGACCAGGATATAGAGCGGCTGCTGAGCAACTGCGAACAATGTCAGAAATACCAAAGGCAAAAATCTCTCGGACCGATACATCCATGGCGTGTGCAGGAAAGGTCCTGGCAGCGGGTACACTCTGACTACTTTTGCCCAATCTGTGGGATGATGTGTCTACTTTTGATTGATGCCGATTCTAAATGGATAGAAATACATCCAGTTCCACATGCGACTTCCGCATCGATAACAGATAATAGTCAATTCGGACCGTCGCGGGGTAACATCTTTTCAGCCGATTGCTTAGATTGTGTCTATGAGGTTGCGAAGAAAAAGCTTCTAACTGTTTATGGACGTTATCCAGCTGCCGAACAATATTGCAACCGTTCTCCCAGCTCCTCGTCCTCTCATCTTCCGACAACAGCCTTTCACGAGCCTGTTCGGATATCAAGCACTGTAAAGCCATCGCCTCTTCAAAATTCCTAACTGGGATTTCACTATACTGACACTCAGCAGGCTCTAGCCTGCTGAATCCGCGCAATGAAATCAATGGCAGTTTCTTTAGGGTTTGGACGCAAGGTCGAGAAAGTATACCAAGCAGTGTATGTGTTCATGTTGAACCCCATAACCGGCTGAGGAATTCTAGTGCGCTGTTGACTGTCGCTTCTCACCGACATATAGGGCATCAAAATGTCTTTGGCCTTCATCCCCCAGAAATTGTCTCAATTATTTACTTTCGTGGCTCTCTGAGAGTACCGTGTTTGGTTGCAAGACGGGTAGTAGCTCCAAATCATCCAAAAAGTGCGTTTCCGGCGGTTCCAGATAGTCGATGTTGGTTTCTCAGATGGAATATTCCGAAGTAGTGTAGGAAAGTGCAGCATCGCAGTAGTTCAACCTCGTCGCCAGAATGTTAAGTACGGCCCTTAGCCGATAGACGGAGAAGAACGCGCACGCATAATATGGAATCGATTTACTGAAAGTATCCTGCGTTACAGTGACTAGAAAAGCCGGAAAGGAAAATCAAGCACCCTGTGGTTGTCCTGCGGAGGCCGTATTGACAGGTAACTCCAAAACCGGGCACCGTCAAACTAATCCGACTTTTTTATCCGCTGTTGTAGGTTTCTTTTATTTCTGATTTTTATTTCGGTTGAAGTGCGTTTCACTAGGATTCCAACTACATTGTCGATTACAGGATGTATAGGACATATTTCCAGTTGACTCGAACGGTGACATGTTACGTGTGGGCGTTGATTATCCCCACCTGTTGTTTTACCGGTAACACCCATCCGCCTATCTTTGAGAGATAACTGCACGACAACTTTCCAGACATGTGACTATCTCCACGTCTGGTTTCGCGCGCACGTCACCTGGTGTGTCGATCTTTTAACTAAACATCGCTATCCTGTTGCATGTTCGTGGATTCCAACACAATGTGGAAAGGCAGATACGAGTCTCCAGACGGGCGTTGGGAATTCTTTTGTCTTTGGTCCACGCTGAAGTAAGCAACAAACAGGTGGAAATATGCCAAAGCTTGCGTCATAGAGCGCCCTGAATATGCAAATTTCTCGTCCTTGCTTTTCGACCATGGGCAACACGATTTTCTGTAACAGTAATATTGACAATCCAAGGCATTTATCGTTGTCACTGACTTATTGACCTGACATCATGTGTGTTCGACTGCATTACTCGTTGGGAATACTTCATGTGCAGCAAAGCCTTTTGTCCTTCCAGTCTCTTGTCAGTCCTCATCGACGCAATAACCGCCCTTTTTCTTTCAAGTTTTTTTCCCTATCCCTTTGCTATTCTAGACTACGATATCTCGGAGCTTCACCATCACTACCCAACTCACATAAACTGGCCTGCTGAACAACCTCGTGTTGTCAGCTGGGTGGTCTGGGATCATCTCGATCCAGCGAATGGCTCGGCGGCAGTGTTCCAGGACGTGGTGGATTTTTGCATGGCAAGCGTTCTCCCTCTAAAAAGCCGCATGTGTGCGTTTAACAAAACTGCAATGTGGCGGATGTGACTCGCCACTAAATAAAGTCACGGCCCCTTGTTTCACCTTGGTGAAGCATTGTATCCCAGCACCTTGATGCTGAAAACGTGGGGAAGATTAGGCCCCTGTTTGGCTACTCACCAAACGAAAGGCGTATAAACTGAGTAATCAGTCATCAGCTCCCAATGGGTGCGAATCCCTGACTTCGCTCCACTGCCTTGCGGATAGGCTATTGAGCCAAAGGCTCGGGGTGAAGTCCCCTAAAACAACTCCCTACTTCGGCTTGGGCAACCGAGTAGTATCGTGCTTTCTGTGAAAGCCATGGATTTTACAAATACTACTACGTTGCTTACTTCTGCTGCTACTCTTGGTTCTCCATCACACGTCAACTTTTCTCTTGTTGATAATCTACAACCAGTTGAATCTACTTCTAATGCCCGTCTCGCTGATATCCAAATTATCCGGCCATCAGCTATCCCTCGACCCCGTTCTTCATTCCGTATGGCAGCGTTCAATGTTTGGACCCTCCTACAGATTGGACAACAGGCTGGCCTGGCGCGCACTCTAGAGTCCATCGCCATCGATGTTCGTTGCCTTTCGGAAACTCGATTGCAAAATCCCAGCACCGTGCTTAAGTTATCGTCCTCAGCTGCTCTTGAAACCACATATTACCTACGTCTATCTAGTGACATGGAAGCAGCAACAGCCGGCTTAGTTGGTGTCGGTACCGCATGGAGTGACAAAGCGGAGGTTGCATTACTCGACTGGTTTCCAATCGACAGCCGGCAGTGTGCGGTCCGGCTTCAAGGATCATGTAGAATTAACAGACATCGTGAAGTGAGGCGTAATTTGTTTGTCGTTTCTGCCTACACTCCAACCGACTGCAGCTGTGCATCGGTTAAAGATGACTTTTATCGTGGTCTCCACAACCTTTTGACCAAGGCCAAAAAGTCAGATGTCATTGTCTTTGCCAGAGATCTCAATGCACGAGTAGAGCGCCTGCTTCCGTGCGAAGGTCATCTTGGTGGCAGTCACGCGCTTGATGAGAGCCGTTCTGACAACAGTAGTAGACTTCTTACGAACTTTAGACATATCAGAAGACGCGCAGCCACCTGGCATCCTCCTTCACCAACGCAAACGTGGTCACAAATAGATCACATTGCAACCAGCATTAAATGGCGAAGCAGCTTCCGGGGTTGTAGATCGACTTGGTCTACGTACCTCGATACAGAGCATGCTTTGGTCTGCGCGAACATCAACATGCTCTTCGGCGGATCCTCAAAACGAAAGCTCCATACGCTCGACAACAACAAGTTAGCTGACCTCTCTACTCGATCAACTTATCAAGCTTCCTTATCGCATGCATTCATTAGTACTCTACCTCGAGACATCGAAAATCATTGGAGTTTCCTGCGTGAAGCGATGCTAACTTCCAGTCATTCAATCTGCAGAATCACAAGGGGCTAGATTTCCACACATTAAATGGAATTGTTTGATCGTCGTAGAGCTATCCCGGCCGATTCAAATAGCAGTGCATTGCGTCGCATTCTCAGCCAACAACTTAAACAAAGCCTGCGTGCTGATCGCGAAACTTGGTGGTCCCAGCGCGCCTCAGAGATGGGAACCGCAGCCCACTCTGGAAACTTTCGCAAGCTCTTCCAGGTCATTCGGGCTACTGGTCACAAAAGACCTAATGTCATTGAGGTCATTTGAGAGGTTGAGGGAACGCGGATAAGCAAGTTACGCAGGCGTATGGGCCGCTGGACTTCCGCACTTACTTCAGCTGGCGTCCTCCGCCGGCAAGCCTATTGAGTATACCTAGTTGCGCATCTTAGAACGTCTCACTGGAACCACCCACTGAAGCTGAGGTCTGTGTTGAGCCCGACACTTTAAGCGATTCAAGTCTGCTGGCTCAGACGGACTTCCCCCAGAGCTGTTCAAGTTCGGGGGAGAAGCACTTGTCAACCAGTTAACAGCTCTGTTCTCTAAGATCTGGTGTGAAGAAACAGTTCCATCCACTTGCAGCGAGTCAATTATCGTCCCGATCTTAAAGAAAGGTGGCAGTACCCTATGCGCTAACTACCAAGGAATCAGTCTAATGTGCGTTGCCTCCAAGCTGTTAACATCCATTTTACTCTGCAGACTAACCCCATATTCGAGAAGTGCGCTCCTGTGAAGAACAGGCTGGTTTCCACCTCGGTCGAAGGTGTGTAGACCATTTGTTTACGCTCCACCAACTTCTTAAAACGCGTCATCTTTAGCGCCAGCCCACAATGGTTGTTTTGCTGGACATCCGAGTCGCTTTCGACTCCGTCGAGCGGCCAGCTTTATGGCGTTGCTTACAAAGGAATGGAGTACCCGGAAAGTATATCGCCATCCCTCGAGCACTATATTTCAATGTCTCAGGTAAACTGAGGGTTTATGGTAAGCTCTCTTCACCTTTTGCTGTCACTAGCGGTGTACGACAGCGTTGCGCCATGTCCCCGTCTCTCTCCAATTTTGCGATCGAAGATGTCCTTTTAAAAGCTCAAGAACTTTCAGGGCTCTGGTGTAGAGTTTCTTCCTGGCAACCGCATGACCGATTTGGATTGTGCTGATGATATTGCCTTGCTTGGTGCTAACGCGCACAGAACACAAGCTGTTCTAAACCGCTTGGCGATTGAAGCAGCAAATATGGAATGACCTTTGCCCGTACGAAATGCAAAGTCATGGTCCTGGATTGGCATCCACCTGCCCCAGTGCTCACTCTTCAAGGCACGCAGCTTGACAAGTGGACAACTTTGTTTACCTGGGAAGCTGTCTCTGCTGATGGAAAGGAGATTTCCCTCCACGTTGCCAAAGTCCGTTCGGCATTTGACAAATTATGGCATCTGTGGTGACGCCGTGACGTTTCACTATTGGTAAAGGGCAGGGTCTACAATGCCTGTGTTCGCGCGGTGCTGCTGTACGGAAGTGAGTCCTTTCCGATTCGTGCGAATGATTTGCGTTGGAGTTCGGCCTTTGACAATGGATCTCTGCGGAGAATAGCTCGAGTGTGGTGGATGAACCACTTGCGCAACGATAATGTTAGACGTCGCGTTTTGGGTAAAACGGGACTTCCACTTGACAGACTGGTACCATTGCGCCAACTGTGCTGGCTGGGCCATCGTTTTACGCATGCCAGGAGAACGGCTGCCCCGATGCGCTCTCTTCGCTCATAAAGGACCAGACTGGAAGAAATCGCACGGGGGTTAGCCTATCACGTGGCGACAAATGATTAAAGCGCTGACTTCTAGTTTAGCTGTCGTAAGTCTCATGCGTCTTCCGGGCTGGGGGATCAAAGATGAAGAACATCGCTTGCTGGAAACTCTTTCGGAGATGGTGGAAAGTGTGTACTAATATTTGCCTTGCTTTTCTTGATTTATATCAGGAGCATTAAACAGACAAAAAAGATAAAACGGCGTGTGAAACAAAGAAAAGACCAGACTCAAAAACAAAACTTTTTTACATCCTTATTCTTTTCTTTGTGGTCTCTGTATTTCTTATTTCCGTTTCATGGTTTTCGCTGGTTCTATGTCTATCTTATAGACTGCTGGTTTTATACATATATATATATATATATATAGTTATTCATGCAAACGTTATTGAAGGAAATTCATCACATCGAAGCTCAGTCAGACAGCCATTAGACGCCTGGGATATCTCTGTACGACGATTTCATCCTTTCGGGAGTCGTCAGCATTGCGGATTTAGTCTTACCCCTGTGGAGCTTGGACCCACAACTTGACTGTTGCAAATCTATGGTTGCGACCACGAAGCTGCGGGGAATGGCAGCGACTATCTTGTCGCTAGATCTGATAGAGCACCGCCCACTACACACCGTAGCTCATTGGTCTCAGCTACAGACTGGCAGCGGTCGAGTTGCGGGTTCCAGCCCCACAGGGATCAGATGGAATGCACACTACTGAAGATTCCGGAATGTACAAAACAACCGTGCAGTGCTTTTCCCTGGCATGTGATGGCTTTCTGACTGGGTCTGGATGCGATGAATTTCTTCATGTATCATTCAATTTCCCTCACTACTCACTTCTGCACACACCAACAAGTGTCTGGGGTATTTTGTATAGTAATCAACTCACTCCGTTTGAGCCCTTTGGAAGTCGATATCTCTATGAATTACTCTACATACAGTTTCACTGGCGTTATTTTTTTCTAGAGGTATCGCTGCGCTTCGTCGTTTTAACCCTCTCCTATATGGTTTGCACTTTTATGGCTGCATTACTGCGTCTTCAGGGAGTGGTTGCGCATTTTTTCTATGTAGCATGTTCCACGTTAGACCAATGCGATTATCTACAATTTCAGATCCGAGTTGCCTCAAGAGATTCGTGAGTATAAACCATTGACTGTAGTTCCGAAAAGACAAAAGCTGGCCACTTCCGACTCCGAAGATGAACTTCCCGAACTCCACTCCCAATTGGTTACGCCCCCACCATCTCCTCCTTCGCCGGAACAGACGTAAGCACCTTATCTGCCAGTTCACTCCTATAATCGCACGCTTCTCAAGTACTGAGTTATCTTACAATGCAACTGTTTCTCTTCTCTTTGCAGAGAAATGGCTTCCACTTCTAACGCGCCCATCGGCAGCCTAAAGCTGAAAAGAGAACGTATTAAACGTAGACGGCAAGCTCGTATTATCCAGTCTGCCACAATTGGATTCAAGTTACCGGTCTCAAATGGTGAAACTCTTTATGTGAAAGTTCCAACTGCTGTAAAAACCCTTTACGCCTGTGGTTTCCAGCCGGAGTCCATGTTGCATATTTCCCAGTGAGACGGACTGCAAATGCATGATTATACCGCTTCACACCTAATTTTGTACTTCAATTATATCATATATACAGATGTATATATATGTAAACGCATAATAAGTAAGAAAGTATTTTTGCATAAGTGCAGTTCACCTGGAAAGGAGCTCATGTTAAGGAAGACGAATGTCTGCAGCGTTCCATCCCACAACTTTTGATATTGCGCTACTGATCCCGCCATGGGTCATATAGTTACTACGCGAGACTGTTTACCTCAGCATACTAGAAATCCCGAAGTATACACTTGGCTTGGTTTTCCATTGAACGTCATAACTGTTCGTAGCATCTGCAAGTCACACCACAGCTTAGTCAAGTATAAAAACTTAAGCTCCCTTAGTGGTAGCAACAAATTTGCCTTAGCCTTGGACAACACAGCCAGCCTCTGAAAGAATTGCGCGCTTGCGTTACAATCCCGTAGTCACTGCTTCGAATCCGCGTATCTGCCGGCGACGTCGCGATATACGACGCATGGTTGTCGCATGGGATCGAAGCGTCGGTACGGTGTGCCGCCTGTGCACTGGTGATGCCTTCCGGGGCAAATCACTACGGAGCCGAAAGTGAACTACATTACCATGCAAATGGATGTCAAAATTTAATAATAATATTGAAAGAGCCGAGTCTCCACAAGATACGCAATGATGGTGAACTTTCGACTATACAGACAGATCACAAAGACCAGACTGGCACATAGAGTCACAAATGTGCCTATGTTGCGTCCCAGGACCCTACATAATGACTAGTTCTCTGTGCACAGCATAAAAACTACAATGTATTAGGTGTGGCAAGAGTATGGCAAGTTTTAAATGAACAAAGGACAGGCAGATGAGGCAAATTGCGTGAATCGGTGATCAGCAGCAGTACATAAACCATTTTAAGGGCCACTTCGCTACCGCACATTCACGATAACCTACGAAACGAAGGATAATAAAATGTAGAGAAGGGGGAACCAGTGTGAAACTTCGATCTTCTAACCAAAGATTCAGGGTCATGGCGCCTACATCTTACCGTACCGTCACAAATAACCGGCTATCATGCAAGATTAAGGCGAAACAGTTTGCGGCTTTCACTGCCCGTCGTCATAATCAAGCATTACCCCACAGATAACTCAGAAAACAACACATGCATTAATCAGGCGGTTCGACTAGGATTCGACAGCAGACGTAACACTGGTGCCGACTGCGAGCCATGTCCTATAACTCCTCGAGCTAAGCAAAAAGCGGGTCACATAGACTTAAGTCTGGAAGGTGTGATGGACTACCAGCTCAAAGTATCGTAGTCAGTGACTTCATTGACCGTTGCCAAGTTAACTCGTACCTACATCGAGCGTTGCGTCGCCTTGCATCTCGCAAACAAAACAAGGCACTCCTCGGTGATCGGGCATTTGACACGTGCCTGTTGTATGCCGAAAAAGCAGCAGACCAGAGTAGAACCGGGACCTAGGTATGGAGGCAACTGTCCGCACAAACGCGCCGTACAATTAAATCGACAAAGGTTCCATTGCAACCAATCGAATGTAAGAGCACATGATAGGCCAACGCGTGCTAACTAAACCTTTTACGACTCAGGTAAATCCATAACGGAATCAAGCTACTCCTTTATAATATTCATTTGAATCCACAAGCACATCAAGTTGAATCTAAAGTGGCGCACACACACAAATGCGTGCCCATCGCCTTGACCAATTGCAAATCAGTGCAAGAGTACTCAGAACATCTGCATCAGTTGGTGCAGCGGTTAGACTGCGCTCAGCCAACAAACCACGTGATGCACACGCGGACGTGTAAACAACATGTGAGCGCAGTCACTGTAGGATGTGGTGCGGACTAGCACGCGGCATCTATGGACGGTTGAGGAAGTACTGTAATTCCCACCCACTCACTTACACGGCATGAAGACACATAACAGAGAAATGGGGGCCATGCGCGTTCATAGTGCTCACTGTTTGGCGTAGACGACCAGACATGAAATGTGCTCTACAATGAGACAGTATAGATTACCTTCACTAAAACCAGCTGCATGCAAGCTAGCAGACAGGTCCGTCAACCTCATCTGGTTTGACCTATGCTTAGCGGTGTCTGCGTATGATCAGGTGTGGTTAATAGTGGCTAGGTGAAATAATTAATTCGTGCGGTGCTTCACTACGCGCTATCATGGAACAATGCGTTAGTCATCGGTGGGTGTGGCCGAATTACCTACTAACTGCAGTTAATCTGCCTTAATGCTGAAGTCAGCATCTGCACAGCAATGCATGATGTACTGCAGTGATCTTTGCGGAAGTGTACCGCGTAAATTGTGATAACGTTACCGAGTTGGCCACAGCTTGCATTTACTGGTCTATATGCAATCGTTAGTATAATGTAGCCGTTGTCACCGTGAACGAATACGTTTGTAAAGAAGTGTCATGAGTTCGTGTGAAACGATGATCTATGGTAACGTTAGCGCACTCCTCACCAAGATGCCAAAATGCGACGCACTGGGTATGGTGAAACGCGGTTTGACTGAAGAGATTAACCTAGGGAGTGGCCGAAGTTTAAGGTGGTTGAAACAACCGACATTGCGCCGTATATTGTTTTAGCTCGGGTTTCAGTCGGAAGTAGGCACTCAAGAACATGGTGTTATCATTAGCTCGCCAATGTCCACTATTTTGTACATAATACTGGCAAACTCCAGTAAATGGCCAAAAGTTGTTGGTATCAAGTGGATGGCACGTTTTTAACATAAACGTGGATAAGAAAAGCTAGTTTTTGAGGAATCTGAAATCGCTCACCATAGAGTTGCACATCGCCATTTCTTGACTGCTCTGTTTGCAAGAATGATTAGATTCCGAACCGATATTTTGTCAACCGACGGACACAAATGGGACACAGCACTACAATTCCCATCTCTGTGTTTCACAAATTGGGCCATGTGCGCAGAGAAGAAAGTTGGGAACGCCGCTTGTAAGTAGACAGCAATGTACTTGTTGAATAGTGGACACCCGAAACCGGTAGTGAAACATACGTTTCACAATATGCTAAAACCACATTGCAAATATACGGCGCAATAGATTGGAACGATAAGAATATTATAGGTAGAAGGAACTTCCTTTTCCTTTCCGACGGCACTGACCAAGTAATAAGATTCGGTATCTGTTCAACAATGGTGTATCTGAAAGGCACACTTCGTAGATAGGATGACTAACTGTGTTTACAGATGTATTCACAACAACTGAATATGTGTGTATAGGAGATACAGCGAGCAAACTGCACACAACGCTGCTAGAACATCTGAGGCGCAAGTCATGCCGACGTCTAAGTACAATGCTCTACTGTGAGATTCAGCGGTGGCAACGCACGTGTTAGGCACAATGCACGTAGGGTGGTCAGATTATTGTTGAGCCAATGCGAGATGCTTCAATTTTCTTGCGCGCCAAACCGGGACACTTAACCTACCACCGTTTGTTTCTGCATATGCTGATCGCACAACAAGTTTAAAAAATATATATCTATATATTTATTGCTTCAATGCACTAACAAAAGGGACTTACGTTATTGGTCAGTACAATGGCTGCGCTACTGAAGTTAAATATAAATAAATAAATAGTATATTCTCTAAAGAAGAGGCACATAAGTGAAGGTATGATCAAATATACCTACGAGCATGGCTGCTTTGGAACAGTAAAACGTGCTGTTAAAATAAGGTAAGTTCAAAATTTTCCTGAAGTGCATTCCACGTTCTGCAAACTCATACGGAAAAGCAATTGCGACGGCATTCTATACGACTTTACTACTGTGCCAGCTTGATATAATGGCCTCCCTATTTGCGCTTAGTGAATGAGCTCTAGCAAATGGCGGCACGTGTGGTTGGGATCTCTCAAAATATGGTAAGCCAAAATGAGGTTTCCGCGCAATCGCCG
Organism: Dicrocoelium dendriticum; assembly: GCA_944474145.2. NCBI lineage: Eukaryota > Metazoa > Platyhelminthes > Trematoda > Plagiorchiida > Dicrocoeliidae > Dicrocoelium > Dicrocoelium dendriticum. The sequence continues at coordinate 16,740,675 of OX104065.1, read as the reverse complement.
ATATTGTCCGCTGAAGACCGCGAGCACTGGAAACCTTCATTTATACGGCAAATCATACAGACCCTTGATATCTCTGGTTGCGCGGCGTTGGGGTATCTCCAAGTCGGTGAGATCTCTCCTCAGCCATGGCTGCCAAACCTGTACTGCGTATTCCACATGTGGCCGTATGTATGAGCCGAGAAGTTGTGGGAAAATCGAAGGGTCGAATCGTCCGAGTGCATGGTTCAGGAGGCCCGCGTGTTGGATGCCCCTCCTTTACATCGTTTCAGTCTGATTCGAACATCCAAGGTCAATCTGAACAAAACTCTCACATCCTTCTCGCCAGAAGATGTTTGAAGCTTCTGGTTGCCGAGTTTGTGGGAATGAACCAACTTGTGCCTCAGATGCAGCACTCTACATTTGTCCAAATTGAATCGAAGTACATTCTGGACATCGCAGCTTAGCGTTTAAACACTGAAAGCGATACATATGGTGAAACGCAGTTCTGAAGACAAGAGTGCCTTGTATCCTTGCGAACGACTTCACAACATGCTGATGCAGCGCCCAGATCTACTACGAAAAATAAATTCATCTTGCTAGGCGAACAACCCGTTGGTGATGTCAGCTGGTCGGTTCGGGTTTACCCACTTCCAGCAAGTAGTTCGGTGGCGGTGTTTCAGGACATGGTGGCTTTTCGACTGACAAGGGTTTTTTTTGTAAAACGTCACAAATATCCGTTTAACAACACTGTGACGTGGCGGATGTGACTCGCCGCTCACAAAACTCACTGCATCTTACATCTCTAATGATGACACCATGTTCTTGAGTGCCTACTTCCGACTGAAACCCGAGCTAAAACAATATACGGCGCAATGTCGGTTGTTTCAACCACCTTAAACTTCGGCCACTCCCTAGGTTAATCTCTTCAGTCAAACCGCGTTTCACCATACCCAGTGCGTCGCATTTTGGCATCTTGGTGAGGAGTGCGCTAACGTTACCATAGATCATCGTTTCACACGAACTCATGACACATCTTTACAAACGTATTCGTGCACCATGACAACAGCTACATTATACTAACGATTGCATATAGACCAGTAAATGCAAGCTGTGGCCAACTCGGTAACGTTATCACAATTTACGCGGTACACTTCCGCAAAGATCACTGCAGTACATCATGCATTGCTGTGCAGATGCTGACTTCAGCATTAAGGCAGATTAACTGCAGTTAGTAGATAATTCGGCCACACCCACCGATGACTAACGCATTGTTCCATGATAGTGCGTAGTGAAGCACCGCACGAATTAATTATTTCACCTAGCCACTATTAACCACACCTGATCATACGCAGACACCGCTAAGCATAGGTCAAATCAGATGAGGTTGACGGACCTGTCTGCTAGCTTGCATGCAGCTGGTTTTAGTGAAGGTAATCTATACTGTCTCATTGTAGAGCACATTTCATGTCTGGTCGTCTACGCCAAACAGTGAGCACTATGAACGCGCATGGCCCCCATTTCTCTGTTATGTGTCTTCATGCCGTGTAAGTGAGTGGGTGGGAATTACAGTACTTCCTCAACCGTCCATAGATGCCGCGTGCTAGTCCGCACCACATCCTACAGTGATTGCGCTCACATGTTGTTTACACGTCCGCGTGTGCATCACGTGGTTTGTTGGCTGAGCGCAGTCTAACCGCTGCACCAACTGATGCAGATGTTCTGAGTACTCTTGCACTGATTTGCAATTGGTCAAGGCGATGGGCACGCATTTGTGTGTGTGCGCCACTATGGATTCAGCTTGATGTGCTTGTGGATTCAAATGAATATTATAAAGGAGTAGCTTGATTCCGTTCTGGATTTACTTGAGTCGTAAAAATTATAGAATTTTGAGTAGGGTAAGCGAATCGAGGGCAAAAACAGAGCAACGTATTGGAACACTGCATCGTCCCCTCCTTTCTTCGTAAATGTATAGGCACTATATGTCCATGAACGTTCTAATTTATTGTCAACACCCTGAAGAATTTTCAGTTGGTCTTATCCGTTAAAGTCTATCCGCTGACAGGGTGGCGTTTCCGACCGGAACGTCGTAATTTGGTATTCGTTTGTACCGAGCGCTGTGTTGTATGTGTGTTCGTCTGTTCAATAGCACGTTGGGAAAGCGCTGTAAGCCGCCGTGTTGCATTCACCTTTGTCCTGTCAGCCAACTTGTAAGTCCCCGGCGTGTACGCGGATTCCACACGGTCGGCGGTCCGAACACATTGCCTCCTTTCCGGAAATTGGTTAGTCTCACACGTAAAAGCTGTCCCTATATGATAAGTTCTCCCAGCGCGTCTATAGTTAGGCTGGTAAACAGCCCGTCTTTTCTATTCTCCGTGATCGGCGGTTTCTTAGGATTTAAAGACTACATTTAATCGAGTTCGAATTGTTCACCCGAGCATTAGCTCGGGGGGTCCTCGCCGTTGCAGTATGTAGATTAGTTCTGTATATCTCCATTGCAGACACCAACGCATCATCCCAGGATTCTTCCGAAAGACTTGTAGAGATTCTTTCAAAGTACGATTAAGTGGTTCGACGTTCAGTGACTATTTCTTATGGCAAACCGTACCTTGCAAACAAATAACGGAAGCACTTTATGATGACGGTTGTAGTTACGTCCCCGTATAGAATAGCCTCTAGCCATTTGCTGTAGTAACATGTAGCCACTAGCACGTTTCGCTTCTGCGGAGATGCATTGGCAAACGGGCCCGTAATATCGATTGCAATTTTTTCCCATGGCTTTGTTGGGTACACGATAGGTTGGACTGGAGCATTCATGGGCCTCGCACTCTTCTCGGATTGTTGGCAGGCGTAACATTCCCGAATAACCGCCTCGACGCTGGCATTCAATTTCGGCCACTAATAGTATTTGTCGTATCCGAGCTTTGGTTCGCACAATCTCTGGATGACCTTCATGCGCACATGTAACCGCCATAGAAATAGGGGTTGCAGGGACCACAAACTGCTCGCCCCTAATAATGCAGTTGCTCACAGTAGAAAGCTTGTACTGTAGGGTATAGTAGGGAAATAACTCAGGTTGCATCTTGGTACGATTAGGCCATGAAGTGGATATGTATTCCCGAAGCTTCGCTAGGGCAGGGTCTTAGTCAGTGTGCTCTCGTATCAGGTCGAGTGTTATTGTAGGTGTTCCGTCTAAGAGCTGCCACATCATTTTTGCCTCCTCTCAGTTCTCGTTTTCTTATTCATTGAACAGTGGGAGTCTCGGCAAGGCATCTGCAAGTTGGTTAAAGCACCCTGACATGTATTTTATTTCATAAACGTGAGTACCAGCGACTCAAGCGTACCGGCTTTTGGCCTTTGTCATTGCGACTTAGTAAAGTTGTAAGAGCAGAATGATCGCTTCGCAAAGTGAATCGACGTCCGAATAAGTAAAAGTGCCAGTTCTTACATGCCCAGACGCATGCGAGGTCCTCCTTCTCGCCGGCGGAATAATTTTTTCAGTATCAGACAAGCTACGTGATGCGTACACAATCACTTTCTCCTCGCCATCGCGCAGCTGAGACAGAACTGCACCCAAGTCAGCATCTGAAGCATCCGTTGAAACAAACGTTGGACAGTGCTCATTGAAGATCGCTACCACGGGAGTGGATTCAATCATCGCTCGTATGGTCATGTAAGCATTATCTTGTTCAGTGGCCCAACGAAACTCCTGGTTTTGGCGCGTCAACCTCCGTAATGGCTCAGCAATAGTCGGAAAATTCGGTAAATGTCGAAGGTAATAAGAACACAGATCCAAGAACTGTTTGATCTGTGTAACGTTGCATGGTTTTGGACAATCGAGAATGGCTCTGGTGTTCTACACATTAAGCTTAATACCCGAGGTAGAAATAACATGTCCAATAGACTCGACCTCCGTTACAGCGATTTGGCATTTGTTGGTATTCAAGCGGAGATTTAGTTCATTCAGTCCCTGCGGCACATTATGAAGGTTTTCCTGATGTTCGGTGGGGTTACTACCAAAGACACAAATATCATCCATATACACAACACAGCCTTTGAGATCTGATGACGATAGAGTACTACATTTCTGCCAAGCTGCTGCGGCACTACTAAGGCTCATTGTAGAACTTTGTATTGTTACAAACCGTCTTGCGTGAGGAAAGCAGGTAAATATCGGCAATCAGGAGTCAGTGGCATGTGGTAGTATGCATTGCGAATACCCAGTTTTGAGAAAAGTTTTGCGCTTGATAGCTTAACCATCCATTCGTCGATAGAAGGTAG
>OX104065.1:16417703-16735920 GCA_944474145.2 Dicrocoelium dendriticum | reverse complement strand
GTGTACATCCATTACCTGTACCAAGCACGAGCGATGCGACGCAGTTTTCACAAGGTTCTTTAGTGCCCTCCAAACAATCCAGACTAACAGCCACAACACTCAAACCAAGATTCGCTAAACAGAACCACAGTGCGTTAACGGTCGTGTGCACTAAGATTTCTGAGTACAGTTCTGGCACAGTAAAGGACAATTTGGTACTTGATCGGAACCAGTGGCATTCCAGCTGCGATGCGATTGGTATTCGGGTTGACCCGGGTGGGCTACGACGTGTAGCGCGTCACTCAAATTCAGTGCACTACGGCGAAACCCGAGTTCTTCCAGTAACCTTGAATTCAACTGAGACAGAGATACTTCTACTCTCAGCAGTTCATCTTTGCAGCTCATCGAGCGATTGCGCATACTACCCGATAGTCCTTGGAAAGGATGGTCAAAGGAAAAAGAAAACCGTGGCGGCCGTTCTACGAACGAAAGCAAAAAACAGCATTTGTTCATGATGTTCCTGAAGTTCTGGTCTCTCCTGAGCAGGAAGCGCAAAAACATGACCGAGAGCAGTGGTGCTACATCCGCGAAGCACTCTCTCGGGACCACGTTAGTGCTAAATCACTAACGAGAATTCCTTCATCTGTAAACTACAAGGGCTGCGATCTAAAAATATTGAAAGTTGGGAAACACTCCGATGGAACGACAGAAGTCCTATTGGATAGCTGGTTAAAGTAGCGTTCCAGGTTGCCTACCGAGATTAGGCTAAAGATAGCAGGTTCACGGCCACTAGTTATCAGCACTTCATTGAAACATGCAACCTAAGTAAAATATTTGCCTCCACAATCCTGCAATTGCAGACAAGATGACATTAGCGGCACCTGACCGGACAGGTAGACACACGAAAGAACATCTCGATCTGGGATGCTCCCTACTACCATGCAGCCTGACTGAAATTCAAGTACCAAAGACCCACGCAAGAAACGATTAGTGGCCCACGGACGAACGGTCGGGCTACAACTAAACACGCATTTGTTGTCCACTTACACACTTCTAACATCAAAAACACTATAATGTTTGTATACTAACGCTCAAGGTCTTCTTAGTAAGTTGGTCGAACTTAGAGAACGCCAGGCGGCACAACCGCGGGATCTCATTAGGATTACGGAGACCTGGTTAAGCCTTGAGATAGCAGATTCTGAAGTCAATTTACCTGATATGTCACTGCTTCAGAATGACAGAGCTGGAAGAGGTGGTGGCGTAATTCTCTGGTTATTGATCACCCTGAGATCAGTGTCCCAGATTCGTTTTGGTGCCGGCTATTGTTGCGGAACAAAGACACATGTTTTATAGCTGTGATTTGCCGTCCACCAAACTTTACGTGTGAAATGGACGCCAAACTAAACCACGTTCTTCAGGTTGCTTTGCGCAAGACATACAGTCACGTTCTCATCACAGGCGACTTTAATGTGCACGATCTGGAAATAGCGGCGACCGATAGCATGCAGTTCAAAGCCTGTTTACAAGAGGTGATTTCCAGCCACCCTCTGTACAACCACATGACCCCTCACACCAGATTTCGGACTGTTAAAAAGCCGTGGATACTTGATCTTGTGCTCACCAACGAAGAACTCATGGTAGACGGAATAATTACAAGCATACCACTGGGTCGTAGTGACCATGTGATTTTACCGTTTAACTATGTATGTTATGCGGAATATTCTGAGGAAGAGGACGATAAAGTATATACGGTCACGCACTACAACGTGTTATCCGCGCTTGTTAGAGAGGTATCTTGGAGCTTTTTAACAGAAAGCCCCCCAGAAACCGCCTGGGACACTTTTACAAGGACATTCACTACACTGGTAACGCACGCGTCTAAGCAGAAATCCTTCCAGCGTCAAAGGAGAAGGAAACCATTTCTAAGGAGCAGAACACGCAAATGCATGCCCTTGAGCGACTTAGCATAGAGAGCTCACAAGGACTCTCTGAATTCCGAAACCTGGACTGCCTAGGTGGCACAGCGTAACTTCTGTGTGAGTTTGATCCGCGAGGACAAGGTGACACATCATCAATTAATGAAGAGATTCTGCACGAACCGCAAACTCTTATACAGGCGTGTTAATGGTCTTCGTAAGGTGCAACGCGGAATTCTAGCACTGATCAAGACTGACGGATGCACGCGATCAGCAACGGAAGTAGCCGATCTCTTACGGTTCCATTACTCACAAACGTTCCAGAGAGTAACGGGCCCAACGGTGATCCCTGTCTCTGTTGTCCCACCATCAGCCTTATCTATTATGAATTTTAGTGCAGGAAGTGTGTCAAAGAAACTGTTGTCCCTGCGTATCCACAGCTCTCCTGGTGTCGATAACATTCGTCCGACGGCTTTACAGGCAGCAGCCAGTAATCTGGCGGATCCTCGGCCTTTATCCTATCAGTGCTGTATGGAGGATAACCATATTCCAACAATATAGAAGCGTGGTGTAATCACTCCTAATCATAAGGGAGGTAGCCACACTGACCCAACCAATTACCGTCCTATGACGCTACTCCCTGTGATTTCCAAGGTTATGGAGTCTATCATCGCTAATGCACTCATGAAGTATCTGAAAAGTCACAAGATGGGAGCACCAAAGCAACATGGCTTCCGACAAAAGCGCGAATGCACTACGAACTTGTTAATTGCACACAGCTGGACTGAAGCAGTTGATGGTGGAGCAGGAGTTGATGTCATTTACTTGGATTTCTCAAAAGCGTTTGGTCGCTTAGACCACCAAATTCTCCTCTATAAACTCTGGCGTTGGTGATCAGTGTGCTGTGTTGGATAGGTAATTTCCTGCACCAAAGTCGTTTGGAGGTGACAGTACGAGAATTGATGTCCGACGCAATTGAGGTGAAGTGCGGCGTACCACAAGGTTTGGGCCCCATCTATTCTTGATTTTCATAAACAATCTGGTGAGAGAAATTACTTCCGATTTCCTATTCTTCACGGATGATATCAAATTATGGCGAGCGATCAAAGAACCGAACGACTACGAAAAGCTCCAGCATGACTTCAACGCCATTTAAACCTGGTTAGTTATGAATACCTTACCGTTCAATATGGGAAAATGTCACGCTGTTCAGTTGCATCATAGCCATGACTACGTGCATAGGCTTGGGTCACATGTATTGCAAACAACTTCCCACGAACGCTCATCCAAAGTGACCTTAACTTTCAAAGCAGTCAGAGGCAGCTGCGGAGAGAGCCAGCCAGCACGTCAGCTTGCTGCGGAGATCATTCGGAAGATTCGACCCATCCATCTTCTCCATGCTGCACAATTATTACATGCGCCCTCACGTTGTATACGCTATCCAAGCATGGCAATCGTGGTTGAAGCGCGACTTAGAAGTACTAGAGAAACCCCAATGCGGGACCACAAAGAACGTCAAGTGCCTACGAAATCTGTCCTACCATCAAAGACTGAAGTCACTGGGAGTTTTCAGTAGCCGCTACCGATGGAGGCACGATGACCTCATATTAGTCTACCAAATATTGCGTGACCATAAACACGTATGCCGATAGAACCGGAAGGGGAGGCGGTGTAATTCTTTATTACAATACAAACCTCCGATGTGAAGTTATCGACCACCCAGAAATCAGAGCACCCGATTCGCTTTGGTGCCGCCTATGGTTGCGAAACAAGGGCACATGTCTACTAGCCGTGATTTACCGCCCGCCAAACTCAACTTCGGAAATGGACTCCAAACTGAACCACGTTTTCCAGTTTGCTTTAAACAAGTCCTACACCCACATTCTTATCGCTGGAGACTTTAACGTGCATGAAATAGAAACGCCGGCAACCGATGGTATGCAGTTTAAAGCCCGCTTGCAAGAGCTTATTGCTAGCCACCCTCTTTACAACCACGTAACCTCTCCCACTAGATTTCGAACTGCTAACAAGCCGTCGATACTGGATCTTGTGCTCACTAACGAAGAACTCATGGTTGACGGGATAGTTCCAAGCACACCACTGGGTCGTAGTGATCATGTTACTCTACTCTTTGACTATATTTGCTATGCGGAGTACCCTGAAAAGGAGGAGGATAAAGTGCATACTGTCACACACTACAATGTGTTGTCTAAGCTTGTCAAGGATACATCCTGGACTTTCTTAACCGAATGCCCCCAGATGTTGCCTGGGAAACATTTACAAGGACGTTTAGTACACTGGTAGCGCATGCACCAGAGGAGAAGTCCTTCCAACCTAAAAACAAGCGTAATTCATTTCTGAGGAGCAGGACACGTAAATATATGTCCCGGAGGGATTTGGCATGGCGAGATCACCAGGACTGCCCGAATGCCGAAACGTGGACTGCATACGTGACCCATCGTAACTTCTGTGTGAAACTGATCCGCGAAGACAAGGTCACTCATCAGCAGAAGTTAATGAAGCGCTTCTGTACGAACCGCAAACTCCTGTACAGGCACGTTAACGGCCTTCAAAAGGTAAAGCGGGGGATTCCAGCACTAGTCACGGCTGATGGGTGCACGCGATCAGCAATGGAAGCAGCTGATCTCCTACGGCTTCACTACTCCAAAACGTTCCAGGAGGTAACGAGCACGAACATTCTCCTCATTCCTACTACTCCTTCATCTGGTTTAGAAAACATCACCTTCACTGCGGAAGCTGTGTTGAAGAAGTTGTTATCCTTGCGTATCCACAGTTCTCCCGGAGCTGACAATATCCGACCAAAGGCTCTACAGGCAGTAGCTAGTGATCTAGCAGCACCACTGGCTATTTTCTATCAGCGATGTCTAGAGAAGAACCGTATTCCACCAGTATGGAAGGAAGGGGTCATCACTCCTATTCATAAAGGAGGTAGCCGCACTGATCCTGCCAACTACCGCCCAATAACACTACTTCCAGTACTATCCAAAGTGATGGAATCAATCATCGCAGACGCGCTGATGGAATACATGGAAAGCCACAATTTAATAGCCCCAGAGCAACATGGCTTTCGTCAAAAGCATTCGTGTAATACTAACCTATTAATTGCACGTAATAGCTGGACTGAAGTTGTTGATGATGGAGTAGGGGTCGATGTCATCTACTTGGACTTTTCAAAAGCATTTGATCGCTTAAACCATCGCATTCTCCTTTACAAGCTTCGTAATTACGGCATTGGCGACCCAATCCTGAGTTGGATTGACAATTTTCTACAAGAACGACGGCTAGTGGTGAGAGTCCGAGAATCATTGTCTGATGCAATCGATGTGGCGTGCGGAGTACCACAAGGCTCGGTTCTTGGACCTCGTCTATTCTTGGTGTTCATTAACGATTTGGCGAGATCAATTACTTCCGATTTCCTATTTTTCGCTGATGATATCAAGATATGGCGAAGGATCAGAGGGCCGGAAGACAATGAACGGCTCCAGTGCGATCTTAACACAGTGTCGAACTGGTCACTTCAAAACGCCCAACCGTTCAATGTAGACAAATGTCGCGTCGTACAATTACGCCATTGTCATAACTACACCTATTCACTTGGGACCAACGGACTGCAGAATAGCTCCCAGGAACGTGACCTGGGTGTGATCGTACAGAGCGACCTCAACTGTTCAAAACAGGCTGAGGTAGCTGCGAAAAGAGGCAACCAGCATGTCGGCATGCTGCGAAGAGCATTCGGGAGATTTGACCCATCAATCTTCCCAATGATGCACAATTCCTACGTGCGCCCGCATGTTGAATACGCTATCCAAGCTTGGCAACCTTGGTTGAAGCGTGACCTAGAAGCGATAGAGGCACCGCAACGGAGAGCAACAAAGAATGTGCAGGGTCTGCGCTACCACTCTTATCACCGAAGGCTGAAGTTGTTGGGAATTTTCAGCGGGCGCTATCGAAGACTGCGCGGTGATCTCATATTAGCCTATCAAATATTGAGTGACCCCAATCACGTATGCAGCCATTTGCTGAAACGTAGCCACAACACGCAGCTCAGGGGTAACTGCCTAAAGTTGAAGGAACAATACAGCCGTCTAGAGTGTCGACGGAATTACTTTTCCCTTCGGGTTTGCAAACCTTGGAACGCACTTCCTGACTCAGTTGTATCCTCTCCTACCCTGGATGTTTTCAAAAAACGATTAGATGTCGCTCTTAGCTCCCAACATTTTGTTACCTAAATTCCCCTACTGTGGATTACGCCAAGGATGCATTTCTACAGGCTTTATGTATCAAATGGACCTAAGTGAGCGACCATATTTTACTTTTCTCACTCTTTACCTCAATGATCACTGCACCCCAGTGTCTTTCTGCATGTTTCCGCCCGATAATTTATTTTAATTTTACACTGATGTTGCTTATCAAACTATTCATATCGGCAGACTTTCGATAGATGACCCAGACATATTTTGATTTTATCATATTCACCTCAACCATCCTACGGGACGTGTCAAGCACTTGCTTTTATCCCGTGATAAATCATTGTTCATTGTACTTGCTTAAACTCAGCCATAAGACCAATCTTAGATGTAACCCTCTGCAATTGTGTGCACAGTTTAGCCGTCTGGAATGCCGACGGAATTACTTTTCTTTTCGGGTTTACCAACCCTGGAACTTACTCGCAAACTTCGTTGTTTCTTCCCCGACCTTGGATATATAAAAAACGATTGGATCTTACCCTTTGCCCCTGCAATTCGTTGCCTAAACTGTGCAACTTTGGAATATATTAATTATCCCTCCAAACCGGATTAGCATGTTTTATAAACCTGCAGATGCGGAACAGAAGTGAGTATTCTCGTTTCAACTTCTTACTTTTCTCACGGAGTACAACAATTACGACTGTCCGTATTCTGTCTCGTCGTTCGCATTCAATTACCACTTACTATTATTCAGCATCTTATCTGCTGGATAAACGCTCAAACAGATAACTCACCTATGTTTGGACACTTGTAGTTTTACCATCGCCAACCTGCGAGACGTGTCAAGCAAGTGCTTTGATACCAAACATAAGTCATTGTTCATTGCCATCTTAACAGTCATCGCACAAACTTCGTCTTCTGATGTACCTATGTAGAATTATAGAGGGGATTAATTCATACATAAAACTATCATCTCGATTTTCCCGCTTCGTGCCGAAAATGCAAATTAGGGAGAGCGATTCGTTGCAACGTACTAGACGTATACATTTTACCCTGTACATAAATCTGCTAAATCAACATGTCACACTCCATTTTATTGGCACGTTCATTATGTAATCTTTCTCTCTTCATTACGGCCATCCTACGGGACATGTCAAACGTTATCTATTTGACCTGTTAAGGAACATTGAACCGCCATCCGCGATTGTGGACCACGTGTTCGCAGGCCGTTAGGTAGGGGATTGAGTGTTATCGACCCCGCGGAATTATGTGCTTTGCAGGTACAACTACCGTAGGAAGGAAATGAAGTGTTACTCGTCTATATGCTGTGTCCGCCAAGTACATTTGCTGGAAAAGAGGCGGTGAAATGGCCAGACAAAGCTGCCAAGCAAAGATGATGTGACTCGCATGTGCGAGCATACCACATAACTGGATGCCGGTTACGAATTCAGTTGATGCGCACCGACTTGCGTGTCAGTTGTCCTCACGTTGGATCTGCACCAGTCCGCCCACGCATATGTGTACGGATAAGCCGATGCAAACTGCCGACAGCCCGGTCTCAGTAGCTCATTTGTTGCAGGGACCATCAAGTCTGTGTACTGCATCCGCCATGACGGTAAGCGACGCCAATTGTAACCAAGCAGGGCATACTCGTATTAAACCAAATTATCGCAGTCGTATTGCGGCACAGGCCCTTTCGGCAGACCGCCGCTCAAGCAGGCTTTCTACACCAATGTTAGCCACCTTCCAACCTGTATTTCGGTTACGCAGACCTCTTTTGTCACATTACCCACAAGCCCGTCACTCCGTCTTCAATCATTCGCATTCATGCAGTTGTGACTGCCTCACAACCGGGCACAGTACCGTCGGGTGCCCGAGTGCTGGTAAGTCGTCCAAAACCTTGGGCTACGCCAGTGCCAAACTAGCCATAAGATTGCTAATGGAGTGTCGCATTTCCATGTGCGCAGGGCATGCCATTATGTACATGGTAGTCTACTTACTCCCTCTGAACACTCCCGACAGTAGCACCACGTATTTAGACAACCTTTTGCTCCTAAGTTGCGTAAAACTAGGTTCGGATTTGGCACCTGTGTTGATTGGATGCTGGACCGCCCACGCTTCTCCAGCACACACCACCAACTCATAGTTCATGCAACCGTCATTAGCTGCTTCGGGGCAATCTCAATTCCTGGGTCATTGCGTGCGCTTGGTGCATCGAAATGATACTGGATTCAATTCAGATACGTTAAGGACTATGTTCAATTTGTTTGAGGCTACAAATCAGATCCTTATGGGGCAATTCAATTACACTAGGGATGCAATCAATCGTCACAGTTGTAGAGAGGCATCAAGCCGCAGGATAAAATTTCCCTGGTAATCTTTGCCGTGTAACTGAGGACACTGGCTCGTGTGAGATTTACAGATCTAAATCTAAGTATTCAGGGGAGATGCTTGCTGCTGACGTGCCACAAAGTGAAACAATGTCTCTACAGCATTTCTCCACCTTCCTTGTAAACTGTTCTCGTGGAACTGGTTCTGATAAACCGTTGATCGGTAATCAACCAGTGTACGAACACAACATGAATTATGTCAGCCCCTCGGTAATGGCATATAGCGCAACGAATGAGAAGTTACTCAGCGCATTCCAACCAGCCGTTGAAAATAGGGTACAATACACTAGCCTTGACAAGTTACAAAATTCACTTTCCTTCGGGAAGGCCTCGTCATGCTGATCAGGCTTCGGTAGTCTGGTGGGCCGGCGAAGCTTGCCGAGCGGCAGTGGTTATTCAGCGTTGACTTCACATGTATTTTGGTGTGACTAGGTTCCTTCGCCATGTGCCGTGTGGTGCTAATGTGCATTGACGATTATTCCGTCTTCAAATCAATAGGCCACTGGGCCAAGTCTCTGCGTGATTCTTCGCGGTCCGAATAACGCTGGTAGGTCTTTTGGTGTAGCCCGTTACTTTCCACGAACCTATGTTCCATGCTGCATACGAGTCGATGATTTTGTGTAGGAATTTTGTTAAAGTACTGTGAGATTTGTTACTTCGGAATTTCTTACAGGTGCCAGAAGTAGATGCGGCGTTCAGTTTGGGATTTAAAGCCTTCCTAACATCAGCTCCGCTGGAATTCTTCCGGTAGTTCTGTAGGAAGATATAAACCCTCATGACTGTATGGATTGTATAGCCTCCCTGAATGATCGGCGTAGCCGTATTACCATCTCATCGGTCGCAGGATTATAGGATGCAGTTCTGCAGTGCTATAGCAGTGGAGAAAAACTGAGAAGTCGTGGCTACAAAACTGTGGTCAGTTGTCCGTAGCAATTTCTTTCGTTTTTCCTCAACGACGACCAATTTTTGAATTAACGTAACATAACCGAGATAGTCAGTTGGTCGCATAGATGAACTCCAGGCCACTTACTATACTAAACGTTTAGTAACAATCTGAGTTCGCTTATTCTTAGGAGCAGTGGCGAAAAGGCCCATAATATCAATGGCGTTCTTAGCCCACGGCTTCATCGGAGCCCCGATCGGTAGAGAACTTTTGTCCGCTAGTGGACTGATGCCAAATGTCTCAACGCCTCATGACATTTATGACTACCAAAGGTAATCTCGCTCGACTTTTGCTCCAAACGATACTTGGATATCCCTCATGTGCTCAATCGATTATTTTGTTTACCAACTGAGGTGGAACTACAGACAAGCCATCATGCGAATATCATTGACAGTTCATTTCGAATCGCGTAATACGAAATGAATTCACCGGGACGTTTGTTGTTTATGGGGTACCCTTATTGCACACATTCTCTGAATTGATGTATTGTCGGGTAGTTGGCGCTTTCCATTCATTCATTGTTTGTCAAGGCAGATAGATCGGATTCAAGGCTGGAAACCAATATTGCCTCTCTGTGTCTCTCGCTGTCATCTTCCAGCTTTACGGGTTAGTACGATATCCAACAGTAACTTAGTTTTGCAAACCTGGCCGGTACACAATTGGAAAACCGTACTTAAAGAGGCTTGCATTCCAACCATCGAATCGCACAGCACGTGATACTGTAGATCTACTGCTTAGAACGGAATGATCAGTTCATAGACTGAAATGACGACCGAACAGAACAGAAGCCATTTTCACAAGATCACACCAAGCAAGAGGTACTATTTCCCCACCTGAATAATGGCGCTCAAAGCCTGGTAGTTTCTGTGATGAGTAAGCGATGACTTTCTCCTCACCGTTTTGTAGTTGTGGGAGAACAGCACTTTTCAATCAATCAAAAGCATTTTGCTGATTGTCTCCCAAGTGAATGTCAGTTCCTTCTCTGTTAGATGTCGGAATGGATCGGCCAAGGTTACAAAATCTCATGGATAGCGCAGAATATAAGAACACATTCCCGAATAGACCTCAGTTCTGTCAAATTCTTGGGAATTGGTGATGGCGCAAATGTTTTCATTACTTGGACGAATGCCGCCACGCAAAGTATGTTACAGAAACGGAATCCCGGAAACGGTAAACAGATAGTTTGCGTTCAGACGCAAATTAGGATCACAGAGACGCCGGGGGGTCGCCATTCTTTTCTCGTGAGCGGCGGAAAATACATCAGATTGGCAAAAGCACCTCGAGCTTTTGTAATACGGTTCGTAATCTCAGCTTCGATCCCAAAGGCGCTAATATAGCTGCCCGGGTACTTGAATTCCTGAACGACTTCTAGCTGATCACCACCAAGGGTCAACGCAAGAGTGGGTCCCTACCAATCTTAGAGAAAAACTTTGTATTTCGATGGAGCAAAGGATAATCTAAAACGACTGACTGGCAGTGTTAATCTATCCAGTGCAGTCTGGCACGTTTGCGCGTTGTCACAAATGAGGGCAATATCGTCCGCATACGCGAAGTCAAGAAGTCGCTCATCAGGAAGTAGCTCCATACCTTCTAGGTCGTGTCCAGCGAACACTGTTTCTATGACTTCATCAATTGCGAAGTTGAAGAGGAAAGGTGACAGCGGGCATCCTTGTCTCACACCGCTGGTGATACTGAAGGGTGGCGACAGTTTGCCATAAACCCTCACCCTGCCCGAACTATGCGCGTACAGCGCTTTGATAATGTTTACATATTTATCAGGCACACCTTTCCTCAGCAGACAGTCCCAAAGCCTATATCGATTCACCTAGTCGAAGGCACCTTTTATGTCATGAAACATGACAACGGTGGGTCGTCAATAAACATGGCGGTGCTCCAAGAATTGACACAAAGTGAAGATGTGGTGAATGCAGCCTCGATTTCGACGAAAGCCGGCTTGCTCTTCATGGATCTGGCCTTCACAAGTGTCAGTCAGTCTGTGCGGAACGACAGAAGTAAGCAGTTTAGAGACAACTGAGATCAAACTGATCCCTTTATGATTACCACATTCCGAACGGGAGCCTCTCTTGAAAATTGGGAACATGACGGAGCGGCTCCAATCTGTCGGAACAGTTTCCTGCTCCCAAAGTTCCGTTAGCAACTGGGGTAAATCATCCACAAGAGCAGGTCCTCCGAATTTGTAGAGAGCTAGGGGAATTCTATCCGCGCCCGCGGTCTTATTCAATTTTAGCAGTCTGATCTCACGTTCGACTGCGCGTGAGGGCGAATCTAAGGAGACGGCCCATGGAGAATGGCACTCAATGCCCGAAAAAGAAACCGATAACTCGGATTGGTTAAACTGCCTTGCTAATTGTTCGACCCAACGCTCCAAGCGTTTCGACAGGCTGCGGATCGGCTGTCCACTCTCGTCGCATATGGTCGCGCTAACACCAGGTTTTCTGCTGCCTATTTCCCGTATCAGGTTTGCGACGATTACCAACGGAAGCGGCTGTTTCCATTTCCGATGCGCGATGAGACCACCAGACTTCGCGGTCTCTCTCCAGGCTAGCACGCAGTTTTGCCCTGAGATTTTGCGAATTTCATTGTATTCGCTTAAACCAGTAATACGTCGGCGAGCATCCATAACTGCCAGAGACTCTGTAGACACCCAATGTCTGGGTTGGTAATTTGAGTTGCCACATGAAGACATGCCCGCTGATAGTAAGGTTTGACGAAGATGCGACCAGCGATCTTCGAAGGTGTTCAGTGGACGCTTACTCAGCCCAGATGCGAGCGTGGTTTGATACGCATTTAGAACACGACTTGACCAGCTGGCTGGTGTCAATGCGCTCAGAGCGACGATGCGGACGTCCGCCGTAACGCATCCGCAGGTCGGCACACATGAGAGCGTGAGCGGAGCCCACGATGGTGCTCCAAAGCGAGCGACAGTTTTGGACACAGCCTCTCCAGCGGTAGCTAATCGTGATGTGATCGACTTGCGTCCATGCCTGGCTTTAGGCTGGTGGGCGCCGTCACTCTTCAGCGGGTGTTACGTCGAAAGTTAGTGCTCGCGAGAAAGAGACGAGCGCCTTCACAGAGGTGTAGCAACCGCTCACCATGATCATTACGGGAGCCTACATCATGTTGGCCGCCCAGATGAAGTTCATCAGAGGATAACTTTCCGACTTGGGCGTTTAGATCACCAGCAAGCACCACAGTATCTTCCTCTGTATGCTTCTTCTGTAACGAAGATCGTTAACTTGATGAGAGAAATCATCTATCACCGAATCAGGGCTGAAGAATGTGGGGGCGTAAGTCCCAATGACAAACAGGCGCCGTTTGTCCCCGAGTGACATCGAAGCCTGGAACGAGCCAGACAACCTAACAACGCACATCCGGTTGTTGACTGGGATCCAGTCGATCAGGGCAGCTTCAACCCGGGGACTCAAGACAATGCCGACGCAAGCTTCATCGGCATTTGAAGTTGCGTCATCGCCAGACAGGCGCAGTGAGAATGTGCAGGCGGGTTTCCGAGAAACAGCAAATATCGACTGAGAGAGTCTCGAGTGTTCGGGCAAGTGCTCCCTGTTGGCCAATCTGTAGCAAAGTGTGCATGTTGAGGCATGCAGTCTTAGCTAGGATCGAGGACTCCAAAAGGAAACGGATGAACTGACGTTGTCCGCTTGGTTGAATATAGGCTTGTTGACTGGATGGGTGCGACGCCCTGCGACTGTGTGAGCTGAAACTAGAAGACAAGCGACTATCCAAGCTAGGTGGGGGAAGGCCTAGAATCGGGCGACTGAAAATGAAGTTGGAATGGGACGCTAGGGATGAAAAAGCGCAAGAGGGGGAATAAGAAGACAGGGAGGCTTGAGCATCATTCATCATCATTATACACATCAGCTAGAGTTGGGAAAAACACCTCCGCTATTGTGCCGCAATACATGAAGGAAATACATACATACATACAATACACAAAGAAGAAGTAGATACAACAATTGCATGCCAGCTGAGCTACCAGCAACGGATAGGCATCGTTCCGGTAAGCTTCCAGCTAGCTACTAGGCAAAAAGATAAAATATTATGTTTTACCCTAGGAAATGAGATCGTAGATGGATGGGGAGGCTAAAAGGGATGGGGAGGGACAAAGAAACTCACAGCATGAACGCCACTGAGGTCGGCTCCTTGCCATGTCAGCAAGTGTATCCAGCCAAACGTGTTCACCGTCTTTTGGACCCCAACCAGGGAGCCGTGAAGCTCCAACCGAGGCTAGCTCCGAGGTGAGGGACTTCATTCCGCTGGACCAAGTCATCGCTTGGCCACCTCTCCTCTTCTTCCACCCACATCCCCGGTGAGCAAACAACGCACGTCGAGGGAGTCGGTGGGCTGGCATGCGTAACACGTGGCCGAGCCATCGGAGCCTGGTGCGGGAAATAACGGTGCTGAGCGGTTCAGATCCTTTTCCTGGGCCGTAAACAATGCGTCGAACACGCTCGTTACTCACGCGGTGTTCCCACCATATGTGAGCCAAACTGCGAAGGCACCGATGGTCGAACTTAACTAGCCTCTTCATGTCCACCTATCTTATGGGCCAGGTTTCGCAACCGTACAGTAAGGTCGAACGTACCGCTGCATTGTACACTCTACCCTTCAGGGCGAGAGTGATGTCGCGCCGCCGCCAAAGGTGGCAAAGGTTAGCAAAAGCACTTCGAGCATTCGCTATACGGTTCGTGATCTCGTCTTCGATCCCAAGGGCGCTGATACAACTTCCCAGGTAATCGAATTTCTGAACGACTTTTAGCTGATCCCCACCAAGGGTCAGTGCAGGAGGCGATCCCTGCCAATCTTGGAGGAGCGCTTTGCACTTCGATGGTGCAAAGCAAAGCCCGAAGCGGCTGACAGCCAGTGCTAATCTGTCTAGCGCGGCTTGGCACGTCTGGGAGCTGTCACAGATGAGGGCGATGTCATCAGCATACTCCAAGTCAAGAAGTCGTTCTCCTGGGAGTAGCTCCACACCTTCCAAGTCATGTCCTGTAAATGCAAACTCCATGACTTCGTCAATAGCGAAGTTGAAGAGGAAAGGTGACAGCGGGCAGGAGGCTTGAGCAGTGGCATCCAAACCCCTATCTACCCTGCTCGATGCAGCAAATAAAGCGCCATTTATTAGAAGGAAAGGTCACAGTGTATTGCGTTGGCAGGATAATGTCAGGTTAGCCAGGCCTAGACAGAAGGACGATTAGGGTTCTCAACCAAAGCCTTTGGTTCTAAAACCAAGACAGCGGGGTTTTGGCACTGGACTACAGAGAGCCCGTTATATGGAGTAAGGAGCCACCCTCACTCCAACCCCCAACCTAGAGCGTCAGGAGACTGAGTTCGTCTGGCCTCTGACCATTGACCAATCTGGTATGAGTGGCTGTGAAGGTGCAAAAAGCACCACCCAGCATAGCTCAATGGATCACTGAGACACACAAACCATCGGACCACGTTAAGGTCCAGTCTCATGGCGTTGTCAGATACACTATGCTGAACGTATCTTTCGTTTGTATGTCATGTCCACTGTCTATTAGGTGTTCCAGGATGGAGCTGTAGACATTCCTGGTGGTTCCACGTTGTAATGAGGCGAGATAGTGTTCCGCTATCTGCTTTAACAGACGTCTGGTCGTGTGTCCGAGGTACCTCGCACCACAGGTACGCGTGAACTGATACCGAACAAAAGATTCGGACTGGGCCGGAATTCTGTCTTTCAAGCGGTGGGTGATGAGCGGAACGGTTTCGGTGTGGATGCAGACTCTTGCGGCCGGGTATGTTTGGTCTAACAAGGAAGTCAGTTTCTTACTCAAGAGCTCGAACTGTGTCCCCTTTGAAATGTACTGAGAGGAAAATGTCTCTTCTCGTCACGATCATTTTTGCCTCCATGCGGAGCTGCGAATGCTTTTAGATGGAAGCAATTAGGTCAGAAATCTATTTAGAGATCGATTGTCAGCCGGCTCCACAAGGGTTGGCGTAAATTAGCAGGAAACATTTGTGTTCAGATATGCCTCCGGCATCTGAAGATCTCAACTGGTTGTATACAAACGCAACGTGCTTTATTACATTGGTCGAGCGTTTATCTCGTCAACCCTCAATGTCTTCGGATGTTATAATGATAACTGAGACAAATTTGAACGACGTGCTTACCGGCGCTGAGATCGTATGACCTAGTATGTGACTTGCGCAACGACCGACCCACTAAATGAGACGGTGTGATTCTTTACCTTCGGTCTGGCCAACATATCGGCCGCGCAAACGATCCAGGAGTTCAAACCGTAGACTCCTTATTGTCACCTACATTTAAGTCAGTGTTATACTTGTTTGGTGGCCATCGCATACCGCCCACAAATGTCTAGTTTAGAAATGAATCAGGCACTAGCCTCCGCGCTATGAGGAACCTACTGCCACGATCTTACAGCCAACCGACTGGAGCTGATTAGCAGGGTAGTCCGATTCTCAATAACAGCTCATTGTCGGAATGCGGTAGTTAAAGTTGTATCAGTCTGATAGCCTATCGCAACTAAGTTGCTTATTCCTGGTGTTCATCAAAGTGACAGGCGTTCACGAACTCACATTCTCGAAGAACAGGCAAGCTCTCCTTGAGGCAGAGCCCACATTGTTGTTGCAGCAATGCCGCGTATATTGGTGAACAACCTTAGTCATGTTTCTGGAAATCAAAGGCTCCTTCGGTTCCGTGGACCGACGGCCACTTTTGAAAGTGCCTGATTAAGAAAGGTATGCAAGAGAAATGTGCAATTATCGGGGCGCACTACGCGCGCAATTCGGACATGATGAGGATTTGAAGACAAGCTGCCGCTGTTCTCAAATACCTTCAAGTGTGAGACAAGGATTCACGCTGAAACATTTCTTCCTCGACGTCGATTTTGACGAAATTTTGGAAACCGTTCAGTGAACACGATTTAGTTAGTGAGAAGTTGCTTCCGAATGATCACTTTCCCGACACTGGCTTAATCCGTTACCGTTTACAAACGTGTTAAGCAGTACCAGGCAGATCAACGGTGACTGCTTTGCACCATCATAGTGCAGAGCTTTGCTTAAAGATTGTTGAGGATCAACTCTTGCGCTGGTTGGGATCAGGTTGATATCGACCAGAAATCCAACTACCTAGGCAGTGCCTATGGAGTAAATGGGTTCATAGACCGTGTGACAAAAGATGGTGATGCTTTTCCTAAGCTTCGCTACCTATGGGGTGGGTAAACAAATTTCCGCTCCGGATGGTAGAGTAAACACTGTAGCCTCCCGTTCAAATCTTCTGTATGATCGCTAAACACTGCTCATCAGATCGGCAGATGTAAAGTGGCTAGTTGCGTTCGACTACCGGTGCTCACATTTGGTGGGAACAGCGCCGCCCTGATTGTGACGCAAGGAAAGTAAATGAGCCAATCAGCATTGTCATTTCACCCATCAGATCCCGATGGTTAGACCCTTTATCACGTGTGAAGGCACACCGACTCCTGCGACCTGGATGGAGAGAGAAAGCAAGGAAGCCAGCCGATGACTCGATCAAGAAGAACGAGGTGATCAGCTTGAAGTTGGCATTGACTGTTACCGCTGACTCCCGGGAGGGGATCCCAAATAAGACGAGCACATCTAGTTGGAGATATCTGGGGACACGGCCAGAAGAAGAACCCAGTGGCGCTTGTGTTGTGAAATCTCATGTCAATCCTCTTGCTTAAGCCCCGTCCTATCCAGTCAAGACCTTATTACTGATGCATAATAATAACAAGACTCAGTACTATTTATTTTTCTACGGGCTTCTAGCTCAGTTGTACTACGGAACAATAACAGGCGTTTCTCACGTCCAGCGAACGTGTAGAATGATGAGGAAAGTCGAATGGGTGTGTGGAGTGACGCAAACCACTCCTGCCAACTTTGTAGGCTCAGGTGCCCTGCGACAGTTCGCAGCAACGGTGCCAATAGATCTCGATATGGATGTCACCGAGTGTATGGCGGTTTAAAGTAAATTGTTAACCCCACTTCACGTGTCTAGTTTGTCTAAAGTGTCCTGCGGCATCCAACTCAATTCACACTGACTAGATTGATGCCGCCCTCTAGGGCCTCTGCACCCTAGCCACTTCCCGGTGTTACAGTCCCCGATTATTGCATTCCAAGACCGTTCAAAAAGTAAAAAGTCGTTAGTAGTACGCCTGCACACCGCACCGATGTTTCGCCGTCATGAGGATTGGGCATACCTCAGGGTTACCCGCACCTACGCGGATTCGAACCGGTAATCTCAGAGCAGAGCGATTGCGGGACACATGCAAATAAAGCAGACGACCTATCCCAAATCGGAATCTGCTGCTCTATTGGGGAGAACAGCACAGAACGAGAAGAATCGCTAGTATGTACCAAGTGAACAGCTTCTCATTTCTAACTTTATGTCCCGTCTAGGGCAAGTTGAGGAAGACATGGATTTAGGGCCAGCTTAGTACATAGTCGAGGACACGATTGGTTACAAGCGCAAGCTGCGAAATTCGGCTCAGGTCAAGTGCACAAGTGCATCAAATGTAGCTGAAGTATGTGACGTGAAGTGGGTGACGAAAATCGAAACCAAGGAATGACATGGAACGTTGATAATTTTTTGAATGCAATATATATATATATATATATATATATATATATATAGTGCACACAGTGTAGACGGTGGAGTTGGGTTTTCGGTACCGCAAGTTGTAAATGCCTAGGGATTTTCGTTATCGAGAACGATCAATATCATAGCGCTGAGGGGGACGTGGCTTTAATGCAAGAATGTGTGGACCTGCATCGAAATCAACAGAGTACGGAGAAAGACAGTGAAGAGGGCGAGACGTTCATCAACATCATTCTAAATAGAAAAGTATTGAACAATTTGTACACGTGTCGCAAAAGGGACGATTAGGATGTACAAACAAAACACGTCTGGCGTCTTGGCCTTCGCGTCGACGTATGGGTGGCATTAGAGTAATTTGATAAGGCTCCTGCCATCACGGTGAAACCGAGTCGTGGTGTTCCATGTCGTCCGACTCTGAAGGATCGTCGTTCGGGAAGTACTCGGCGTGCATAACCAGGCGATCGTTTCGGCTGTAAACACGGCAAGGTATCACGGATAGGCAACGAAATTCCTTTCGAGACACGGTTCGATCAGAAGAAGAGGGCTGTTGCGTCGTCTCCGAATCGCATTCAACGATCACTGCGATTCCTGGTTGCTTTCCAGCGGAACTGGATGTGCTGGCATCTGAATCGTCTTGTCTGTCGATTGTGATGACGTCCCATTTCTGGGTGTGAATCATGAACTACAAAGAGAATGAGAGTGTTGTGGTGAAGTGTGCAAGAGCGGGAATGACAAAGGTGAGTCGCTTCTAAGGTGCCGCCACTCACAGTAACGGGCACCAAATTACCGCATCTAACTGCCACTGCTAATACAAAGCCTTAAGTTGTGATCTGTGATGATACACGATATCAGGTGTTGTAGTCTTGAATTAAGTGCTAGGCAGAAAGAATGTGCGAACGATCAAGTGCTCTGTTAAACAGAACCAGAAGGCAGCATCCTGGTGTTTCAACCAAGAAAAATGACTGGAGTGTGGTGAAGTTTCATAAAAAACTCGGAAGCAGGCGTAGAACTGGAAGCGCCAAGTAACCAATGACTAAATCGAGTGATTCGGATCAGTCTCGCCAACCAAGTTCGATAACTTACAGGAAATGTGTCGCGACATGAAACAGTGATGTGTGGTCGCTTCAGACCCCAGTGAAACGGCTTTTTTAATTACGTGTTGTGCCGAGTTGTCTGCGGGACGGCTCACATGACATGGAGCAGTGAAGGCTGTACAGAAATCGTTCGCCGATTCGATCTTATCTCCACACAACAGTCAGCTGTGGCAGTGGAGTGTTCGTAAGGTGTACGCGCTTGAAGGTCTGTTTAGGGCATTTAGCTCTCACACTAGACTCCATCTTCTCATCTATTATTTTTCTTCAGTAATAGTATGAACATTATGGTTGTATAACAACATCATATCAATGTTGGATACTTATGCTGTTGAGTGCTTTTTATCTACATGCTGGGTGCAAACCTTCTTCCTGGAAGCCATAAAAGAATACAGAGCAGACATCAACGAGTTCCCCGCCACGAGTCCATCGATCACCTTACAAACCTCGCTGTAGTGCTGTCACAAAAGGGCCTCAGCAGCACATCGGCACACCGTACTGATACTTTTCTACCAAGCGACCACCACTGGTCGTGTATGGTTGGATATAACGCATTGTCGCTCGCGCCTACGCGAATTCGAAACGGTGGACTCCTTTTCAGCCACCGATCGGGGCTGTCACAAGTCACTGTGAGACCTGTAATGGTGGATCCCAAATGCCTTTCAGTTTTTAATCACACTTGTCTGTCCGGGGAGCAGCTGCTAGTGTTGGATTTCAATAACACGTCGGTCACGATGTGACAGGTAGATTAATTCTGCAGAACAAGAAATAACAATGGAAAATTTGTGTTGTCCTGAGCAGATGTAATGCCGCTTACCCGAACAAAAGGTTATTGTTATTTTTGCCGGGATTCGGATGGCGCAAGACTCGACGCTGAAAGAAAGTTGACTTGACAGCTAGGGAGTGAAGGCACTGAGAGACAAACTGGGTGCTGTTTGTCCGCTTGATCTTTATAGCATGGAGACCTAGGGTTAGCCTTTGCTTAACTCAGGGCTCCACAGGACATGGTGCGTAACCAGTGGCACGTCTGTTGTTATCTAGTCGGGCTACATGTGGGCCTGATTATGACGTGAGGCCGAAAAGAAGCTGTTATATCGATGACGCTTTTTGATTCACATAACAGCCAACTATTTGTGAACACGTGTTTGTAACAAGGTGGACACCTAGACCCTGCGTGTTTGAGTAAAAAATTTATGTTTTGCACTAGACCAACTACCACTCCGATTATTTCTTATGGTACGGTCCATCATGGTTGGATGGCAATGGAGCGTCAGTTCAAAGAAGTGGCGTACTACAATTGATGACGATGATCACATCGAACACAAAATTGGGTAGAGAAAGACGCTGCGTGCTCCCTATTTATCCGACGTTGATGATGGAAGCTACTTATGGAACTCAGGACAGAATCACTCACTCCATAGCTTGTAGAGGAATCCGCCATGACCCGGGCGGCCATAGGGTTTCGAGAAATCACCGGTTCCACTTCCAGCTCAGGCTGTCTCTACCCGATTAGATGAAACAGAGACGAAATCGGTCGTAATATCCGTAGTGAACATGAGTGAACTTCATTCACTTCGGATACGTTCGCAGTGACCGGAACTATCGAGGTTTTCTTCAAAGCCAGCCGCGGGCCCAAATGGTACCACATGCGACAAACCGACATACAGCGAGTAATCAAAAATCCAGTAGTGGTTCTCAAACCGCGGTGTCAGGTTACACTTATGGAGCTCAATGGTCTGGTTATGTAGGCGTCAGCCGCCAAACACTAAGTCCCGAGTTCCACTCACAGCTACGGCCACTTCAGCTTTAAGAGTTCAAACAATGACGAAACTAGTCGCAGTTTTCCGAGCTAGAGAAACGGAAAGTCATATTGGAATCCATCGTAAGGAATAGTTATTACCAAGTGAGCATGCACACACAAGGTTGGCAACGGTACCATATGAAAAATGCTCACCTTTTTCAGTGCACAGCTGATAATCACTCCGAAATCCGACAGGAAGACTTTGATATTAGAGTTGGTCAGATCCAACACCGTGGCATCCATGCGAAGTGGTCCGCAGTCCTGTGAGTGGAAAAGCAACAGTTGGTATGACGGGGGCTCGCAGTATACCCACCGAGATAAAAGTCGAAAAATCGTCCCAAACGCGTCGGTAGGCCGAGGGACAAGATTTAGTTATGATTCTACATACATTCAATCAAACCGGGGATGTTAATCGGTCCACGAGTATAGATACCAATTGCTGAACTCGAGATAAACCGGAGGCGTCATGAAAAAAGTGGAGGGTTGGACGACACTAATTTAACAGTTGTCCTAATGTAAAATAAGTATCTAACGTGACGGCTATTGCTAGACACCGTAACCTCGGTCGAGCACTGGTTGCAATCAATGTTGAAGTGTGAAAGTTGGGAACAATGAAGAGGAAACATGAGACAGTGCAAAACGGTCGAACAAGAAACCCAGATGTTAGCCACAAGAGATCCGTGTTAAAACGAACAGAGCGAGTCCATGGTAGTAGCTTCCGGATCAGCTAGTTATATCGTACATAGCTGCTGTTGTGGGAAGCCGTGACACCCTCGGCAACCCCTGTCCCCTGCAGAATTTGTGACCTGTATGATGAGAAAGACGAGTTGCGCTATATAGTAGTCCGCTTGCAAAATTCAGAACGGTCTGCCGCCGTGGCCCAGTGATATAAACTGCTTGGCAGCGGCGCAACCCTGTGATTGGGTTCGGTTGCTGACAAAGTAAAGGAGATGCGTGCTACTGGCAAGTTCCAATAGGATAACATCGCAGTCTGGTAATTTTCCGGATACACGGTTGGCAATGTGACGACTTCAAGGCTAGGGCGTAAAACTCTCAATAAAAGTACATCAAAAGGCTCTTCTTATGGGCACATCAAAACGAACTCAGTCAAATTTCTTGGAAATTATGTTGTTCTGTTGATCAACCATGATCCGAGCACCGAAATGCGGTAGATCCAGTTGCCACGACTTACATCGCAAGAACAACAACAAATAACAACGACAAGAGTGTGGAGCTAAAGGTAAATAGAATGTAAAGAGAATGGAAGCAGGAAAGTAGTGCGTAAACTAATCAGAATGGAATGAAAATTAACAACCAGATGCAAGAAACTGAATGCAGGAACGCCACTGGCTGCGCCAAGTCTGATAGGGTCTCCAACCATTGGTGTGGGACTATCCAGAAGCTCCCATCCCAGCCTGACAAAGTCTCAATTTCTCCATGCTTCTAAGCCATGTCATGGACTGGCCACCTCGAGGTTTCGTCCAACTTGGTGCATCCACGGCGTATAATGCAGCCGAAGAAGCCGATAAACGGTCATACGGAGGACCTGGCCTAGCCAACGCAACCGATTAATACTCAGTAAACGCTCGAGTGAGGCATCAGAAGACCACCAGGTGAGCACCGGTGGTCCAACATTACCAAACGTTTAATGTACTCGCCGCGAACTCACCAAGTCTCTGATCCATAGGATATACCGCAACATTATACACCCTGCCTTTCACTGACAGGCTGATATCACGAAATCTCCACAGAGGGTTGGGTCTTTGGAAATCCAGGCGGGACTTGCTGATACGCGAAGTAACTTCCTCAGTGATGTGACCACGAGAAGTGACACAGCTACTATGGTAAGTGAAGCGATCCATTAGTTTCCAGTGGCTGTTCGGTGCTAGCCAGAGCCGGAGGCGTGTCGGCCGTCTTGCAACAGCACTTCGCACTTTGAAGGTGCAAAGCACATACCGAAAAGTGCAGCGCTGCGCATCAGTCCAGTCAACAGTGTTTGCATAGCCACTGCGTCAGACCCAAGAAGAGCTATGTCGTCCGCATACTCCAGGTTTGTCAGTCAGTCACCTGGCAGAAGTTTACCTCAGGAAAAGTCTGAAAGAACAGAGTCACACATGATCATTTCGGTAACAAAGTTGAAGAGGTAAAGAGATATAGAGCTTACCCTGGCGAACACTATTTGTTGTGGATAACTCAGGAGAGTTTCCCGTAGACACTTACAGGTCCTCGAGAGTCACGGTAGAGCGATTGCATAATGGAAGGGAATTAAGCCGGCAAGCCCTTCATGGATAGGCAATGCTACAAGCCGGCGCGGTCAACAGAGTCGTAGGTAGCTTTGAAGTCAAGGAAAACTACCATAGTCGGTCGTTTGTATGTGTTTCTCTGCTCTAAAACTTGGGGAAGAGTAAATATGTGAGCGAACCGAACAAGACTGGGGCGGGAGCCAGCCTAGCTTTTATTGATTCCGTTGTCAAAAGGACAAGTAAGTCGTCGAAGAACACCCGTGAGGAGTTATGGTACGACGGAAATGAGGCTAATGCCTCGATGTTTTTCGCAGAAAATACGTTGACCTTTTTTGAAGATGCGCACGACAGCTGACAGCCGCCAGTCTGAAGGCACCTCTTCAGTGTTCCCAATCATTTTAAATGGAAAAGCAAGTCCAGTCAACAAAGAGTCAGCACCATCTTTCAGCAAATATGAGGAAAAGTCGCCAGACACAGGAGCCTAGTTTCGTTACAACACGGAAAGCTCATGTCGAATCTCTCCCAAAGTGGGAAGTGTGACATGTACTTCCCACGTCGGTTCAGATGATTCGGCAAGCGGCAGTGTCGCAGCAGACCTGCTGAACTGCGCTTCAAAGTGTTCCGTTCAACACGCTAGTAGACGAAGCTGGGATGGTATCAGCTACCCGTCTTTCACAACCAATCTCGCCAAGAGATGGGTTTCCAGGGTCCATATTTCGAATGAGCTGGAATAGTATTCGGCTGTTCCCAATAGCATTGGCCTACTCAAGGGCTTTAGCCATTCACAAACGTTCGTGGTCGATTCAGAGACTCCTTGTCAGACGACGTTTCAGAGAGTTACGGACACGGTGAAACTCAGTGCCCATTGGAACTCATTTCAGTGGTTCGATCAAACTGATCGACGCCACAGAGAGCCATTCGCCGATACGACGTCTCAAGTTCGGTGCACAGCATGCGTCAAAGGCATTCTTCATGGCACATTTGTGATGATCCCAGTCAGCGTTCGGCTCAATAACCCCATTTATCACTAACAATTAGTGAACTAGTTCGTCGTAATACTGTTGAACCACAGACTGCGAGTTCAAGTTACAGGTAAGATGGTTAGAAGATAGGCGCTTCATTGAAGCGGGAAGAGTGAGGGCCAAGTGTGCGCGCACTAGAGCATGGTCGGAGTCCAGGCACGTGCTCCAAATTGACAGATAGTCTCGGATTGATGTGCGTCATCTGTAGCTGATGGCAATATGGTCAATTTGGGTTCAGATCATTGATGGATTCGGCGGGCGCCGGGTAACGCGGTGCTGACGTTTGTGCTGGAAAGGAGTACTACTAAGACGAAGGTTTTGGTCAGTGCACAGTTACGTGAATCGATTACCGTTGTCTGTCCGGCCTGCATAGACTCCAAAACGGTCGTCCGAATAATGTTCATAGTCTGAAAGTCGACCCACTTGGGCATTCATGTCACCAGCAATGATGACGATGTCAGTATTCTTTACCATGCGAAGAAGAGATGAGCTATGTCGATAGACATCGATTTTGATACCCTCTGAACTGCATTTAGCAGGGACATAAACTGAGGCGATGCAAAGGGCATCTTTTCTTCAGACAATTCTTATTAACTATGGTAAGGTTCGAAGTCGAACTGCATACATGCGGATGTTCACCGATATCCAGTCTCGAGCGGACTGCCTTCAGCATGTTTGCTGAGGGCGATACCTATACCGTACATACCTTGAGACATTGACTTAGCATCGCCAAAGATGCAAAGTGTGTAGCCACCGTAGTCAGATTCAAAACCAGGGAGTTGAAGATTCGTCACGATGCTGTTATCCTGTGTGCGTGTTTCTGAAACACAGCACACATCAGCACGAAGAGAGTGAAGAGTGAGAGTCAGTGCTGTCTGTTGGCCGATCTGACCTGGAGTGCGGATGTTAAAGGAACTAATGTGAAATTAAACTCTAGGTTTGGTGGAAGAGCCACGTGTATCGATGGAAGCAACTGCGAGGTCAGTGGTAGTCCTTTGCTCAATAGACGAATAAGAGAAGAGGGGGGAGGAAGGAGAAAAATAAGTAGGGGGAGTGTTGTCAACGTTGTCAAGGGAGTGGATGTTACTGAGTGCCCATTCCGAGGGAGGGATTTTATTCGAGGTATATATATTTACATTTGCAACAGTCTATGAATAGACATAGAGCCATCAGAAACCATGGAACACAAAAGAAGGTACAGAAATTGTAAAAGAAAACACAACACATTAAAGTACATGGTTTCGTCAGAGGGCAAGATACTACCCGGTTGCCCAAGCCGAAGTAGGGTGTTGACTTAGGGGACACCACCCCGAGCCTTTGGCTGAATACCCTGCCCGCAATGCAGCGGAGCGAATTCAGGGAATCGCGCCCATTGGGAGTCGATGACTGACTGCTCAGTTCATACGCCTTTCGTTTATTCCTTTGTCAAACAGGGGCCCAATGCTCCCCAGAATTACAGCACAAAGTTGCTGGAATACAATGCTTCGCCAGGATGAAGCAAGGGGCCGTGAATTTATTTAGTGGCTAGTCACGTCCGCGACGTCATAGTGTTGTTAAACGGATATATGTGGCTTTGTGTAGGGAAAACGCTTGCCAGGCGAAAACCCACCACGTCCGGGAACACTGCCGCCGAATCATTTGCTGGAAAGGGAAAATCCCGAACCACCCAGCTGGCACCACGAGGAGGTTGTTCGAGGTGCCCTGCCTCTAGCCTTGGACTCAACGGTCTGACCCACAAGGCAGTGGAGTACATGGAGGTTTGCTTGAGAGACTCCATCCTTTGGCTCAATAGCTTGATCCACAATGAAGTGTGGAGCAAGTCCAGCTGGCGAGTGTGATCGCATGAACTCATTGGGAGCTGCTTGAGGGCTGCCACACACAGCATTTTATGATTTAGAATCACTCACATTTGTTTTACGATCATATTACCTTACGCACCTGAGACGACGGCCAGCAGCAGGTGGGAGTCGGCGGGTTTGCACCAATTTGACCAGGGGATGGCTGGCTTGAGGCGGGTGGTAGCAAAGCATTGAGCACCGGGGGTTCCCTTCCACCGTAGAGACAATGCATGGCGTTCGTGCTCTATGCTAATCAAGCTGTGAGCTTATAACCCGAAGACTTGTTATCTCCCATGGCTAAATTTTAAAGGAAGAGCGCCTCGGAAGAGGATAGGATTGAGAGACAGTTAGTCTGACCCATAAACATTGGCCTGTCTGTTATGAGTGGCTCTGAAGACACTTGGAAAGTGCCGCCCAGCATAGCTCAATAGGTCAATGGGGTAGGTAAACCATCGCACAACGCTAGGGCACAGTGTCGTTGCGATTGTTTGTGAATTACCCTGACACAGGTAGACAAAACACAAATAATTCTAAGTAAATGAGCAAAAATCGCCCGACAGAATGACTTAGATTTGCAATGAGATTCGTTACAGCTACACTCAGTCTGACAATCATAATACATTTGGAAAAGTACCATATGGATGCCGCTGTTGTTTCTCGAAGTAACCGTGGAATGTGACGTAATCTCCACTGAGGGCACGGTTTGCTTCAACCAAGGCGTAAGCCGTCAATCCCAGATCAATCTATCGCTACCTGAAGAGTCCGAATCAGGATGAATCTGCCGGTCGTAGAGTGCAGTGTGGGAGAGAAAAACTACGAGACTCCACTATACGGAGGATTCGTCTCTTCGGGACCCTTTGAGAACCAGTGTCTGGATGTTATAGCCAGCCACACAAGCACGGCTGCAACCGATCAATCCCAGTGGCCCGTCAACGACCACAGAGCTCCTTCGGCCATAGTCTTCATTCCGTCTGGCATGCTTCAATGTGCGTACGCTCATACAGTCTGGTCTCGCGCACACCTTGGAATTTCTCGCCATCGAGGTTTGCTGCCTTTCTGAAACGCGCTTGCAAGATCACAGTATTGTGATTGAATTGAGATCTCCCACCGACCACGGAGCCATATTTCACTTATCTTTATCTGGTGACACAGAAGCAGCTGCTGCTGGCTGGGCTGGCGTTGGTGCAGTACTAAGTATCAAAGCAGAGGTCGCATTGCTGGACTGGTTCCAGATTACTAGCCGACTGTGTGCAGTTCGGCTTCGGGGATCGTACAAGATCAACAGACATCAAGAGGAGAGACGCAACTTGTCTATGACCACAGCTTACGCTCCAAATGATTGCAGTTGTGACTCGGTCAATGACGATTTCTACCGTGAACTTCACCAGCTCTTGAGTAGAACCTGCAAATCTTTGTTAGGGACCTCAAGACACAGATTGGTCGTTTATCATCATGTGAAGTCAACTCGTTGGTCACCATGCGCTCGATGAGAGCCGCTCAGATATCGGAGAAAGACTTCCCAAACTGTGTGAAGATAATCGTCCGCTTCTCGAACACCAGCCTCCAGCAATCGGGTAGGCGTTCTGGTACTTGGCGCCCAACTTCTGCGACTTAGACATAGTCTAAGATTGACCACATGGATATCAGTTTCAGATGGCAGGGTAGCGTAAAGGATTGCAGATTCACCTGGTCAACCTTCCTCGACTCATACCATGTTCTTGCCTGTGCGAACATCTGCATACGTTTCGGAGAGTCTCCGAAAACGAAGCACTGTAAGGTAAACGCAAACAAACTGTCTACTCTATCGGTTTAGCAGAGCCATCAATCTTCCCTGGCCGATGCACTCAGTAGCGACCAACCGCAAGGCATTGGTGAACACTGAACGTTCATGCAGCGGACCGTGATCGCTTCCGTATAGCCAGTCTGTGATCTTACTCAGCACCCTATGAAGGCCTGGATCTCCACACACTCTGGATCTAGTTGACCACCGCAGGGATATTCCAACAGAGTGGTATCAGAAGAAGTGCGCCGTTCCACCAATCGGTAGCTTAAACAAAGCCTACGCGGTAATCGTGAAGCCTGGTGATCTCAGCGTGCATCCTAAATAGAGACCGCTGCCCTCTCTGACAATACTCGCAAGGTCTTTTAATTCATGCGTTCCAATGGACACAGGAAGCCTAGTGTCTGTGAGACTATTTTTGAAGCTAACGGTTCACCGAGTGCTAATCTGTAGAGACGGAGTGATGGGTCGAACATTTTCCTTCCCAGTTCAGTTGGCCCTTACCGTCCACTTGTACTCCCTGTGAATCCAACTTCCCGCCCTTGGTCGTTACACCTGACCCTCCCAATGAAGCAGAAGTTTGTCTTGCAATTCGGCATTTGAAGCGACTCAAGGCTGTCAGTTCACACAGACTTCCTCTGGAGCTGTTCAAATATGGTGGCGTAGTTAACATTAGCCAGCTAACGTCAATCTTCGCCAAAATCTAGCCCGAAGAAAAGGTACCTTCTTCCTGGAGCGAGTATCCTATTGTCCAAATTTTTAAGAATGTTGCTAGCATCTTATGCGCTAAGCTATCGGCCGCCATTCAACTTCGTACTATTCACGATTCGTGAATCACAGTACGGGGAGGAACAAGTTAGCTCCTGTCTTGGCCGTGGGTGTGTGGATCAAATCTCCACGCTCCGGCAAATCCTAGAGCATCGCCACCTCTACTAAAGTCAAACTATAATTGCATTCGATCCGGTTGATCAATCTCCGCTTTAGCGTTGCTTGCCAAAGAACGGGGCCCCAGAAAAGTACACAATCATCCTGCGAGAACTCTAGGTTCATGTCTCCGACATAGGGAGGGTCTATGGCAGGCCTTCTTTGTCTTTCGCTGTCAATATCGGGTACGATAGGGCTGCCCTGTGTTCCCGTTCCTCTACAATTTTGTGATTGAAGATGTTCTGTAGAGAACTCTGAAGGTTACCAACATTTTCGTCTTCAACCATTACCGGGTAAGTGAGCAACTCAATTAGATTATGCCGATGACATCGCACTACTTGGGGACAACTCGCAGAGTAAGCAGAGTAAGCTTCATTATAACGAAATCCTTATCGCGCAATTCGCGTAACGCTCGTGGGTGTCTGTTCGTAAGTGCACACTTTATTTTATTGGCGCATTTTTTACTTCATAGCCAACATCGGTCAGTTTGTTTCTAAACTATATAAGCTTATCGGTACTGGTTGATTAAAGGTCTTTCGAGGTTAGTAAGTTTTGAAGTTGGGGCTAGGGATGTGGGTAGGTAATACTGGCGGACGTCTTTTTAGAAGATTGGGGCACACTGCATCTGTAGGGCGTTGGCTGCTTTGGCACTGTGCCACTCTGAGAGGCGTGTTAAGTGGGGGGATACCGAGCTTCACTTTCCAAATGGTGTTAACATGTTTATATAGAAGCTTTTTATTGTTGGCAAATTTACAGGCCAAATATTGTTGGTGAGTCCATTTGTCCTCACGGACAAGCATGTTACAATGGTTACGCCGGGTCACGTAATCGTTCCGAGTTTCGGGACTAAGACTAGCTCTGTAAGTGTGCCAAGCTGCATTCCTTACTGACATGCGCTTGCGAGATCTGCTTCTGATGAAAGACGAGGGATTGGTGGAACGAAGCCTCTTCGTTTCCGAAGCATTTGCGGTTAGGTTGCTGAAGAAGAGATCCGACCCGGTTAAACCTTCGGTGAGTTTCTTCACGCAATTTTTGTCGTTGACAAAACTAGAATGAAACAGCAGCACCAACGTTGATCATGCCATAATCAAGAAGCAATTCACAATGGGGTCACCGTTACCATGCAATCATAAGTGTTTTGCTTAGGTAAGCCAACTAGCAAAGTGTTAAGGAGTGTCATCCGACCGACGGATGTGTTCGCGTCAATCTCTCGCATCTTGTGGACGGAGTTTCGAGTTGATTAGGCACAATGCGCATTGTGAGGCCGCAGAAGAATAGGCATGTGCAAGCTGGTCGACACGTATGATGCCAGAACTAGAACATGCTCATCCCATCTCCAACATGACAGTCACGACGGTTACAGTGTGGACACCGCAAACACACAGAGGTTTCTCAGAAGTGTGACAGATGTGGTCAGTGATACTCGCTGAAGTCGCATGGTTGGGACAGATAAGGTGGAACAATCTGAATTGGATGTAAGGAAAGCAACACGGTGCCAAAATTGCATTGGATAGAAGCAATGAAATTTTGTTGGTACGTGGAAAGGCTTACTCGTATGCAGGCAGTGAGAAACAATTGTTGACTGGCCTCCTGGGCTCGGCGTGACATCATGCGTTGATTGTTGCACCAAGCCGCTTTCCATGCGAGCCTTAGCAACGGTAAGTGGGTGGAATGGGATCGAACAGACGCTGCCCTGTTTGATGACTGTGAGAGAATTGCATCCAGTTGCCTGTGCACCAACAAATCTGCGTATCGCCGGATTGGTGAAGTGAAATGGGTATACAAGGGCACACTTAAGCCGTAATGCCAAGTGTGCTGGAATATAGCCTCCGGGTCGGATAGCACAGACTTAGCAGAAAGTGATTTCGTGTGCAACAAATCGTCCAAGCTGAAGTAAGTGGCCATCTGAAGATGTAGAGAGAATAATTACAAGACGATGACGGGAAAATAAATAAGCAAAATGATAGACAAGCACCTATTGTGATGATCAACAATTTGCAAAGGAGTCATCATTGAGAGTAGCACACCAGCCATTTGGACTGATGCTTCGCCGCGGTACATCCACTATGACCCATGGAACAAAGTGAGATAGAGAAGTGGGACCTAGCGTAAAACTCTTATGCCCTAAACAAACATTCAAGGTTAAGGTGCCCAAATCTTGTCAACAACTAAAGGTCACAAACAAATGGTTATTGTGCAAGTTACATAGATGAGACAGCTTCCTTGCGGCTTTCACTGACTAGCGTCATAATTAGCCATTACTCTGCAAATAACAGCACCAATGGGTGCCGACTGCTAGTCATAACCAGTAACGTCTCGAGTTATGCATAAGGTGGATTATGGTTGCACTACAATGTAATATATCCAAACCAAGTACGCAGAACAAGGCTGTCAAAGTCGAAAATTGCAGTAGTTCTGTGAGAGTGATAAGGTGGTTCTATGAGCTATGGTCAGATGTTCGAACCAGTGAAAACGTGGAACGTGTTTTCAAGACGAACAGATGCGAGCAACCTCCCAGTATCACTAGTCCACACGGGATCGTTGCTGATCACGTGAGAAGCATGGGTGCTAACGTCTGGAACAGTGGCACATGACTCAGACCCTCTGAGACTATGATGAAGCGGATAACAGTTGGCCGAACTCATCAAAGGTCGGAAGTGTGAGATTGATGTAGTACAATAGTTTTGCACAGCCGATCTCATGTGAAATTGTTCCTT
This sequence comes from Dicrocoelium dendriticum, assembly GCA_944474145.2. Lineage (NCBI taxonomy): Eukaryota > Metazoa > Platyhelminthes > Trematoda > Plagiorchiida > Dicrocoeliidae > Dicrocoelium > Dicrocoelium dendriticum. The sequence goes on along the minus strand of OX104065.1, from coordinate 16,704,430 downwards.
AATAATTTGGAACCCTGTTAGATTTCTCGGAGAGAAGAGTTAGTTACTATCACAATCTAAGGCAATCCGTGCTGCGGTAAGGAGAAGTACGATTGTGTGATCGAGTAAACAACTCCAATGTAAGAACAATGTTAGAGAAAAGAAGGCCTTGCAAAGTAGAAAACACACCTTCATCCGGAGGTAGATGAGGTGAGACAAAGCGTCCATTACCGCCTTGCGTTCTTTGTCGCTGCATCCAGATTCTATAAGCCTCTCGTTATGACGATATAAAGTGGCCTGGAAGTAAGAATCGGAGGTGGATTGTATCGTTAGTTAAGTGGGAAAAACCGCATCGAACATTTCGGTGACGAAAACCAAGAAAAACGCTCGTATATAATGTCAATTCAGAATACTAGCAAACCGAAAAAACTGGTAAAGTTAGGTGAGCAGACCAGGGGAAAACCACTTACTGCAAGCAAGGCACCTGATATTTCATGCTGGCTGCATTAGGGATACCTTCCAAGTGCTCGGTGACCAGATCGTACGAAAGCTAATGCATGGCGCGATAATGGATCGACAAAATAGACAGTACATGATGGGCCGCGTGAACAGACAGCCAAATACGCTGCGTTGTGGCTGCCAATCAGTAAATATAATACAATGGGATGATTGGAAAGCACGGAGAGACTCCTGTTTTAACTTAAAATGTAATCGCATTCAGTCAAGAAATACGGTTAGTTAGACTTTGATTTTTAACCTCTCTGATGAAACTGAAATGCCAAAGAGAGTACAGTACTCAACATCCATATCACGAATGCACTAAGCGAGCATTGGGGAGTAGCTGGTTGTATTAGAGGCTTCGGCGTTGAATCAGAAGACTAACTGTGAGGTGAGAAGTGACAAAAAACCAGCTTGGAAATATGTGAGAGAAAAAGAAGCACGCACTAACCGAAATGGATCTGGAACTCCCGTCTTGCAGGGTTATCCCATCGGAGGATAAGAGGTTGGCCTAAAACGAGAGCACGAAGACGAAGTAATTAGGCTAGACGAAGTGGTGCGAGACGATACAATATGGCAGTTATCGACTAAGAGTAGAAACAGCAGCGGGTAAGTAACTTACAATCTCCTTGATATGTTCTTTAGAAGGCGGATTGTGGCGACGGAGAAGAGCACCGGGCCAATGGGGTTTTGTAGTGGTCAGGTGGTCCTTATATGCGGCAAACAGGCGCCTGGCAACTGCTTGATTAGCCGCTAGCATCCACTCCTCAATTAGCTGATGGCTAATGCTGGGTGCCTGGACAGAGTAACCACGGGGCCAAACGGTTCCACGGTTGTGGAGTATCGCATCCGTGCTGTAAACGAAGGAGGGGGGGAATATAACAACAAAAAGTTGGTTAAATGCGACAGAACAGCAGCGTAACACAAAGAAAGTAAGCCGGTGCGTGGAACTTCAAATAAGTACAAAGTATCCTATGCGTCGGTAGGGCAAGGTGGAGAATTGCGACTTGGATAAAGATTACGACTACAGCAACGCATAACAAGAGATGACTATAGAAGGAATGTGGGTTTTTTGTGAAGATTCATCGCAGCTAGACTCAGATAGACAGCTACCACAAATCGAACAAAGTGCTAGATAGCCATTTTGTCCTATTGGGACTCGTCAGTAGCGCGCACTCGCCGAATCCTTACGGATTGCAACCCGCCACCTTACTCTCGCGAACTACCGAATTAAGCCACCGAGCCATGGGTGACAGCAGCGAACCGCTATGGCTGATATCTAACTGCGAGATAGAGCAGCTCATCCTCCACCGTCATGCATGTTATAAACATGCAGGGGACAGGGCTGCCCCCCAGAGCAACGAGTTCATTTGCAAGCCGCCAGAATTCGAGGTGGCGTGCATGTAGCTAAAGCGCCTACCGAGCATTAAGTGAGTAGCAGGGAGAAGTATTAGGTATTTTGTGAAAACGCGACAGTACCGTGTTAAGTCTAGTCCAATTACAAAACAGCAGACATCAATGAAAAATGAAGTGGACGAATTGGACACAGATTGAAATCGCCTCTAACGCGTTATGGAAAAGGGTGGGATACCGATTTGCCCGCCCAGTTTGCGGTGTCTGAAGATTCGTGTGGCCAGACGTGAGTACGCTCTGTGACCTTAATCACAGATTGGTAACAGTCGAGATGTGGGTTGGAGCACTACAAAGGGACAGATCAAGTGTGCATTGCTGACTATTCCCGAAAGGAAGAGACGACTGTACAGTGCTTTGCCGAGAGTGTGATGCCTGTCTGAGTGAGCCTAAGTGTAATGCATTTCTACCTATACCATTCAACTCCCCCTAGTACTATTCTGTAATTTAGTTACTTACTGAGTCGCTACGCCATCGGGTTATGCTACCAGTAAATAGCCATTAGAGATGATTAATCTGCTCACTTACCTCAACAGTTGTATTACCACTGGTGGCCACCTCACTTAGCAGGCTACCTTAGGTATCATAAACACCGTGTGGCTTTTTTATAATACCAACAATTTAAGAGGGTGGCGGGATTTTAGCCTATCAAACGAAGGTACGGTGAGCAACGATGACATGTCGCTGGATGGATAGGGAATCGAGCAATATCGCGTTGAAGGCAGCAGCACAACGCCGGCACTCCGTACGGACGCTTCGCTGCCACACAAACACCGCTGGTTGCGCGTAGGCTGTGTGTATCGCGATGTCACCTGCATCTGCGCGGATTTGAACTGGCGACCTCCGGATAACAAGGCAAGCGCGTAATGGTTTCGGCCACGGTCAGTGAAGATATTTAAAAGATTTGCCTGCGCAATAATGCTCACATCTAGTGTGAACAACGGGTGAGCAATATTGTAGTACGCCAGTAAGATCTTGGTAACAAAAAACTGCCGCCGTAACGGAGTGTTTGCCGATGTCTACGCTGGCTGGCAATCTCTTTCCTTGGCGTGCATTAAATCCTGTCGCCACGTCAAGACAGGTCAAATCGCGCAGTGGTCAGTCGATGACGTGGCAAAAAATATTGGTCAAAAGGCTTGGGGATGCTAGTGGGTTCCGTCCCGGTAGATGAGACCTCGGGATAGTCTGCATCAATTCAACGAGGCTCCATCGGACATAGCGTAGTCAGTGACGTGCTTGCATTATGGTTTACTGATTCCAGCTATTAACTTCCATTTCATCCCGATTAATTTGACGCAATCCTTGTATTCTGTTTACATTCAACCTCATTGTTTTACCGTTGTTGCGTGTTGTTACCTAGGTGGTATTAGGAACACGGCTGTTTAACCGTGGACGCGGCATGGATGCTACCGATAGAAAGAGTTCTACCAAGTCACTGAGGGTGAGCTAACGCATTCATTAACGACCCAAAAAATCGACAGAGAATGAAGGAGGAAAAACAACAAGACGATAGGTGATGTCGCATCGTTTGATCAGAGGTGTAACGGAGCATTAAAAGGTTGCCCTTCGATTTTCTGATGAGTAAGATTACCTAATGTAAAAGAGTTTACAAAGAGCTAAGTCGGTTTCAGTTCAGTTGGATAAATACGAGCCGCGCCCTGAAGTATGTTGCCAAGACGATAAAGACTAAAATGGTGAGAAAACGAGGCAAACAGAAAACAAAAACAGTATTTAGCAGAGGAGTGCGTAAACCAAGCCGGGATGGAATGAAAGTTAACAGCTAGATTTTATAAACCGTACGCAGCAGTGCCACTGACTGAGCGACTGCACCATCTCTAATAGGGTACCGAACCAACTGTGTGAGACATTCCCAGTCCCTCACCATCCGTAGGAGCATGCATTTCGGTAGAACTCTTCATGCTTTTATTCCACAACATCAACTGATCATCACGCGATTTCGCGAAACTACGTGTAGTAGTAACGAAGTGAAGAATATCGGTCAACCGGGGTACGGAAGACACGATAACCTAGATAACGTAAGCGGTCTAAGTATACTCGACAATACAACGAGGCATAAAAGGTTCTATTGGTAAAGCCAAAATGGCGAACCCCATCACTGCTTACCCGGTGTTCCCATTGGAGTTGGAACACAACCGGACAGAGATTGCAAGTTGAGCGGGTTAGTTCGTGACCCAAAAAGTAGTGGCAGTAGCAGCGATGGAATGGAGACGAGAGAGAGAGCGAGAGGTGAAAGGCCAGAGAAACTGGAACGCTAACTCACTCGACAAATTCTGTGGGATCTGGATCAAAAGTAGCTGAGGGAAGGTCGAATTCAATTTTGCATTTCTGCAGAGTCAAGGCGCCGTTCGCAATACGCTGTTTTCGTAAATTCCTAGCAATCTAAATGAGACGGAAACAAAGAGGAAAGTGATTCAGAATAGCGTGCGTAGGGTGAGAGCAGAGCTCGTCTTGTAATCGTGCCGAGACGTGAATACAGTATAACAATAATAATAATAATAATAATAATAGAGCGTCGTGTATAATAAAGGAGTGGCGGCTAGGCCATGAAAAGCACTTGATCCAGGCGAGTTATCGGATTTAGTGGGTGTAGAAGTTTCAGTCAATGAACAAATAGAGCCTGATTAATAGTCTACCGATGCGGCGCATCCTCCCCACTAAATGCATTGCGTACTTTCGGTTAGAAATATCGATTGTGATGGAAGACGCTTTTATACAAAATTTCGGAACGTAAATGATGATATGTGTGGAATAGAAAATAGTCACTCTAGAAAGAATGGTAGAGGCGCTAATCAGGTGTTTATGGAAGTGGAAAAATGCACACACATGCCTCTGTCCCGATGGTTTCCTGCACGAAGGTGAAGCTATGATGACGGCGAAATGACTGGCGAGCGTAAGCGGCGGCCAAATGGATGCAACGAACCATATGGTCCCGCACACAAATAGCCCCAACAAGAGAGGTGAGAGGGACGAATGTCGAGCGGTTTACACAAAAGTACGCAGCGGATATGCGGAAGTTAAAGTAGCAACAGGAAGATCTGTGGTGTAGTGTGATACGCTCATAGCCGGGTACATGCTATACGTGATAGTAGCTGTCCTAGTTGCTTCGACTCCTATTCTGAACGGACGAAATGCTCTTCATCGATGGTAGTTCACACATCGAGTTGCCAACTGGATTCGCATAGGTACAGTCAAAGAGACCTAGCCGCCAGGGGTGTGCACACGCGAGTTAGAAATGAAGATGAAACACGCATAACACCCGAGTGCACCAAGACATAGAAAAGAATGAATGGCCGATAGCAAAAGTCCGTTTACTGACTCAGTCAAAAGTGAAACATGCCACATGTATGTTTATAGTTCAATAGTATAGTAGCAGTATAATACCCATAACTATGGAGGAAGGTGAGCTGAGTTGCTACGATGTGGCGGTGTCTTGAGGAGAGCGCCGTTGGGTCCCGGCGGTTGCGACGATAGATAGATAAGTGTCACTGGGGAGACCTTAGGTTGAGTCTACGTAGCTTGAGTTGACACATAACAGCTGTTTCAATGACGACAAGACAGCTGTGAGATGCACACTGTACAGTATTGCTGCATTGATCACAGGCGAACTCCGCGAAGGTTTTGCGGAGCTATGTGAGCTCTGCAACAGGGAAAATAGCTTGAATGCAAAGTAAGATCAGTCGGACGGCGGCGGTAGCAGAAATTAAATGTATGTTGACCTCAAATTGGAGTAGTAAATGTCAGGCAAAGCCTGTTATTCGACAGTGATGCATACGACTTGTCTAACACAACTAAATCGAGTAGATGCGAACAGCAAAGTACCGGAGGCAGCACCACATAAGCTCCGTCACCTGAATAAGACGCCGCAAACTGGAGAATGATACGTATCTCAGCGATCGATCAGCATTATCAGTAACAGCAGTACACCAGCAATTTGATCCGATACCTACCAGCTGTACGATCGCAATAGCTTAGGGAAGGGGGAATAATAAGAGATGGAAATGGGGGCTGTAGAGTAGAATCTAAATACTATAAACAAGGATACCGAGTCAAAGTGTCTGCACCATGTCAAAAGCATACGATCTTAATGTGGTGGTAGCTGGTGAGCAAGCAGCGTCAGTCGCTTACATACGTCAGTAATCGTTGGACAAACAGTAGGCCCCATACTGTCACGGCGAAGTCGTGTGTCTGCCTCGGTGCATTAGATCACGCTATCGATCGAGTGAGTTGTAAAACAGCCGAATGTAGAGGAACGGCGGAATCGAGAATCGAACGCTTTTATGCTGAGCCGGCTGGGAGACCCAGGCAAGCAATGTGGTCTGAGGGGTACAGACGAGGCAAAACTCGCACCCGATTGGGGAGCAATGAATGACCTCATTGTCAACCCCGATAGTGGTGACCGGAAAAACAATGCAGGATAACTGGAAAGCGTGGAAAGCAAAGTGCATGGAATTCGCAGTGTTGATCCAGTTGGATAAATATCCGAGGCCATACCAGATGACCATGTTACGGTACGTTATTGGCCATGAAGCGTGGAATTTCTGTGGCCATGATAAACTAATGGACCTTCCGCAAATAATCGAGAGATCTGGGAATTGTGGTGATGACTGATTAGGCCGCCTCGCTAGTTTCGACCGGCTGATCGACGGTGAATGTCAGCAAGCGAGGAAAAGTTCCACAATAAATTGCTCAGAGGGCATTATAGAACAAGAATGCGTCTTTCCATCGCCGTTGATAAAAAAACGACCAGCTTTATCACAGCCTAATCTAAGAGCCATTGACAGCATGATACCCTCGGAAAACTGCATCGGAGTAGAGTGCAGTACAACACACAGTTGTTTCAAAGGGACCGAGGCAGCAGCCGAAAGGAAAGAATTGACACTAAAGCTGAAAAGGAAATAAAGTAGTGACTTTCTGAAACATGTGAATAATCAGTTAGTTTACTTGTGTGGCAATGTTTCGCTTTTGATACAAAAGCTTCGTCAGGCCAGGTGTCAAAAGCGAAACGTTGCCAAATAAATAAACCAACCGATTGTTCACAAATCTCTCAGAAATCATGACTTCTCGATCGGTTCCAAGTATATCTCCAGAGTAAGAAAAAAGAAGTGATTTATCAAAGTCAATGAGACGGAAGAGGATCATCGCCTCATGAGATTGGAAGGAAGAAAAGCGCTATTTGCCGAGATCGGGACAAGTTCGATTCAGCGTTCCTTCAGGCAGAAGCGAAAGTAGTTGTTGGCAGCAGCTAAGGTTCTGATGCAGCCCGACCTTACTACTACTGTAATTACGTTAGACCGGAAGCTCGACCGTAGTGGAGGATATGGAAAATGCAATACAAAAAAGTGCGAAAATATGAATAAAAGGATGATGACTTGGTAACTGGTGAGCCAGCAAGGTCAGTTGTTTACACACATGAGCAATCGTTGGACAAACAGGCAGCCCCACGGCGAAGTCGTGTAACTGCCTCGGTGCGTTCCATCAGGCTATAAATCGAGTGAGTTTTAATACACAGTTGAATGTACCGGAACGGCGGAATCGAACGCTTGTGTACTGAGCCCGTGTGTCATCTTTCACATGACGCGGCTGGGAGACCTAAGCACACAAGACTTAAACAGCTGGTTATTGTGCGAAGAGAGGGCTTTCTAGTGTCTTCCACTGTCCCGCTCATCAACAAACTTTACCCGGCACATCACCCATAAGATACAAGGCTTGAAAACATGGAGTAACCGCAGCCAAAAGCGAGTAAAATGGAAGCAACCGAAATGAGCTTGGCCTCTTACCTCATTTAATTTGATCAGCGAATCACGGACATGTGTCAAACGGAACGGCGATTCCGGGATGGGGAGCAATTTAGCGAGCTCTTTCATCTTCGGATCGTGGATAGGCAGATGAGAATGCTCTAACAGAGCGAGGGCTTGATCGTACGAGAGCTTCGCGCAAGAGCGAATAATACTGCGGCCAAACCAGGTCTTCTTGATCTAGAAATGGTACACACAGGGGAGATCGCAAAAAAAACAAAACTGCACACAGTACAAACGTGGTGTGTTAACTGAACAACAAAATGAGCACTAAGTATACAACAAAACCCAATAAAAACACCTGTTGCGAATACCAATCAAGGCGCTCTAGGGACAAAATGCAGTCCACTTGACTCCTCTATATAGTTAAAGCACAGATACATTCAAGTGATGACATTGTAATGCGAACGAAAATGTCCGGAGCATGTAGATGTCAGACCTTATGCTGCCAAAAAATGGAATCAGCGAGTGTGAAAGCGAAAGATAAAAGAGGTCATAAATTGCCTACATACGGTCCAGTTGTGTGGCTGTTAGATCTCGCCTGCTTTGCTCAGAAAACATGGAAAGAGTGTCTCTTTTTGGCAATCGTTGAGTGCGTAGGATTACTCGCGTGTGATGGCAACATCATGTAAGTTCGAGACTAAATTTTTTTAGTGAACAGCCCGTGCTTCTAAAACTTAATTCGCCGACACCACAAGCGCTGGTTTAAGTTCATAGGGCGCATCTCAGCTGAGCGTTACTAGCGCTTCTCGGAAGCGATTGCAAACGGCCCCGGGGCGGACAACCAATGAGGTGGAGAAGGAGCATGAAGAAAATATTTTCATGCATATCGTCAGTCGGTGGATTACCCGATGCGGACTCCCAGCGATTGCAAACGTTGGATGTTATGGTCCGTGAAAGACATCAGTTGCGCCAGTGTTACTTTGTCGTGTTGTCTAACATTGACTGCCCAATCTATAAACATCCGGTGGGAACACCGGGTAAGCAGTGCTGATGTGCACTAGTTGGTTTTTGACAAGAAGCCCCTGGGTGCTTCACTCGAGTGTTTGCTTAAGTCCGACCGTTTACGTTGGCTAGGTCATGTCCACGGTATGTCCTCTGGCCGGGTTCCTCGGCGTGCATTAGATGATGTCGCCACACCAAGCCGGGTGATAACACGAGGTCGGCAGTCAATGGCAAGGAATAGGGATATGAAGAAATTGAAGGAGAGACTTGGGCAAGCTGCTGCACGCGGTTTTTGTAGGTGAGGGTCTCGGGATAGTGATCGGGATGGTGACCCTATACGCATTGTTATTTATTATTATCTTGATGACATGTGTGTAGTGGTAACAGGGTATACCAGATACAAACTATTGTGGTTGTATATGTGTGCCGAGACAGATCAGTCGCTGCAGCTCAGAGAGAAAGAGGTGGTTGAGCCAAGGTTCTCCCAGTGATTGGAAATAGTAATGCTTGATGCAATATAACCATTCAGAATAAATGACTAATGAGTGAGCGCAGCAATGAACGTTTTATTACACCAATCGGTACGACAATACTATCTCGCCTCAACTGTCTCCTGGCAGAAACTACGCATACGCTCGGCAAGTTGACAGAGAAATGGGTTAAACGAAGCGATTTGGTGCGGCGTTAGAGACCAATTCGGAGCATAAAAGGATTTCGGTGATACGCTATAAAGACAATGATGAGTAAACACCATAGACCGAAAGCCATGCTAAACAGAACCTTAACGTAAGGGAGACCAATGTTCAAAGTTGTATGCTTAAAAGTCATCAAGGAATGACCAGTCCCACTTAAAATACCACATGTGTTGTGGAAACGAGCCCAATTTGTTGCGTTTCACTGGAAGTGAACTTACTTCGCCAGATGACCGAACAGTCAAAAGGACTGAGAATGCAAGCCTATCAGCGCAGGGCTGCAGGCTGCACAAATGTTGGGAGAGGATATCCGGAAGCATGGGTATTACCTGCAAAAGTTGAATGTCATTGGTCGGTGAGATAGTAATGAGGAGAAGCACACTGAAAGTAATAGTCAGTTCCTGGATGATGGTGCGCTAAAGAAAGCGAAATTTTGCGCACAGAAATGAATGCTTCCCATACATGGCCAGCAATTGAGTACGGATGGACTTCATCACAAAGAACAAAAGACATGCTGGTGGATGGCATGCTCAATTCAAAAGATCTGAGTCGAAATAGCGTCACATGTACCGAAATCCGACCGTACAACAATGGGAGGAGATGAGGAGTAGCAGGTAGATATCATCAGGTCTGAATATGGATTGGTCAACCGAAAAGATGGGTAGTAATGCATACTGGCATACTGCAAGAGCTGATTACGTTGTTTAGCCTACAAGACTGACAGGATCGCTGACAAACGCGGAGAGAGGATATTAGGCACAAAGAGAAACAGGATAGCAGACGTACAACAATGAGGAATGGGGAGTCAAGTAATATCCCTCCTGATCTGTGGCAAAAAGCTGCGCACTGAATGATTCGGGCTCATGTGAGCTGTCCAGAACATTAGTGTCGCGCATGCGTACGCTTGACAACACATTAACAAGTCAAGCCAAAATAAGCTTTATGAACCCTAGTGGGTTCATTTTCAGCATTTACACCATCACTGCGGACAGCTGGATGAGAATATTAATATACATGCTTGGGTAGAAAAGTGGAAAAAGAGCAGAACTGTTTTTCCAACAAGTGCTCCAGCAGCATGTTAGTGACTTTTGCTGTGTCAACAAGCAAACTTGAGAGATAATGCAAAACAGTATTAGGATGCGATGATGTGTTGGAGAATAAAATTTTGCATTTCGGACGAGTAGAAGGGAAAGAATGCGTTTTGGAAAGATCATTGTGAAGTGGATGAAATCGACCAGTTAGTAGCTTAGAGGAAAAATCATTGCAGGCATCAAGATATCTAGAAAGGATCAAATCAACTAAAGAATCTCTAGAAAAGCCGCTGCAGCTAGAAATGTGCTTTATAGATCACACCAATAAAATGTAGTCATTCTGAAGAAGTCCAGGAAAAATAACAGGAGGGAAGTATAGCCAATGGGGAATAATACAAGAGGTCACAAACCGGAATATTAAAGTACGAGATACTGAAAGCACATTAAGTCTGAGGGAATAAAAAGAAAGTTTGTGACTTTTTGAAAAGTTTTACAGACGTGCGTGGACCAAGAAAGGTTCTGGGACAAAAAAACGCCGACGGTGGATGAGCTGGGTATGGGATTTGCATTCGCAATAAGTGTGGGATCGGAGGCTTTGAGGGGCTGCAAGTTATCGCACTTAGAAAAGAAAATATTACGTCACTGCATTTAGAAGCATAAGCGATCTGCATGAAGACCATCAGATCTTCCAACCCAAGTTGAAGTGATGAAGAATCCTGGTTAGTGGGGGACATACATCCCAGCACATCATCAGCATATTTACACCCTATAAACGTGGTTTGTATAGGGAGATGTTCAACATACAAACAAAATAGAAAAGGTGATAAGATCGCTCCCTGTAGAACACCACAGTCGGCACGGTGAACAGAGGATTTCTTGCCGTTCAAATTGGTGAAGTGAGTACGTTCTGTGCAGCAGTCACGTAACAGATTACACACACCAGATGAAAGGGGGAGGTGAGAAGCCAAAGTGGTAGAGTAAATTCATGCATTGGTATATGTGGAGGGGGAAGACTTAAATCGTGGCTGACGATGGTGACAGAAACGCTAACAGAGACAGGCAGTTGCAATTTAAGACAGTTCCGGACATCCTATGGTTTGGGGGCGGGAGACTCTTGCGACGATAGAAGAAGAAATATGATTACGTGATATTAATTATCCAAATAGAAGACAAAGAATAATTGTCAATACTCCAATGATACGACAGAAAATCTCTGTAAGCCGGGTAAAATGACGGTGAAACAAAAGAGAACCAAGAGGAAGAAAAGAATGGCCGGAAATGCAGGTGATTATATGTGAAATTATATATGTGAATATCAATAAAATACAACGCTATTTATAAGGAACCGCTTGCTCAAAAGGACGCTATGGTACATGTCGCATAAGGTTTAACCGGCTTTAAACTCTCCTTCTTTTGTGCCGTGCTATATATTTATTATATTATGCTTGAGCCCAAAAGCGAGATAAATCCAGTTACCACGATGCCAGTAGTATCAAGAACGAGAATAATTAGAGACAATGTAGAAAAATAGCACAAGCAAATGGAAAAATAGCAAAGTGTAAAATATGTCATTGTTATATGTACAGAATAACAAGCGAAGTTAACAAATAAGGGACCTCCACATAAGTTTTCGGATTGTACGGCTAATATGAGCGATCACCCGAGTCCCCATCACAATAAAGGAGGATGCACCGAAAAAATTCCAAGGAAGCTTGCCAGACTTTGGCAAGCCGGGCGTAGTAATGGTACAACGCTCAGATATCGAGGTGAGCGCTTGAGATGATCGTCCGAAGAACTTGACTAAAGCCGACAGTTCGAGTTCAAACGAGGTTCCAAAGAGACACCAGAAAATATTTGTTGCCGAACGTCAATCTGCGGATTACCGCACCTCGCATTCAGTATTCCCACAAAATGTTAGGCAATTTTGCGTAGCCATCGACGGCTCTCTCAACATCGTCAGCACACGATACTACCCACTGAAGCGTTATCAAAACTTCCAGGGACCCAACAAGCTTATGCCACATCGTTTTCATAGATAAACGAGGCCTAGAAAATTTGCGTGAGTCTTCCTAATGTGCACAATAGCCTTTCATTAGTATGACCACCGAAAAGGTGGGAGTTACTTGGACAAGCGAATCGATTACCATCGTTTCACCTGGATGGACGCTGATAAGAGAGACAAGTGGCATATCAGCGCCTCACCTGGGAGCGGTGAAATGCACGCGGTAGAATTACGCAACAGCTCGATTGGAAGCGAGTGCACGATGGTGGAGGAAAGAGGGCAATATCTCCCATGTGCTCCAAGTATTTCCATTGGCTACCGAGCAGAGGAAACGACGATGCGGTGCAGTCCTGACGCATCCAATCTATTGCGGCCGGAAGGCTTGCAACATACATTTGAACACTACTCACGGAACCACAATTCGCCGGTAAACGGAAATTGAAAATCTGAATGGGATATGATGACGGCTCACAATGACACTCAAGTGTATATATAGAAAGATGCCAGAAGCGCACCTGGTCCAATTGATTTGATGTGCAAAGCATCGTCGATGTCTTTGGCACTTGCAGGATCGATGCTTACGATGCAGCAAGATCGGAAATCCCTTCTCTTCAGATATTCCCATTCGGGAATGACAAAATCATCCGGGTGCGTAGGTAGACCCTGCAAATGCTGTAAAAAGGAATGAAAGGTAATATGGTAAAGCGAAAAGACCAATTTTCTAGTGGATCTAGTGGGAGTACAAAATATCACTTTTGTCAAGAGAATACGCTACTGCCGTAGGGGTAATAGGCTAACTGGACAGCACCGAGTCAAAACCGGAAAAAACCGATGCCGTAACACAAAGAGGACGCTTGCAAACAGCATATTGCATATGGATGTGCTAAAAAGAAATATCGAAATATGGCTTGACAAGACTTGAAATAAGAGTGCCCCACGTAAGCTACAGGAAAATAATCGGTGATCAGTGGGAATGTTGGTCGTCAGACATGGTGCGTATGACGAATGCTAGCCGCTACAATAAACAACTCAGTCGCACTAACTTGAGTTTTACATCGGACCTAACGAAGTGCGTCCATGTGCCCAGTAATTAAAAATGTGTCGAGATAAAGAAGACTGACATGGGGTCAGCTAGGATGATGAGGTGCGCAAAATTGGTACCAAGCGTGTATGATATCCGAAATGAGAAAGGAGAAAAAGTGTATCGTACGCTCAAAGACGGAGAGTGGGATATGCCAACACACACACACATATATATATATATATATATATATATATATATATATCACAATGATGAAGACAAAATAAAGTTGGAACACTAGGGACTGTTTTATGAAAAGGACTTGAAAAACAGCGGCAGCAACAGCAAGACCGGAAGACGAAGTCGAGGCTTGCGAAATTGAGTCATATGTAACAAATTGGGTAACGGACAAGTCTATCGTGGTGTGTCAGAAGCAGGCATATCTGCGCTAGGAGTCAGTGGAATAGAAGCATCAAGAAGACCAAACAATAACGGGCCTACAGCGGAGCATACTAATGCCCCGAAAGATGCAGAACGTTTGGGAGCCGCAAATGTATGTGCATTAGGAATAGATACGGGGTCAGTGGGCACCACGCAACATCCCACAGAGAGTTCGAAGACGACTGGAGGTCACAAGCGATGCATATGGTTGATGATATTTGCGTAGCAACAACTATCTCTGCACTTGAGGTTCTGTCAATATAACTGTATGCTATCCTGGAGTACAATGACTCGGGAACCATTACAAGTGTAAGCAAAATGTAGGTTTAGGTGATGCAACTCTTGGTCCAAATGAAACAGGTTAGCAGTGGGGAGGGAGTTATGTTGGGAGAGACAGTGGCTCACAATCAACCAAGTGAGTTTCATTATACTCTTTTGCGTTGCGTTTCACTGACCACGCTGCGGTTTCGCAGCGCTGGCAACAACGCACACATGCTGAGACAGTCTGCTGACAGGGCATGACCGGGATGGCAAAGGGATTCGAATTCAAAAGGCAGTCGACTAGCATAGAGTGGTTGAAAATGAAAAACAGTGCCATCAAGTCCACCAGTAATGGGCGAGAAGTCAGAGTAGAGAGCATGATCGCCGCGCGCATGAAGGCCCGAGATGCAGTGTACCTTGGAAAGGTAAGAAGTCATCAAATCAACGCATGGATAGCGAACTGTATATATTTGTGGCGAACGACATCGAATATCGACTACAAAGCAATGTTCGATTGTCGTAATATAGAGCCTTATACCTACCAAAAGCCAGCTTCTCCGTCAAAAGGATAAGAAAGAGACGAAAGTTTGGTGACGAGATGAATGCAGTTCCGTTAAACAACTGTGATTCGCATATGGAAGTGCGGAAAATCTCGTTGCTTAGACTCGCGTTGTGATGAAAACAACGAGTTACTAACGTGGGTAATGAGATCGAAAGAATGTAGGACGCAAAAAACCCAATGTAGAAAGAGTGAGTAAATAGGAGTCGAAAGTTAACAGTTGGGTAGAACAGACCGAATGATCAGCGCCACTGACTCTCTGGCTGCACTATGTCAGTTAAGGTGTCTAAAGTAGTGTACCCCTATTCACTAGGACGGCATTTAGTTATTCTGACCAAGCTTTGCAATAAAACGTATTATGCAGTCATTGGCCAGTCGTCTCGCGGCGTCGTCCAGCTGGGTGTATACCGATGCAGATGGCCAACGAGCACACACAGTAGACATGATGTAGCGGCTTAACAGACATTCTAGTGTGATACCAGAGGATTTCTTTCTAAACAGCATCAGAATTGCTCGCCTGGTGTTCCCGCCATATGTTGGCCCAATTCTGTGGGGCGAAAGCGTATAGTAAAACAGGAAGAATGCGGTCCGTAGGGATCCGAAAGATAGGACCGAACCATCTTCTTAAGAGCGTGTGTGTTTGGATGAATCCCATTTATGCCTACGATGTGCGAACGAGTGAAAGGTGGTTTCAGCGTCCTATTAAAGCAAAAGTGGGAATGGACAAAAAGTCAACCTTCCGAATGTTTCAGCAAAAAAAGCGCGAAAGTTGTAATCGTGTTGACAACATAACCTTAGGAGCAGGTGAGAGGAAATCATGAAGAGACGAGTAAGGAGAGAAAGTTCAATGAAAACGTGTAGCAGTACGACATATAACTGAAAGCAAACTGTCTCAATGGGATTGAAGGAGAACATACCTCTGGAGAAAAGGATTTGTCTTCCAATCCATGCTGCAGCAAAATCCGTTGAGTTGCTGGCTCAAGCTCATTGGCGTCACCCAGTCGACTGTCAATGATCCTTCATGCAACAAGGGGAGAAAGGGAAAACCAGGAGAAGGAGTGTAAATTTGTTTGGAATGCATGCCCGGATTGTCCGGATAACTGCCGCAGTTGCAGGAAATCGCATGTGCACATCCTCGACTGGCCGGTATCAACTCGTGGCACATAAAACCAGTGTATGTATGGGTGTGTACGCTGCTCAGGAGAGCACAGGCAAGGGGCGATACGACAGACATGTGATAAACCAACAAATTTCGATCAAACCGGCTTGAATCGCCTGTGCGTTGAAAGAGAAACCATTGTAACCGATTGGTCAAGATGTTCAGCAGGCGAACTGCAGTTTGATAGACTATATGTTGTGTGTGTGTGGGGGGGGGATGACAGCACTAAATTAATCGTGGCCTTCATCCGCATGCCTTCAGGTCATATTAACTCGAGGTAAATGTTGAATATGGGGATGTGGATAGAACTGAGTAATAAAGCATCCTGTGGCTGTTCGTAGTAATAATGACAGAGAACAGCAGCCCGCACCCCCAAGGATGACAAGTCTGCTATGTAATCCGAGGACGCGGGTTCGAGCCAACATAGGGACCGGGCGACTCTCACATTATCGTTAGCCCAGATGCAACTGATGGTGGCGGCGCGCGCGGCGGCGAACCGTCTGTACTGCGTACCGGTGTACGGCTGATGCTTAATTCCGAAAACGGATGCTGACAACAAGGTAACGCGCAGTAACACAGATGAAACATGTGACGGAACGCAATCTTGGCAGCGCCAGTACCAGTGGGATAGAACCAAAAATGAATGATGGATAAGCCAATGAAGCATGAAGCGGACGATGTTCGAACACTAGGATTTGGTGACAAAAGGCAGTGTGAAAAACAAAAAACATGCCAAACTAAAACTGTGCTAGCCACCCGCAAACCAGTGCAATGGAGAGCAGATTGCTGTGAAACAATCTAACGAAAAATCTATGTCAAGCGATATGCAATGAAAGTCGGCACAGAAGAATGTGGGAACATGTTATTGCAGCAAACAGCTTACCCGCATGGGAGGTTGAATTCTTCGCTCCAACCAGTGACTCGACACACGTAAGTGGTTTTCAATCCCAGTGAACGGTTAGCAAATATGTCTGTTAGGAAAAGAGGAATGCATACGAAATGAAAGTTGGCCACGGAGTCTGAGCTGGGAAATCGACTCAGTCGACTGACATCACACAGACCACGAGGTGTGGTGGAGTGTATCTGCCAGCTTGAAACCGTTCATGGAGGGCAGTGTGTCTTCGGGTGGCGAAAAACCCAATATGTACCGGTATAGCACAGAAAATAAGCCGATGACTTTTGGACAATTTTCCATTTATGTAGTGGGGGGTTGGCTCATAAAAAGGTTATATGCAATATGCAAAAATCACATGCAAAATCCACCCAGGAATTCACTGCACACCTCTGCTCTCATCTCACTTTAGCACTACCCGCTAGTGTGGACAATTCTGTAGTTTGCATATTTGACGTCCACGACCGATGGCAGTAAGAGAAACATAATGAATACACGGAATCAAACACAAGCACACATAATGACATGGGAAAAACATGACAGAAAAGCATCTACCGGTAGACTTTATAGGTCCCCATATCCAAACGATGCATAATGGTAATACAATTACTTAAATCCCTCGGAACTTGAACTCGAGTCAGAATCTCTAAATAGTTTCTGGAACTAATCGTCTGTCAAAGGGACGTTAGGGTGAATACTGTCATCTTAAAATGCACTGCTCTCGTCATTGTCGTGTTCCACAAAATTGCCATCATCCACATTTTCATCCATAGCATTACTGATGTAGTGTTTGTTTAATGACGGGACAATATTTTCTGATGGGATGATGTAAAGCGACGCCTCTTTCCCCCACTATGTAACAGCAACAATGTCAACCTTCTTCAAAGTACCACCGTTCGTAAACACGCTAAATCAAAGGATGCCATCCATTCAATCTACCTGACCTGAAGCCTATCTTAAAAGCGCTTACTGAGACAGACATCCAGTGGCCGCAGGATTGATGTAAGTCCACCGGGAGTTAAAGCCACGGATGACTACAGCTAACGGCATCCTTTCTCCACGTTTTCAGTTCGGGAGGCTCCAAAGGAATCCTAAACCAGCTTAGAGGTTTCTTTAAAAGGGCACCGCTTCAGCTTCCCCTGAACGTATTAGACCAGTCTAAAGTGTCACTATCGTTCATCCATCCTTTTGCGTGAGCCTGCACCATTACGCAGCTTGGGAACTTCATTTCATTAGGCAACGCTTTACGCTTAAAAATAATGAAAGGTGACAAACAAGTTCGTGTGTTCTCGTGTCTTGTCGTCTTTACAAAACTGTGTTAGTGCCTTTCTACTCCACAGTGAGATTCGAAAGCATATCAAAGCACACGAGAGTCTCGTCCATATTTCCAATTTGAGACAGTTCAAAATCGTATTGCTTTTTTAGCTGAAACACGAACCTTTGAAAAGATTCAATTTTAATGTTCAATTCTTTAGACTGTTTCTGGGCTAATAATTTCCAAAATTTTAGAATACAAATCGGTTTTTCTATAGGCTTGTACTGTGACGTTGCGCCCTTGACACAAGAGATTCTCCAGGTAAGGTAAATTAGTACAGATTTGGCTTGGCATTTTATTGCAATGAGAATAATGATCACGTGAGATAACCCGGGTCCGTGGAAAAAATGTGGTTACAGTTTCAAAAGGTCAATCTGGTGAAACAATGAGCATGGAGCTATTCCAATTAATCCGTGTACTGGGTCATTCACATGTGAGGCAGTGAGGATGCTACTCTTGGCTTTACTGATGATAGTTCGACGTTTCCGCTCCAACCTGAGTCCGTCCGCCAAAGCTGCTCAGACTGGCCGAGTTAAAACAGCCCGTCACGCGTTCGATAGTTCCACACCGTCTATTCTGTTTACGCAATTAGTGGCCTTGGCGATTTCTAGCGCCTCAGCAATTAATCTTTGGTTTGTCATCCTTGCTTCCCTCCTAATGATCTCTACATTGTCCCAGTCGATTGCGTGTCCCGAGTCTAGCGCATGTACCGCTACCGCCGAATGTTTTAATAAGGCCTTGTATTCAGGCTCATTTTTGGTGGATGCGAAACGTACCTTTTGTGTTCTGCTACCATAGTGCTTAGTCCTCACCCTGTTTGGCCTATGTACACTTACGCACAGTTCCTGCAACTAATTTCATGGACGCAATTATTCGTCCTATCTTTTGGAAATGAATCCTTCAAACGCACCAGTGCTGAACGGAGTGTTTGCCCTCTTTGGAAAACCCCTCTTATCCTCGCACTGTTTAAATACCAGTATGATCTCTTCAGAGGTTCCCTCTTTATTAAGGGATTCCCACCGCCCGAATCCACTCCGTTGTACATTGTGAAGGTGGAATTAACGCTCTCTTCAAATGACGTTTAAGTAAGCGCCACGGATATCCATTACCTAATAATTTGTTCAGTGCCTCTTTCCGGTAGGCCCTCCTGTCCTTTCCCTCTGTGCGGTCAAGCTCTATGAAACAAAGAGTATGCAATCGCAGCATACACGTGTTTCGGATGACCTGAAGTATAGTGTAATACTCCATCTGCATCTGTAGGATTTCGATATATAGTTGTTTTTAGCCGTCCTCCGTCCCTGTGAAGGAAACAATCAAGGAATAGCAGTGTACCTTCGCAAGATTCTAGTTCCATCGTAAATGTTATGTTCTCAATAATGGAGTTCAGGTAGGTTATAAACTCCTCTTTCTTATTCTGCCTAATGATAACAAAAGTATCACCTACGTAGCACCACCAATCTTTGGCTAGTTACTGGAGTTTGTCAACGCCCGCTTTTCAAAGTCTCCCATATATAGATTTGCCAGTACAGGGGATATTGCTGACTCAAATGGAAAGGCCTTTTACCTGAGCATATACCCTCGACTGGAAGGTGAAATATGACATACTAAGGCATACTTTCATCCCTTCTATTATCTGGTATACTGTGAATTTCGTTCTTTACCCCAGGCTACTGTCGTCAGTCAGAGAGCGTGGTGCTACCCCCAATGCGTCACCCTTCGGCACATTCGTAATTTATGAACCCACGTCGAGGCTAACCATTATTTCATCTGACCCAATGGTCAAAACTGCTAACTTTTGCGCGAAATCATAAGAATTCTTTATGAACGTATTAGATTTCCCTGTTACCGGCTTTTATAAATCTGACAGATATCTGGCCACTTCATGGGTAGGAGAACCGATGTCATCCACCATGGGTTAAATAGGAATGTTGGGGCTATGTGTCTTCGGCAGCCCGTAGATTCTTGGCGGTAGGGTGGGTTTCGGATATATATTATACAATTTACCCGGCCCAATGCAATCCTTTACACTGCATTTGAAACTAGGAGAGGATATTTGTTTTATATTACTCGTGAGTAGCAGGATTTTAACTGCAATTTTAAGGTATTCATCCCAGTAGTGCACAAGCTACATAGCACAGCCTAGTCCGGAAGAGCATCAGATGAATTTCACCCTATTGGCGCTCGTCAGTGGTGCGCATACCCTCGGTCCCCTATTGGGGATCGAACCCATGGCCGCTAGAGGCAGATGTCACTGGACAGATCAGCACTAGCTGTCTGTCACTTCGGGCTTTGCTTCGCACCCTCGAAGTGCAAAGCATTTCTCCAACATTGGCCTGAACCGCCTCCTACGCTGACCCTTGGTGGGGATCAGCTAGAAGTCGCTCAAAAATTCAACTACCTGGGAAGTTGTATCAGCGCCCGTGGGATTGAGGATGAGATCACGAACCGCATAGCAAAAGCTCAGGGCGCTTTTGTTAACTTTCGCCACCTATGGCGGCGGCGCGACATCACTCTTGCCCTGAAGGGTAGAGTGTACAATGCAGCAGTACGTTCGACCCTACTGTACGGTTGCGAAACCCGGCTGCTTAAAGCAGCGGATCTGAAGAGGCTAGTTACGTTCGACCACCGGTGCCTTCGTAATTTAGCTCATATCTGGTGGGAACACCGCGTGAGTAACGAGCGTTTTCGACGACTTGTTTATGGCACAGGAAAAGGAACTGAACCGCTCAGCACAGTTATTTTACGCACCAGGCTCCGATGGCTCGGCCACGTGTTACGCATGCCAGCCCACCGACTCCCGCGACGTGTGTTGTTTGCGCGCCGGGGGTGTGGATGGAAGAGGAGGAGTGGCCAAGCGATCACTTGGTCGAGAGGAATGAAGGCCCTCACTTCTCAGCTGGCCTCGGTTGGAGCGTCTCGGCTCCCTGGTTGGGGTCCAAAAGACGATGAGCGCGTTTGGTTGGACACACTTGCTGATATGGCTAGAAGCCGACCTCAGTGGCGTTCGTTCTGTGCGTTTCTTTGTCCTACCTCATCCCTCTTAGACTCCCCCTCCAACCACGATCTCATTAGTTAGCTTGTATAATTTCGCATAGTATTTTTTTGATGCACAGTAGCCTGCTGGTAGCTTACCGGAACGATGCCCATCCGTTACCGGTAGCTCAGCCGGCTTGCACCTGTTGCATTTCTCTCCTTTTTCTGTGTATTGCGGCACAGAAGCTAAGGTGTTCCCCACCTCTAACTAACGTGTATGATGATGACGATGATGAGAGGCAGATATCAACCAATCAGCAGCTTAGGCAACTGAGCCATAGCGGACGTTGGCTGGGCTACATAACTTGCAAGCTAACTAGGATATTGCACCACCTATGGATATAGCGTCTAGCGAGAGGACGTTAGCACCTCGTAGGCTAGCCACTGTCAGTGACAGTGGATGCTAGGTGTTGTTACATCCCAATTAATTTACAAAGTATGTAGCCCAGCCAACGTTCCCCATGGATCAGTGGCTTAAGCTGTTGGCATCTGCCTTTAGCGGTCATGTATTCGAACCCCAATAGGGAACCGAGTGAACGCGCGGCACTGGGGAGCTCCAATAGGGCGAGAGGCGTCTAGTGCTTTTCCTGACTAGGCTCTGCTATGTAGCTTGTGAACTGGGATGAATACCTAAAATTTACAACTAAAATCCCGCTACTCACGAGTAATATAAAGTAAGCAACGTCCGCTAGTTTCAAAGTCTATGGATATATGTCTATCGAGAGGACATCATCACCTCGCAGGCTAGCAACTGTCATTGACAGTGGAAGATAGATGGTACTATACCCCAGTTAGCTTGCAAATTATGTAGCCCAACCAACGTCCTCCATGGCTCAGTAGCTTAAGCGGCTGGCTAGTTCGCCATATCCTCTAGCGGCCATGGGTTGGATTTCCAATAGGGGACCGAAAGAATGCGCACCACGGAGGAGCCCCAATAGGGCGAAACACGTCTGGTGCTTTTCCGGACTAGGCTGTGCTATGTAGCTTTTGAAATAGTGGGGTGAATACATGAAAATTATTAGGATGCCCGGAAAACGCGATAAGTTATAATTTATAGCCACCAGCACGTTGTTTCCGTTGAGACATTTTCAAGTTTTCACGGTATTCGAAGATCACGCGAAATGTGGGCACATATCCTCTCATCTGGATCATGGGACGGCGCGTTATCGCTATTTTGGGTAGCCAATCAAAGCGCTTAATCATCATGCTACGCTAGGCGATCCGGTGCAGAGTCTTCCCACACCACTGATCGTGAACGTCATTCTCACCCGCTGCTGTACTGCACATGAGCCCCCGATCATAAGAGGCTGACACACACGCACCATACCCTATATTTTCGGCTGTCTTGCGTATACATCAGGGGTGTCCAAATTTTTTGTAAGGAGGGTCACACTTGGTGAGGTAAAAATATGTCGGGGCATATTCAGTCTGACATTGACATAATAACAAAAATTACATATGTATGAAAAAGTCTAAGCCTGAATGCATTATTTCACGATGATGCCGCGGACCAGTTAAAAGATTAATTTTGGACATCCTTGGTTTATATTGTCCGCTGCGGTGAGCCTGTTGTGACGGCACTACGCCCCATTAACTATGACCATAACACATTACGGTCACTACAACTGACCAATAGTAGAGCAGGTTTCGGTTGAACATACTCAAGTGAGAGCAAGTAGTGAAGTCAAAATCGTGGAGAAACAACGTCGCTGATTTTTTGGAGGTTGGCTAAAATAGGGACTTGGGACAAATGTGATGTTGCATAGCTTTACTGTCGGTTTATATATGGACGGGTTTCCATAAGGGTAGCAATTCTCATCGGGAGTCATAGATGTATACCAGGGGCCATGGAATGGGGAATTTTTGTAGGGGATCATGGGGGGTTACAGGAGGCCGTTCTATGACAAGTGGGTTATGATAAGATGAATAGCAAAATTCAATTAAAAAATTTTTTTCTGTTAGTTTCTCTCCGCATACTGATCTCCACCGGTAACTACCGATCGGTGAAATGAATTACGCGCGTGCAGGTGGCTGGTTACGAGAGTGTGAGAGTCAGCTCCGCCAAAGTTGCGCAGTTTCCGCCGAGTTCACCGCAAGCATACAGTCACCATACGGCAACCTAGACTGCGCAACTAATAACTGATTCGTACTCGGAGCTTTGAGACCTATCCGGAGTGAACCACCTAAGCGTTATAAGAACACTGAGGCATCTACCGTGCAAGTTGTAGTAAACCCACTGAATTTTCCTGAACACTGCGGCAGTTACCGCACAAAGCCTCCATAACACTAAGTGAGTTTTCCTAAGCACACAACCACTGGGTGACAACTAATGTGCCCGCAGGCCATCTTTCACCTTGGGTCACAGTGCAGTAGTGTTCGGTTACGCGTTATCGTCTGGCGGCTAGATCACGTTGGCCTGTAACGTTCCGAATTCGAGTAGCTACTCTGCACGCGTGGGGTGCTATCTTTGAAGAAGGCTCATCCGTTCCGACGCGTTATAAGGTTTTCTTAACATTCAGTTCAGCTGAAGTTATCAATAGAGCGAGCAGTTTTGTCAGCTTACATCATACGTGATGAAGTCTGGTTATTTTTGTGAATATATGGGACTTAATGTGTACCAAAGGATACTTCTCACAATACTCATACTATTCGAATGCCCTGCCAGCACGCATTGAGCGCCATGTTTCGCAATATCCGATGTACGTTATTAGTTTCGTTGTTGACTATCTCATGCCGGTTTCTTGAACTATCCGACATTTTCTTTCGTGTTTGTCCTTTCTGTCCTCCATTTTACCTGTTGTCACTGTTTGATACAACTTTCCCGTAATACAGGTGTGTCCAGTGAGCACCGTCAATTTCTTAGTTCCATTCGCTTTCTTCATTGACTTTTGTCAAGAAATTTCCTCAGTCATTTTAAGTATCCATGATATTTACAGTTATTCTCAGAAGCCATCTTTGGGTTGGCTCACAGTGCTTCTACACGTTTATATGCCAACAATGTAGCCACCAATAGATGTTACAAGTATCCTCACCACATGTCGCATCTTATAATCTCACAGGCAAACAATAATAAACTTAGTACCATAAATCATTCGTACTTCCTGCATATTTCCCCGTGTCGAATAATGTTTTTAGTACTCAAGATATAACTATAATAAAATTAAAACAATAGAAATAGTACATTATGTAGTAATAATTCACAACGACAACTCATAAACGAGCTTCCCGATAAAGGAATGTCGGCAACACTTCGTTGGATACCTGTCATTTGGATTGATCGCATCGCCCCAAAATCCCACTCTATCTATGTGTTTAATATGCGAAAACACTCTTTCAAAGGAAAGTATGTAATCAAATGAACTGAAAAAGCCTTTGGAAAGTGTTCTTAAAGACGAAAGCGGAATGTCTGAGGACTTTTTCAGAAAGCTGCGGTATAGTTTCGAAAACAGGCCAACTATAAAAATAATGGTTTCTGACAGAGCAAAAATGGTGGTGGCGTCTTATACAATCGGCAAGTTGACGGCCCAAAAATTGCAGTCCACATAATGTTGGAGAAAATATTATTTTGTCTTCAGTAGTATTGAGAATAATGTCTGACCTGATAAATATTTATCCACAAGTAGCAGTTCAAGCCATTCCGCTCCGCAACTGAACGGTATACAGGCGAATAGATAAGATGGCTCAGGACACAGAAAGTACATTAGATACTATACCACAGCCCAGAAAATTATAGTTAAAATCAGGTGAATCTACTTTCCGATAGCGACATTCTTCTCGTGGCATATGATCGATTCTTTACTGATAATGAGTTAGTGGAAGTGTTGCTGTTTGACAAGAGAATGAAAACTCATACAAAGGTCTAGTCTATATTTGAGGCAGATATTAGCTGTCCAACTGAAAGCTTCATTCCAACACAGAACATAGTTGCATGTACATGGTGCTGTCACGAAGGTCGGAAGATATAAAGGATTTATTGCCCATTCAAAAATGTTCTCCCTTCTGTTCATACAATATAATGTTTGATTCGTCGATAGCCCCTATTGGCTAAGAAATAGGCAGGCGCTTGAACGATTCACTATCAAATGTTATAATGGTAGTCAAGATTAGAAAATCGCATTCTCCTCAGCATCGTCGTTTCAAGCAGGTATGTGAGGAGGAAGATGAAAGTTTCCAGGTTCTACTGTTGCATGCAGAGGTTAGAGAATGCTCTCTAAAAGCAACTGTGATCGCCGTTTTGTTGCACTCTGGGACACTATCATCATTCGTTTCTGGTACTAAGCACGAAAAATAAACTCAAAATGAGTCAGAGGATTACATTTGCCCCAGCAGCGCACTGAGGAAGTCACCGCGTTTGGTGATAAAACGTCTGCATACAAATTACGAAGCTCGACGAACAGTTGAAATCAGGAACGAAGAAAAACTGCTAACAGCTAAGCCACACGTGTTTTGTCTAGATTATGTTTCTGGAAAACACAACTTAACAAATAATACTCTTCAAGGCAGGTTGAGTAATCTCATCTCGAGCGAAGAAGTCATTATTGCTTTGCTTAAAAAGCTGGAGGCGCATGCGCAAAACATCGGACGTCGGGAATTGTCACAGTTCCCAATTCTCGCTACAGCAGCACGAAGGAGCTGAAGAAAATGAAGGATAGGTTTCATGACCTGATTCACATAGAAATCCCGATTTAGATTTTAGATCCATTTTAGTTAAAGACTTGCAATGATGGAGTTAAAACTCAGGGAAGTCTCATAAAATTACAAAGTGACACATTAGTTAGATCTAAATTCAAGCAATATAAAAGAGATTTTGGGATAAACACTGTGAGAAATAGTGGAAACATATTCCCTCGCTTTTCCATCCACATATTTGGTTGAATGTGAATCCAGTAGAGTGGTTTTTCTAACAAAAAGTATAAACAGATTGAATATCACAACAGGAGGATATCTTCGACTCTCGCTGTCAAGTCTGGAGCCGGAGAAAAACAAGCTTGCTCAAGGACATTAGGCTCAAGGTTCACATTAATATCTCGACAAACATACCGTCACAAAGTTACTGCACCTCCTAATTTATGGCATGTCTTACAGTTGAAAGTCAACAATAATTTAATACAATTCTAAATATAAATGATGAATTTGTGTCATAACAGACTACTTGTCTATCCGATGCTGCCACAAAATTGATGTTATCTTGAGGCGGTGAAAGTTAATAAATAGGGTTTATAAGGGTAAGTGCATTGATACAAACATTAAAAAGTTAGCCATAAGAAAAAAGACATCAATATGACCACTGATCACATATTTATGACTGTTAGGCGTTGCGCATTGCTGAAATTGTGGTGAGCAAGGGTGGGGGGCCATGAGAAATGGAATGTTTTAAAAGGGGGACATGGTTGAATAAAGGTTGAGAATGCTTGTGTTAAAGTAATGTACGGTCTCTACTTTACCAGTAAATGTCCAAAATTCACTTCAGTGCTAATCGAAGCCAGCACTCAGACTGTGTAGTGCAATCTATACACACGCACAATGAGACCAAAATTATCAGGCTGCGTTAAACAAGAAATGGTGAGGCTTTCGTGCGCTAAGTAGACTGAGACGAGGGACGGACTAGCAAGAGATAGAGAGATAAACAGTGAAATGTCGAAGAATGCATACCTTTCGGGACGGTGACTGGATCCAGTTTGACCATGGGTTGATTTGTGGATTTGGGAACGAATAGGCAAACCGCATCGTCGGGTAGAGGAGCGGAACCAAG
Source organism: Dicrocoelium dendriticum (assembly GCA_944474145.2). Classification (NCBI taxonomy): domain Eukaryota; kingdom Metazoa; phylum Platyhelminthes; class Trematoda; order Plagiorchiida; family Dicrocoeliidae; genus Dicrocoelium; species Dicrocoelium dendriticum. Next base: position 16,677,624 of record OX104065.1, on the reverse strand, counting down.
AGGTACATAAAGACGAGCAACACGGCCAGTACGGGGTTTGAAAAAGCCGATCTTCCCCATCAATCGGCGACTACGTGGATTTTTCTTTAGAATGCTGACGATCACTCCGGTGCGAATCAAAGATGGACAGGAGGAAGTGAGATCGACATGAGGGACCGTAGATAAGTCGATGTCGGTGGGTAAATTCGAAGGCCAGCCGCCTTTGGAAGGGTTGGATGCTAATTCGTGCAAAGTTTTTGAGGCGAACAAATGGTGATACTTGCTAGTAGGTCGAATAAACTCGGAACAAGGTTGAGAAGCAGACGATGAAAGCTCAACAAATTCGGTCGCAAAGACATCATCAGAGGAGGTAGTAATATCGGGAACCGCTAGATCTGGATCTTCGAGGACAGCGGTGGGAGGCTCAGGCGGTTCCGTCTCGATGATTTTCAATTTCTCCAAATGCTCCGTTTTGATAACCTGGAGAACAGTGTTTCAATTGATGAGATGTGTCCGAAGAAAAACGTCGTTAACACAGGAAAACATTAGTAGCATAGTAGTACCATGCTTCGGCGCGGTTATGCACGAGCTGGAATACTGCAGGAGTATCCAAACCAGTGTAAGATTATGAACTCAGATCGGAGACGCGGGGAATGTAAAAACCAAACACGCCTGAACCCCAATAAGATGGATCCTTGTCAAACGACAGACGGCCAAGAAGCAAACAATGAATATATTTCATTCTACAACTTTGTGAAAGCCGACTTATAGTAATCAGACAACAGAATACAGTTGGGAAAATAATTGGGAACTGATCAACCACTGTGCCAGGTGCTCTATACAAAACGACTTGTTAAATAATTCGACTCAAGCACATTGGTATCTGCATAAGCCGTGACGGGTGGATGCTGTTCATTTCGCGCAAAACAGGAGCAAGAAGTGCCTGGATGAACCTGAGACATTCTGGTGGTAAAACCAGATCCAGTAAGATCGCGAATTCCCACTATCCACAAAGAACTTGAGAACCATTCCCAAGAATGGTAATGGCGGTTAACGTATTCTGACTGAAGATCTCATCTTGAAAACATATGTCTTCAAATCTTAGGCCATCGTGGTCTACAGAACAGTGTCTGAGTTGTGTGGCACTACAGGGCATCAGAAACTCTGGGTGGCAAATAAAATTACCAGGCCGCGATGGTTAGTTTAACCCCCGGGATCAAGAAATGAGAATGAGCAAGTTGCATCGGTTCGGCAGTACGTTGTGCAATGCCCGTCCACAGCTTGATGAGAAGGTCCCTGTTTTCGTTGAATCTGGCGATGCGTTGCCTAAAAGTGCAATGCCGTCGCGCGGCGCTGGCCATGATTTTCTATCCCACCCACAGCTCGGTGGTTGTGATCCACCTGTATGAAGCCCGTCTATTTTACATGCTTTCCTAACTTAAACTTTACTAATAAATAATTGCTTTTGAACACACAGGGCCGGCTTCTTCCGGCTTATCGCAACGACCTCGGGGAAACGGAGGAAGCGGGGATTAGAGTGACGTAATACAAGTGTGAACGCTGATCCGAGCTCTATCCGGTGACGCGTAGTCAGTAGGTGTTTACCTATTGAGGGAAGTGGCAGCTTGTGCAAGCACGGAACTTCAGTGGGATAGGGATGCTGGTCAATTTCACGTTGAACACACCTTGGCACGTGTTCCTTTATCCAGGAAGTCAAAGACCGATTGGTTCTGCCTATGTAACTGTCTCCGCCGTCACCGGATAAAGCTCGGATCAGCGTTCACACTTGTATTACGTCACCCTAGTCCCCGCTTCCTTCGTTTCGCCGAGGACGTTGCGATAAGCCGGATGAAGCCGGCCCTGTGTGTTCAAAAGCAATTATTTATCAACTTAAGACTACCGTGGACATAGGGGTGGAACTTCCGTCATTCATTTTTCACCTCATGCTTATTCGGTCACACGCACATTTAAGTATATAGTTGCATACCGGTTATTGTTAATGGCACTGAGGAGACAACACGAAATGCATGCACCTACTAGTTTTCGTCTTCTTACCGTGCTTTCCAAATTTCTGAAGGGAACTAACTGCTTTAAATTAAACTTTACTGTCAGATGTCATAGTTGTTTCTTGTGGATTGATGTTTGACATTTAGACTGTGATGTAGTGACGGTTCCAGACCCCATCAAACGCGGATATAACTCTGGCGACGAGGGTGGGATGACTGATTATATCCAGCAGCAAAAGCAACAGAGACGAACATTAACATAGAAACTCTTGTTACATACTTGGAACCGACCGAGAAATGATGCTCGACTGCGTGAAGGGCAATCTTGAATCGGCCAGTCTGATGAGCGACTATACGTGGATCAAGTTGGATGGGGAAGACTGATATCATTGTTGTCACCAAGACCGTAATTGGTAACACGACGGATGGACGGATGAAACCCCCTAGTTCCACTCGGAATAGATCGCTTGAGATGAGTTACACACCTGTAAGAGTCCAATGTTCCAGCGATCACGATAATCTCCCTCAATGGCTATGAAATGCAACACCAGTTTTGTACCATTTCACTTGGCCTGACGAGGCTTTCGTGTCAAAAGTGAAACGTTGCCAAGCAAATAGATCAACCGTATGTTCGTAAATCTTTCTGAAGTCACTCATAAAATAACTTTTATCCCGAAGTTCAACACTCACTATGATGAAAACCGAGTCCAACTTCGGCTGTAGGCGTATGTCGTCACTCTCGTAACCTGGTGCAGCCGGAATGAGGACATCTTCCTGAGTGATGTGGCAACGCCTTACGATGAGGCCAAAACGCAGTTGTTGTTACGGAAGCTGGGCACAAATAGTATTGAAACTGAAACATTCCCCACTATACAAAATGATCATCGATAGTAAACCTGGTTAAAAAAAACAATTCGGAAATAATTGTTCCTACGCGAATAAAGTGAATCTTTCATGCGAACGTTTCAAGCTCAGGCAACTAACAGACGACTAGCTCATGTCACTCGTTTTTGCACCTGGCTTGACTTCTGCAAAATGGACAGAAATCAAGACAAGTCAGTCAATGAAACTGGATTCATTTCCAGAGTTCACTCATTCAGGACGTTACACTCTGCAGTGTCAGCGTTTGGTGGAATTAAAAAGGAGACTCACAAATTTTGCAGTTGAAGCAACTAAAATCAGAGATCTCGATGACTGACTCAATTTCTACCTGAACACCTACAAGTGTGACTGTGGAACAGCTCAACCGCCATCTGAACAACCTGAGCTACCAGTCTTCAATACTATAGCCATCCACATATGTGTTGTAAATGTGGTGAGTGGCAATTAGCCGGAATCTGTCTGTTCACCAACCACAAAGCACTGTCAGCAGCACTAAGGAAACACATCATTGAATATCGATCACGCGACGTTATTTTCGTGGAGACCAGTCTAAACTATCTCAGCGATGCGGAATCAGATAGGAGTTCAAACTGGTTTCTGTGACTACATACTTGGTAAATTCATCATCGTCACTACTAATCGATAGGTACGTAAGCGCAACCACAGTGGGAAGTTGCAACAGTTATTTGTACAGTTAGGTTCAAAGGAACACTTAGTTCTAGGTGAACTTTGTGCTTACAGTCCGTGTAATATAACATCAACGCAATACAAAGAGAAATAATGTAAGAAATTCGTGGATACATTCGCAAGCGTTTAATACTAAAAGAGAAAAATGGACAGAAGACATCACACGGCTACTCCTTTTAAAATATCCGGTGACATCTAGCATCGCCGAGCCATATCCCCAGTGGAAACCATGTTCAGATGTGAAACACGCCCACGCAACACGCCTGAACGGCCACTCGCATTAGGTGTGGGCAGAACTTTTCTTATAGGAAAGCCGATGAAAGTGTTGCATACAAGACCGAGGCAGCAAATCTGTCAATCTGCAGTGGTAATCAGCAAAAGGAGTCTTATCAGAGGGGAGATTTTAAAGCAAATGTTGCGTGAATGCATCGCGATACATAACTGATCACGAGGACAGCAAGTGAAGCAAATGAGTAGCAGATATTGACTACCCGAGGATTCGAGTCTCTGATGAGACTGGACAAGTTCGAAACCAGTTGTAGAGTACAATGTCTTCAAGGTCGGTAACACGCTCATCAGTTAAAGTGAAAGGGAATGCAATTGACTAGCGTTTAGCTCTAAGCGAATCGCTGTTCACATTGAGATCGCACATCGAAATATATTCACACAACAAGTTTCAAAAGCAGGTCGGGAATCAGTCATTAACCGTTATGGCACGCGTTGCCCATGGTGGTCGGAGGAGTAGAGGTTTCGGCCAATTTCCAAACTGTCCCGAGTAAAGATGCCTGCTGTCTCTACCGTACGAGATCAGGTAAGTTCGAAATCGGTCGTGAAGTGTTATGCGGCGGGCGGCGAAGATCTATCTGTTTCAGATAGACAAGGTGTTGTACGAGGTGCGCATCGGACTACAGTTCTTCGTCTGGAAAGTCAACCGGCTAACCAACAAATCACGGATGGAACACACACTGTCAAGGACCTAAGGGTAGCAGTTGTAGATGCAAAGAATTAAGCAGGTACAGCACGTGGCCACCAGACTCATCCCCACTTTACGAGGTGAGTCCTACGAAGACCGATGCGACGCTATGACATTACACTAGGTTATATAGCCGAGTTCCGGCCCGTGGCCTTAACGATCGCAAGCTTACCTTGTAATCCGAGAGTACGTGTTCGAGCCTGCAAAAGGACTGGGCGACCATAGCAGTATTCATAGCCCACGTGTGACCGGTGGTGGTTGTGCGACAGAGAAGCATCGATACTGCGTAAAGGAGTACTGTTGATGCCATTTTAAATAGTCCAGTGCGGGTAGACCACCGTTAGTGATGATGATGACGCACCACTGATCATCATTGGTGACACAACCACTGCAGGATACATTAAGCAAGAGGTATGCAAACTGTAACACGACACAGCGCTGTTTCCAGCGAAATGGTGGGGACTGCAACGAGGTTTGCCAGTCGAATACGGCGTCAACTGCGCTAGGCATGATGTAAGCGAGGATCTTCCTGTGTTAGTTAACTTAGCAACAAAGTCAACTACTACTGAAGTGAATGGAAAAACCCATTGATTGATCAAAAGTCTGTGTAAGCGAACATATGTTTTCGGTAATTCTTCATCAGGCTTGTACAATTACATGAAATGCAAACTTTTAGTATACAGACCCAACGGGTCGTCAGTCAACCAAATTGAACTTAGTGCGCTGTGACACACTTTCGGTTAGGGTACAGTTGTATTCGTACGTGGGTACAGGTCAACTGTAGTCCGTCCTGGCCGAGGTAGGCTCAACGCGTGAGTGAACCGTTTCTGCGTGCACAGTGCTGGTTCGTACAGCCGAATGGCGATGGCTTCTGCGGCGTCTAATATCCGCTTACGGAAATGCCTTGATCGATTTTCTGGGGCCTGATAGATTACTTTGAACGAGTCAGCCGACTTGGTGGCGTGACCCGTATCCGCAAGATGCGTGGCGATGGCAGAGTTGGAGACCTTTCGGCCTCCATTTCCGAGCCAGGCCGATAATGCTGTCCTCTGAGTATTGAATACAACTCGGTTTTTGTAGGTTTTTATTACGTTAGCGTTTCGCTCGTGATGCAAGAGCTGACCTAAAGTATCGCTTGCGGCAACGGCAACGTTTCGATCTTGAGATCGAAACCATGTCACCTATCGGATAAGTCCAAGGTACAGCGACACTATTAGTTATGTCAGACCACAACCGCAATGAGAAATTCGGTCGTAAAAACTCTACCGTACACCAAATGGGAGACAATAGTTGAGATTCGACCAGTGCAATGCAGCGTTTGAATTGAACGCGGAGAACTAGAACTTTATCAACCCAGCGTGACCGATGTGCAGTGTAGACATAAGAACAACTCGAGTTGTTCTATTCTATAGAGGTAAACCTTGCTATTTTGGTTAAAAGGTGGGAAATGCCTGTCTGTGATCTTCTTTGGTTGCGGAGAGTCAGATATGGTAGATGGCGTCAGTGTGACAGTAACCATACAAGACGCATTTAAGCATAGCGATAATAATCAGTATAACTCCCTAGTGCAACAGATGGCATAAATAAGTTAGATTTGGTTCAGACACGACCACCGCGTATAAATGACGGTGTTTTGCCGTTCACAGGATATGGAGAAAGAAAAGGTGTTGTGTCGCCACTGACAAGGTCACCCCACGACCGCAAGAAGTCCAAAGAAGAGCCGGAAAGAGACTTGTATACCTGAAATCACGTGTTAATATAGTTTTGAAGACAAAATGAAGGGAAGCTACTAAATTATACTTGAGCCAACCAACAGAAGGAAAAGGTCAAATGTAATGGGCGAATAAGCAACCGTGTAATCAACAGGGAATCGGATATATCCTTAAAAATAGCATCGCAGGACCCCAAGCGTAAAGCGAACATCCATTTGCAGTGACGAGCACTAGCCAATCAGAATAACGAAAGTAGTCGTTTAAACAAATGTCACGAAACAAATGAGAATAAGAAGTGTACATGCAAAAATTAAAACTAGTACAATAATTGTCTGACGACTAAATATTGCTTTAACATAACCAAGTGGAAAAATGATGCGGAGAAAAACCAATGGCACTGCTGAAGAGGGCACGGAGATGAGCGTCCATTAACAATGAATAAGGGGATACCATCCAGAGCCTATGGTTGAATAGCGCCCATTGGCAGACGGTAACTGATTACTCAGCTCATACACCTTTCAACTGGTCAGGTGCCTAAACCTCCCCATGAATTCAGCAGCGGGTTACTCGAATACGATGTCCCACCAGGGTGAAGCAAGAGACAGTGGCGTTATTTAGTGATAGGTCACGTGCGCCATGCCACAGTGTTGTTAAACGGGTATGGGTGACTTTTTATGTAGAGAACGTTTACCAAGTGGAATCCCATCACGTAGTAAAACACTACCACCGAAAGATTCGATGGAACGGGATAATCACGAACCATTCAGCTGACACCAAGAGGAAGCTGTTCGGCCCGCGAGTAACAGTTCGAACTACTGGCGTACGACTGTCGATGTCAACAACGACATCCAAGTGGATGGTGTCCGGGTCGCGAAAGGAATAAAGGTAGGCACTACTGGCAAGTAGTTTGCCATATTTCATGGCGCAAAATGCTAAATATTCTCGACCGGATAAGAGAAACCGAGGTCAACACAGAAGTCGTCCAACTGGCAGCAAAAAGAAATGGAGACGGATAGACTTGCATGGAAGCAGCATACTCGCTTGTGCCGGTGAAAATAGATGAAGTTTCGAACTCAGATGAAGTTCAATGATGGCAGCTCATTGGGAATCCGCATGCAGATATCTGCAGAGTCAATGTCCTGGTCCAAATGGAGAAGGAAAGTAATGTGTGTGAAGCACGATTTGTTTGATGTCCGACGGCTTCAGGAAATAAGAGAGTAAACCAAACTTTCTCCGATTGCACGGTTAGTGCTGGACAGAGTATAACACAGTGACGCGAAGATTCATCGTAGCTAAACACAGGCAGACAGCTACCACACATCCAGGAAAGCATCAGACGGCCGTTTCGTCCTATTGGGACTCGTCAGTAGGGCGCACCTACATTATCCTGTCTGATTAGAAACCACCACTCTCCTCTTGCGAGCCAGCGACTTATGCCACTGAGCCGTGGGCGACGGCAGCGGACCGCCATGACTGCAATATAGCGCGGCTCATCCTCTATTGTCATGCATGTTGTGAAAGTGCAGAGGACAGGCCTGGCCCCCCAGAGCAACGAGTTCCTTTGCAAGCCGCCATCAAGCGAGGTGGCATGTAAGCTGCTAGGCGACTACTGATTAGTTGTAAGTAGTAGGGTGTTTCTGAATATTTCGTGCAGATTCGTCGCATTTGAAATCAGGCAGACAACCAACACACATCTAGGAAAGCGCTACAGGGCCGTTTCGTCCTATTTGGACTCGTCAGTAGCGCGCACCCGTCGAATCCCACCGGATTTGAACCCCCGAGCTTGCACTTGCGAGCCAGCGACATATACCACTGAGCCATGAGCGACGGCAGCGGACCGCCATGACTGATATCCGGCAGGATTCGGCGGGTGCGCACTACTGACGAGTCTCAATAGGACGATACGGCCGTGTAGCGCATTTCTAGTTGTGTGGTGCCTGTCTGCCTGAGTCTAACTGTGACGAATCTCCCAAAAACACCCAATAAATCTCACTACTACTTACACGGTGATGCGAGTGACTTTGCAACTGCGCAAGAATGCACAAAGAGTCTTACTTGACCGGTTTTGAGATGAAGGGCATGTTCCTGTACTAGTAGCATTGCGCCTTATCGATCCCGGAGGGTTGTGAGTTCGTATGCTTCGTGGGTTGAAACGCAGCTTCTGCAGTTGGTCCCAAGAGATTGTCACTCACTTCTTGGTTTCAATAACAGGACCGATGCTAGTGTACGGCTCAGCCGTCTACAGCATTATCACCCAGGGCAAAGTACAAGAACTGAGCGGGTACAGCATGTGGTCACCAGGCTCATCCCCACTGTACGAAGTGTGCTCTACGAAGACCGGTGCAAGAGATTAGGACATAATACCCTATCTTATCGTCGAGTGCGGTTGATCTAATCATATTAGACCAGATGTTACATCTTGGTGATTACCTTATATTGAGGTCGCTGCTCCATATGCACATACCAAGCAGCACACGAGGACACAAGTATAAGCTTGTAGTATTGAATTTGAAGCGAGACACTCACCAAATCTGCTTTGAATGGAGAGTAGTAAATATATGGAACAACTTGCCGCCGAAGGATGTCGAAACAAAGTCGGTCTCTGAATACAAAGAATTCCGGGGCAAACATTGTCAGTAAGTCATTGTACCTCAGGGATTTTTGATCCAGCTACACAGAGATCTACTTTTGGTGCTTCTTCACAGTATTTAGCATTCACGTTTAAGATTAAAGTCTCGTGTTTATCGAAATTGAATCGTAACAGTCATGCTCAGTGGTCAGAGAGTTAGTGTACAAGCAGAAAGATATCGGAGAATTGCTTCATCCACTGTGCATGTTGAGACGCAAAAACACGAGACCCCATTCCTTCAGAACGGTGAACGTAGCTCGACTGGACTATGAGGACCGGAAGCTGATGCTGTGACACAACGCGTGTCCGACGACTCCGTAGACAAAAAATCCCTTGCTTCTTCTTTCCCTCTGCTCTCTGCCAATGACAACAGTTGTACTGCTGCTTTGCTGCCCTATGAGACTGCGACTGTATGACTGCTCAGTCACGCACCCAGCCAACCGAAGGAAGACGAAAGGCCAGAACTTGGTAGACAGAGAGTATATCTATTTATATTGTTACATTTTGGTAAACAAAACATGCTAATTTAGGAGGTCAAGGTCACTCACTCATCTGCGTCTAGTTTTCGGCCAGTGTGAGTGAGTTCCGCTCCATGGGTTTAGCATATTGGCGGAATAGTTCGATTCCTTTGACGCGGGCTGGTATTTGCTGGCCGAGCAATTCTCACTCGAATCTCAAATTCAGCGGAAAGGTCTCAGCTCGTAGCACGACCGTGCTGATGATCTGCGCATGTAGCGGACAGCCTAGGTGCTCCGCTTTCGCCTCTATTATGCTGTTAATTATATAATAACACCACATAATGGCTGGGGTGATTACTATCCTCAAATATGTTCACAAGACTGGTCATGGTCACGATCAGAAGTGGAGAGGAAGTGACTATAAGAGAGAGCTTCGAGGACAAAGTTGAACTTTATTAGTAATAAAGAAGCATCAGCAGTACGCCATACTGACGTTTCGCTGTCACGTAACCACCACCAGTCGCGCGTGGGCTAAGGACACTGTCAAAATTGTCCGGTCTTCTATACAAGCTGTAACCCGCTACCCCCGGGATTACAAGGTGGAAGCCTTGGCCTTCTAGCCAAGGGACAGCCCAGTAGTAATAATTAGGAATGACAACGAGGGAGAAGAGTAGACGGAGGGAAAACTTGCCTTCCAATAACCGAGCGTACAAAGGCGAACCAACACAATGTCCCCATTCAAAGCTTGTGTCCGATGTAGGCCAAAAATGAACACACGTTTCCCGTCCACAGGGTGATGCACATAAGCCAGGTAGCGATGCAGCAATCGAAGTGGTCCCTGTCAAGCGTGAAACGTAAAGAGGAACTTGGTGCAATGTGCGACATTGAGCTGCGAGCGAGAGGGGATCATTGTAACAAAGGACTGGTGATTGCAGCAATACCATGTTGAATTTCATATCCGTAGTTAAAAACGACTCAAATCAAGCAACCTAAGAGGAGTCAGTGTAGACACCTAGGGTTAAACAGAAGTAGGGAGAGGTAAATGTTAGGTGCTGCCTGCACCCATTTATAGGGTAGTGGAACTGCGACTAGAAGTTCAGATAAGCAGATCATCAGGTAAGGATCCATCACATATACACCACCGAGCCGTTGTAAAACCTCTCACAATGTTATCGACTAAATAAGGCGCATTCGATCGATGTGAACGAACAGACTGCGACATGAATTCTTAGCGAGCGACACTTAATATTTAACTGATGTAGACGCGTTCTGCTTTCAGCCAAATAACTATGGTCTGGGAACCGAAATGCGGTTAGTCCAGTTGCTACGACCCACGTCGCCAGATTAACAGCATCAAGAAAATGAGGTTGAAAGTAAACAGGAAACGAATAAAGCGAAAGAGGTGGACGAAACTAATCGGGATGGAATGAGCATTAACAGCTAGACGCAAAAAACCGAATGCAAGAGCGCCAATAACTGTGTCATGTTTGAGCGAGTAACCAACCAGTGATTTGAACCATCCCGAGGCCATTTTCCAACAAATATCTCGGTCAATTGCTCCATGCCATTATGCCACGGCATCGACTGGTCACTTTGCAGTCATGCCCAATTTCTTGCATGCACTGCATATAATGCACGCCTAGGTAGTCAGACAGCTGAAAGACGGGGAAAATGACTTAGCCTCCTTGGGCGGTTAAGCTAAAGCAAACGTCAGAAAACTTCTTGCCAAAAACCAACTGCGAACCTCAGCACTACTCACGTAGTATTCGTACAAGATGTGAGCTATACACCGCAAGTACCGGTGGCCAAACACGACCAAGCGTTTAATGTATTCGCCACGAACTCACCAGGTCTCTGAGCCATAGAGTAAGACCTGCGCTATCACAGCGTTATACAACCTACCTTTCAGTTACAAGCCGATATACCGGCGTCACCATATATAGTTACGCCTATGAAAAGTCACACGGGCCTTGCTGATACGCGGAATAACTTCCTCAGTGATGTGACCACCAGATGTGACGCAGCTACCAAGGTAAGTGAACCGATCCACTACTTCTAATGGCTGTTCGGTGATAGCTAGTACCGGAAGTGTGTCGGCCCAGTCATGCAAAAGAACAGGTACAAAACACATATCGAAGCACACAGTGCTATGCAACAGTCTATCCAGCAATACTTGAATATCCATTATACCAGACCCAGGGAGAACTGTCGTCCGCATATTCAAAATTTCTGGCAAAACTTACACTCTAGAAGAGTGATGATCATTTCGAACACAAAATTGAAGAGAATAGGAGATATAGGGCAACGCCGGCGAACACCACTTGTGATGGAGAACTCAGGATACAGTTCCCCGTAGACCCTTACACGGCCTCGGGAGTCACGGTAGAGAGACTGCATAATGGAAGGGAATTTAGCCAGTACGCCCTTCATGGATACGGAGTGCCGCAAGCTAGCGCGGTCAACAGAGTCGAAGGCAGCTTTAAGCCAATTCTCGGTCGCCCACATGTGTCTCTGCTCTAAAAGTTAGTGAAGAGTAAAGAAATGGTCGGAACGACTACGAACAGGGTAGAAACCAGCCTGGCTTTCAGTGATTCGGTTCACACGGGGACCAGAAAGTCATCGGAGAATGATACCCGTGAGAAGTTAGGATGTAACGGAAACAAGGCTAATGCCTCGATGATTTCCGCAAAGTAAGATGACTCTCCACGAACATGGACATGGAACAGTCGACAGTCTGAAGGCATATCCTCAGTGTCCCAAAGCGTCTTGAATAGGGCAGCGCTTCCGGTTAATAGTGAGTCAGCATTACGTATTTTTGGGAGGCCATAAAGGCGAGGAGTGGTGGAGCCTGCCCGTGCGGGGCCAGGTACATTAGACGGACGACCAGGCATTTACGTAAAAGAATTAAGGAACACCTCCCAGGTTGCCTCTACAATCTCGAGAATAGGACAAACTACAGTGTGATTACGAACCATCTAATCAACACAGGCCACCAGATAAATGAACAAACATCCTTTCAGATTCTCTACAGAATACCACCAAGGCATAACCGTCGTGTAAGATCAAGCCTACCTGCCACCGTTGAGGTAGTACGCATACGCCTGACAAAACCAAGCTTGTGTGTCCAGAAGAAGATGATACAAACACTACGACTTCCGTGGCCGACCACCAGACCGGAATGAAGTCATAGCACTCCGCAGCTCCATCTGACCCCAGCCATGTGATTAGATGACTTCCATCATGATCACAAATTTTCTGATCAATTGCTTCTCTTTTATGCTGACGAGTGCAACAGACCGTACCCTAACGCATATTACTGTATGAGCCTGACGAGGAATTAATCGAAAACAATTGTTCGCTAAGCTTCGTGTTTTGTTTTTCTTACTGAACTTGACGGAACAAATTGGCATTCTGTTAGAGTTGAAATTTCATTCCACTCTATTTGGTTTGTTCTGCCTACCTGAATAATCGTCTATTGCACACGCTGCTTACGCTAATGGTGGTTATCTTGGTTAACTTGATTGCGTACGCGGCATATTTTTGGAATAACGTGAACATTTTGTATTTATCGCGGATTCGTTGGTAAGCAACTTACTTCATATGTTAACTTAACAAAGCAATGCCGGAATAGCCGTATGCTTTAACATATATATTATATTTGATAATGTCATTGCAAGTGATTGGCTGTTGTTTGACATCCCAGGTGTGGCTGCGCTTAATATGCATGTTGACAAGGTGCCTAGCTGTCCATTACCCACTACGTAGATACTGGTCCAGGAGACAGTTGGTGGTTGCGGGAGCAAATGGGGTGCACGGTCCTGGTGGCCGTGCTAGGCTCGAAGAGTGGTTCCATGCACTCAGTGTGGAGCGGTCTGCGGTGCAGCCACCGCCCTTTGCAATTGACTCCGAAATACAGCGTGCTTGTGTTTGTCTGTGAAGGAGTGTGGACCGGCTCCGTTGATGAAACGTGGCTTCCTTCCACATGCCTCCCGGTCTTATTCCTTCGGGTTTAAAGTGGATATTGGGTGTATGGATGGAAATGTTGGTATTGAAGCGCAACGCTACCAATGGTTCCTGTGTCGTCGCAGGCGTTCGGTGGCTGGCCACAATGACAGGCAAATCCGAAACCGGATGCCGCCAACCATGTATGTATGTGTGCCCCATGCTGAGGCTGATGTTGCATTCTTGATGCTTCTTCACCGCAATTGGGCTAAACGAACCGATTAGGGGCAGGTTAGTATGTACAGAAATGTCCATGCTCTTGCATGACTGCATGTTGTCCCCAATTCTTAGCCCTTGGGATATATTTTGGACCATACTGGAATATTTCAACAGGTGCGTTGTAGGATGAGAAAATGGATGATAACGCTTCTATACCATTTTACACGCATGTTAGCGCATTGTACCAAGCTTTTAGCGTGGCACATTTTCGAAATCGCGTGCAGTGCTTTCAAGTTAGCGAGGCTAAGAACGCTGTTTTGGCGTCGTTGACACTCTCATTGGTCATGGGACGTTACCCAATGGGACACCGGTTGGAAGCCCACAGCATAAGCGACAGACAGTCCAATGAAAGTGGTCGAGCACCACCTTCTGTTCTATTTTGATGCCTATCTGAAGGAAACCTCGCTAACTTGAAAGCACTGCACGCGATTTCGAAAATGTGCCACGCTAAAAGCTTGGTACAATGCGCTAACATGCGTGTAAAATGGTGTAGATCTAAGAATTTGTTAAGTTTGGTGTGGAATGACTTGGGGTTTTCACATGTCCTGATTTCAATTGGTAGGCTATTCCACAAGGCGGCGTATCTGATGAGGAATCATTTTGACCGCATTGATGTTCTAGCTCCTGGCATCCGTAGCGTACATTTCTTGTTACGGATTCTGTGATGGATATTGTGTTTTATCTCTGTTATGTAAGTAATAGTACGTTTTCTGGTGCAACAGACTGTTGAGCAGCATGAAGTTTTGATTTAGACGTCGGGGCCAGAGGGGCTTGATGTAAAGCTGTTTGTAACGTAGGCGATAGTTTAGAGTGGATGTGATACTGAACAAACGTTTGTTGAATAACCTCCGTAAACTTTCTACAGCTTTACTGCCTAAATTCCGTATGCTGTAACAGGTGAAGTTGTAGTATTCGAGAACAGGACGAGTGAGTCTTAAATAATTGCAATCGGATAGAGATTGTATAGATTTTGTGACATGTTAGAAACGGATTGTTTAACCCGAGCAATTTGTTACTGGGCGTGTTCAGAAAAACGGCAGTCGGAAGAATTTTGGATCCTAAGATCAGAAGTAGATTGTTATAATGATTTATTTTTGTTGTAAAGTATAATTGACCTAATGGGGATCTAGCAACCACATTGCATGTTGGATTTATTGGTTGAGAATTTTATCAACCGCGTCTCAGACTGTTCTTCAAGTAGTGTGCTCTGAAGCGCATCACGTTGGAGTTCATAAAAAATCCAGATATCGTCAGCAAAAAGAAAGAGTTGGTCATTTTTGATGGGCATGCTAATATCACTGAATTAGAGGAGAAAAGATACAGGGCCAAGTATACAGTTCCTTGGATGATGTCCCGGCTTAATGGACGAGAAGAGTGGGGGATACTATTTGGGACCGATTGCTAAGGTAGGAGGAAAGCTTACCTAAAACCGGGTTCTGGATTCCAATGGATTCGATCTTCGATCAACAACCGTTTGTGATGTACACGGTCAAATGCTTTTGCTAGGTTAAAAACGAAATTACTATTGCATAACCGGAGTCTATGGATTCTGAAGTGTAGGTGGTGTAGCTGGTAGGTCGGGCAGGAAAGTCTATCAAGGAAAGCATGCTGCGATTTGTTAAATAGGTTCATGGAATTAAGAAACTCCATCAACGTTTTCTTGACTAATCCTTCAAACAAAATGAAGATTGTGGGAGTATAATGAATCGGTCGGTAACTGGTAGCTATTTTCTTGGGTCCACTTTTGTGGCGCGGAAGAATGAATGAGGTTTTTCAATAATCAGGGGAATAGCTAGTTTGTAGCGATAGAGAGAACACGTTCAACAACAGTAATGACAAGTCTGGTTCTCCCATTTTAATTGCACTTGAAGGGATGCCGTCGGAATCTAACATGAGAGAAGGTTTGATGGTCCCCATTAGCTGCTGAATAATGCTGAGAAATTTCGACACTGCATAGACTTATGGTTGTAGCGGATTGTGGACATTCAGGTATGGAGCCAGATTCAAAAATCATGGAGGCAGCAAAGAAGGTGCTAAACGCCTCATAAATGGCAAGTGGGTCACTCAAAGATTCGCCATGTTCATTCAAGAACCCCGTGAAAGAAGAGCTGTTGCTGATTATATGACGAATAATGTAGACGAGTTTTCTTCGTTTTGCTACTCATGCGTAGAGCATTTTATTCCTCGCTTTTGAGTCTCATTAATTCCGCATGTTTGATCCCAGTGGACCATTTGTGTACTTGCAATATTGTTGAAAAGTCTCCGGTCTTGGGAAACCTTGCCAGCAATTTTCGCCTCTTCTGGGTGAGTGAGCATTCTTTTGGATCCTTAGAGCAGTAGAGAACATGTTTTCGTGGAGTATTAAGATGTGTTAAAGCGTAGTGGATGTTAGTATAGAACTGTGCTATGTTAGGCGTTTGTAGGTACGCTGCATTCGATTTACTAACCGCGTGATTGCATGCTAAGTCTCTTTATTTCAGGTGGTGGGTTTTCTATTTTGCCTTAATGTTTTTCTTTCTCATATAAATGTCCACCTGTACTCTATTCCATTAACTTTCACACCTCGCTCAAGCCAATTGTATTCGATTTCCATAACATTTTTGTGTTCGTGGCATTTCCGTAAAATATACTTTCTGACCTCGTGAACTTATCTAGGATTCGTTTGTAAACAACTTATTTCATGTGCTCATTAACTTAAGGTTTATGTCACCGTTTCCTTATGCATTAATCTAGTTATTTTCTTTGTCTCTCTCTCTCTCTCAAGTGATTGGCCGTTGTTTGATATCATCGGTGTGGCTGCGCTTGATGTGCATGTTGACAAGGTGCCTACCTGTCTATTATTCACTACCTCGTCCATATTGGCTCCAGGAGACAGTTGGTCGTTGCTGAAGGGGACGGGGTGTGCGGTCCTTGTGGCCGTGTTAGGATCAAAGAGTGGTTGCATGCACTCAGTGTGGAGCGGACTACCGTCCAGCCACCGCCTTGTGTGTACTTGATTCCCCAAATACATCGTGCTTGCGTTTGCTGTGGAGGAGTGTGGGCCGGTTCCGTTGATGAAACGTGGCTCCCATCCGCATGCCTCCCGGTCTTATTCCTTTGAGTTTACACTGGATATGGGGTATGTGATTGGAGCTGTGGGTGGTGTAGCGCAAGCCACCCATGGTCCCTCTGTAGGCGCAGGCGTCCTGTGGCTTGCCGCAGTGACAGGCAAACCCGAAACCGGATGCCGCCAACTACATATGTTAGGCAAACACTGGTGAATAGGAAAAAGGTATCCCGGTTAACAGATCGGACCAAATGTTGGAAGAGTGTCCAATCAATTCCCTGGATGGAATATTGTGGGTGCAAGTTCTGCTTGGCATCTGATCTGATATTGAAAATGAATTGTAATAGTTTGTGGTCACTACGTGGGAAACCGTCCAGCAGCTCGATGTTTACGTTGACGATTCCTAATGTAAGTATTAAATCAAGTACGCTAGTGGACCTAGTAGGTTCTGTAACCCATTGTGTCTATCCTCCAGCCATGATAGTTGACAAGAAGTCTGTATGTGTTAACGAATATGGATTTGGTGACCAGAATATTTTCGACAACTATTATTTTCTGTTTGTAAGGCAGCAATGATGCAAAATGTAATGCGATGCAGATGGTGGTGGCAACATCACCAGTTGGGGCATTCGAAGTGTTGTAGATGCATCCAAGAAGTATATGGTGGGAAGTGCTAGTGACAAGTAACCAGAGATCCCGAGACGTTTTCTAGCTCATGATGATCAAGAGGCATTGCTGTGAATGTTCAAAACATATATATAGTACGATCGCCCCCACGCCTAGTGCAGCGACCTTTACGAAATAGTTGATAGTTGGGGATTGTTAAGGCTGAATCCAAGGTATTAGTAGAGCACCACGTTTCAGTGACGAGGATTGTACTTGGAGTGCTCAACTGTGCAATCGTGTTTAGAAAATGAAGTTTATTGCTAATAGATCTCGCATTGATCACGAGTAGAGAAAACGGTGTGTGCGTGTTAGGAAGGTTATTGAAAACATTTCGTAGGGTTGAGAATTGGAGGAGGTACAAACTCGTGGTTCGGAGGGTGAATGCAGAAGATATCAAGGGGCAGATGCAGTCTCCAATGCAGTTAAACAAGTGGGTGTGCTGTCAGTCAGAATCATTGGTACTGTTAGTTGAAAAGAGAGGGTTGATGCATGAAGGCTGGGGTGTTCCTGCCTTGGTAGTGATTGATTCGTGCACAAACTGCGGGAACAGTGAAAGTAGATTGTTTACTTCCATTTGAATGTATCAATGATAGGAGTGGTTTTGGTACCACTCCCGCATGTAATGAAAAAGGATTGCAGTTAAGTGCTATACTGTGAGGGTCATGTATGTTTGGGGTCTGGCAGGATGTGCTGCTCCCCAAAGTTCAGTAATTGCCAGGCAGTTATTTCCTTGTTTACGGTTGTAGCAGTCCGAAGGCGGAGAAGCGATGGTGGCGTGGAGATTGACAAATAGGGTTAGGTAGGAGACAAGTTGCTCTGGTTTTGCTCGAACTGGGATGGCAAGTAGTGTTATGGTAGTAAGTGGGGTTTGGACGTATAACCTTAGTAACTGTCGGCTTTTTCGTACTTAAATACGTCTTATGGGTATCAGCCGTCGAAAATTTGGAACAGTTGACGTTGGACGGTGTCATGCTTATACCGCAATTAAGGCCGTTTTCACTGGGCTTTTCTAGGACAATAGAAGCATGTAAAGGTAGTATATCGATAGAAATAGAGTGACTGGGAAGACTAGTGTTAGGATCCGGAGTTTCGGCACTGATCGTTGGATGCAAAGAGGGTTCTGCAATAGGACCTGAAGCCCTAGTGTTCAATGTAGCGGATTCGACACCGGAACTACTGACATCCACATCAGAAACCCTGGGTCCTCTGCATAGTGTGTTACTATTCAGAGGTTTGTTGAAGGGGCACACTTTTTCCTCAATATCATCTTTCTTTGGCGTACTGTGATCAAGAGCAATAAGTGCACGTTGCAGAGGTGTACGATCCGGACTGATCACTAACTCGTTGAATTGAGCCAGTTGTGTAATGACTGATTGACTGCGGAAGAATCGGTCTGCTGATTCTTCATTCGAGAATTTAAAAATGATGGAACATCAATGTTTTGGTGTTTTGTTTTACAAGCCTAAATATCAGCAATTAATCTGGGACATTTTGCAAGACTTCACTATAACACTTAACTTCATCTAGACGGAATTTGTCCGATATGTTAAAGACAATTATATTTTTATTTCTGTGGGATCGCTCGTTTACTTCGGATGTAACAGAGGCAATTAATTGTCCTGCTTTCTTTAACAGTGCCGGAGCGGTTTGTCCAAAGGGTTGGTAAAACAATCCAAGGATAACAGATGCATTTTTAGGGGTTCAATAAATGTCAATGCTTTTTGCGTTTCACCTACTTGGGAGCCCAATGAGCAGGGACTTTGAGATAATCTTAGCCTTTGGAATGGAGCTAACTTTTTGTTTTGTTTGTTAAACGTGTGGTTCGTGGTGTGGAATATGCACTACTTTTAGCCTGTCGAATACGATTGGGTATTGTCAGGCGCATAATGAAGAATTAGGTTTCAAGGCAAAACAAGAACCGTGTGGAAAGAATATGCCTCAAAAAACTGAGTTCAGTAGAATTTACTATCCAGTAGTACTGAGATGAAGAGATGTTAATGGTCAGACGTTGCTCATTACCGTGAATTGGAAAACGAATAGCCAAAATCTCGGTAGTATTATGCATACGTATACCCATGCCAAGCGCAATCGTATCGGAGCTGACACAGGAGGTGCGCGCATTTCAGCCAAAACTAAGACGATAGAAGGTTAGAAACACGATACCACTCTTCAAGTAGGATCAGCCTCGAACATGAAATCCAAAGCAGAAGGAATAATATGGAAACTGCGCACATAACCACAAAGTACTTACTTGAAAGACCGAACCATCTCGCAATAACTGATCCAGCTGTTCTGGGGAGAGATCTTGTGACCAAGACTACATAAAGCGAGTGGAAAGGAGAAAAACGGCTAACTGAACCAGTTAACGAAAACAATGGCAAAGAAAAACAGTTCCATGGGTTATGCCCCAGACATAGAGTACAGAACTGGCGACATCTGGCTGCATTCAATCGGGTAAGAGTTAAGTGGAAATCAAAAAGCCTATTAGATGTAGAGAACCACATAATAGCAAGTCAAGTGGGTGAATTCGGTATGGGAGAAAATACGGTACCAATGGAGACAAAGCATAATAAAGATGGATAATTAGTTGTTCAAGAGACCTTGGCTGTTGTGGATCCATTAGCCAAACTTTTTCCAGAGCCGGAAGCGGGACTGCAAATAGAGGAGCGAGGTGGTGCGCAAGAAGATACCTCCGACTGAGAGAAGTGGGCCCGCACCCTGTAGAATAACCGTAGGAGTGGTCGGGGATTGGGGTGGCCCAGTGTGGCCACCAAAGGGCCGAACAT
Source organism: Dicrocoelium dendriticum (assembly GCA_944474145.2). NCBI lineage: Eukaryota > Metazoa > Platyhelminthes > Trematoda > Plagiorchiida > Dicrocoeliidae > Dicrocoelium > Dicrocoelium dendriticum. The sequence goes on along the minus strand of OX104065.1, from coordinate 16,657,579 downwards.
AATTCACCAATTGGTAAATATTGGCGACGGAGTCATAATGCTGAAAAGGGAACAACAGTGCAGACAGTACCGGGGTATGGGATAAGGAAGGGCAACGTAGGGCATTTGTGTCATAAAGGACAGTTTGGTTGATTACAAGACAACGCGCCAAGATTTGAAGTGAGGAATCAAAAAAAACCGGAAATTAAAGGGATAGCCAGGCTTATTGACTGATTTGAAACACAACCCCCAAATTAAGGGAAGAGTGGCAGCAATACAACGGCATCATATGCTGACACTTACATATCAGGGAAATAAGGGTGGTTGATTGTGAACTTGGATACTACAAGAGTGCCCAAATCCAAGCGGTAGTGGAAAATTGAACCTGATCCATTAAGGTCGCAACCCAACTACCTGAATCACTACACAACGAATGCAGCGCGGTTGCTGCGATACGATAGTGCAGATGTGCTCGTCTGGTAATAGAACCCACCAAAACTGATCTCATCTAGGTAGTGAAGCTGTCTGTACAAACATCAGCTGGCACAACCAAGGAGTCACCGTAGAGTGACAACGTACAGATGCCATATTCGAGGCTTTAAACGAACAACCTAGGCTGTGCAGGTGCCGGGAGAAGTTTTCAATCAAATGATCGAAAACAGAGACTGAGTAGTGAGATCAGTGAAATCAGACGCCTTCAATTGGGTCACTGGAAACACGACGAATATACGAAAAAAAACCATAGCCGGAATAATGTCGAGTTCGGCCTAGGAAAATGTTGCAAAGTCAAGAACATCGGTAACTAAGTCGCAAATAGCACACAATATTATAACTAAGTGCCCCAGCAGCGGTGGAATGGCACGCACTGAGGGTGGCGCGACACGGGGAACGCCGAACCTGTCCCATCCTGTCTATGGTTGCGTATAGCCGAGGATTCCGATACAGTGACTGCAAGGCAAGATGCACCGTTTCAGAGTAAAATATTGGGGCTAGTAAATAGGGTTCCACCGAAATGTGGTCCCTACAAATAGCCGATTGAAAATGGCGTACACAAGGTCAGACAGTATACCATACTACATGGATCGTGTGAATTACCACGGAGCATCGTGGACCCCGAGAAACCGCTCTTCCAAACCTCGTCTATGTACAACGACAACACCGAGTGAACCACATCACCATTCAGCAGGTGATAATTGGCGAAAATACCGCCGGGAGATGCAAGGAATCGTTTTATGCATCTGAAAGAGGTGGAGACCGACTTTTGTGTACCAGTCGATAAGATGTATAACAGCCGCGCCTGATCAGGATGAGGTACGTTGTGGGCACGATATATCTCAAGCCTTAACTAAAGACTGGCAACAATCGACTGGCTGGTTCGAAAAGTACATACGTACGGTGGAATGCGCACCTGTATCTGCATTCACAAAACGGAATCACCCTTAAATATAGATTCAAGGAGCAGCATGTTCGCCTCCTGTATCCAAGCTGCTTAAGGATCAAGTTGCACAGATACCCAAAATGAAGAGATGGTTCACGAGGACGATGGTGATGTGTTCAGTAAATAATTCACTAGTATTACTAATGTGTAAGATTTTGATGTAAATTTACTAAGTCGTTCCAGTAGTTCACAAGCCAGATCATCTCACCACCACTTGGGAAAAGCACTAGACAGCCGTTTCGCTCTACACGCGCATTTTTTTCTTCCCCTTCAGGGAACCAGAACAACGAAGCTTAGAAGCATGTGTCAACTAACCAACCATATGTTAAAGACTGGTACGGAAAGAAGAGACCGTACACCAGCTAACTGAAGAGAATACGTCATAATGGTAGCTGTAATATTCGTGCGAACGGCAGAAGCATCAGCGTGATGGCCGTGGTGGCAAGGTTTCAGGATTTCGCAAACGAAAGAGAACAAGTATGTCACAGATCGAGCGGACAAGTTTCAAATTAGCGTCATACCTGTCGCAAATCGACTATCTCTCGTGCAGACATTTCCCTTCAGAATTTTATGAAGGAATAACATTTACGGGATAACCTGAATTCAGATTATTTCGTGTCTTCTCATTCAGTCGCTTACAGACAAATTGTGGAAAGAGTAAAAGAATGCAATTCAAAAAGAGTCAATAAGAAAACCAATAAAACACTGAGAAAATCAAGGCCATCGCCTATCTCTTACAAGAGCAAGGCAAGACTGGCCACAAGGTCGACCTGTTTGCAAAGGTTTGGTTGCATTAGCCGGATGGCAGAGGCTTAAGCGAAAGGAAGCAAGCTCGCGTTGTTTTGTCTGCTAATAACCTTGAATGTGTCACGTGGGTTTTCGCGCACGGTACAATCGAGCAGACGCTGAGCGATTGAGCTGGCAGGGAGTTTAGGGCCACTATTTGCCAGGTTCCGTGGAACATGTTCCATGATCCTAGTTGATAGCCTTCTCTCGGTTCGGCCAATGTACATGCTACCGCAAGCACACGATGTGTTTGTAAGCGGCTGAATCAGAAGACACGAAATAATCCGAATTCAGGCTATCCCGTACAAATGTTGTTCTATCTTGCTCTCTTAAGACTATCTCTCGGTTCCTCGAGTTCAAAGACTGCTTTACCTACACCTAGCGAAATATGTGAACATTTCACGTGTCGAAGTCATGGAAATCGCGTCCACAGGACACGACTTTGAAGGTGTGGAACTGCTCCCAGGAGAACGAGTTCTTGACTTAGAGTATGTTGATGATATTGCCCTAATCTGTGACATCTCACAAACATGTCAAGCGGCACTGGACAGATTAGCACTAGCTGTCCGTCACTTCAGGCTTTGCTTCGCACCCTCGAAATGCAAAGCGTTCCTCCAAGATTGGTCTGGACCGCCTCATACGCTGACCGTTGGTGGGAATCAGCTAGAAGTCGTTCAAAAATTCAACTATCTGGGAAGTTGTATCAGCGCCCATGGGATTGAGGATGAGATCACGAACCGCATAGCAAAAGTTCGGGGCGCTTTTGCTAACCTTCGCCACTTATGGCGCCGGCGCGACATCACTCTCGCCCTGAAGGGTAGAGTGTACAATGCAGCAGTACGTTCGACCCTACTGTACGGTTGTGAAACCTGGCCGCTTAAAGCAGCGGACCTAGATAGGCTAGTTACGTTCGACCACCGGTGCCTTCGTAATTTAGCTCACATCTGGTGGGAACACCGCGTGAGCAACGAGCGTGTTCGACGCCTTGTTTATGGCACAGGAAAAGGAAATGAAGCGCTCAGCACCGTTATTTCACGCACCAGGCTCCGATGGCTCGGCCACGTGTTACGCATGCCAGCCCACCGACTCGCGCGACGTGCGTTGTTTGCGCGCCGGGGGTGTGGATGGGAGAAGAGGAGGGGTGGCCAAGCGACGATTTGGTCCAGAGGAATGAAGGCCCCCACTTCTGAGCTGGCCTCGGTTGGAGCGTGTCGGCTTTCTGGTTGGGGTCCGAAAGACGATGAACACGTTTGGTTGGATACACTTGCTGATATGGCTAGGAGCGTTCGTGCTGTGAGTTTCTTTGTCCCTCCCCATCCCTCTTCGCCTCCCCCTCCAATCACGATCTCATTTTGCATAGTAATTATTTTGATGCACAGTAGCCGGCTGGTAGCTTACCGGAACGATACCCATCCGTTACCGGTAGCTCAGCCGGCTTGCATCAGTTGCATTTTTTCTCCTTTTTTCTGTGTATTGCGGCAAAGTAGCTGAGGTGTTCCCCACCTCTAGCTAACGTGTATGATGATGATGATGTCTCGGCGGAACTCATGAGGTCCCGTCGGTGTTGAGAGACTCAAACACGAAAAACTGGTGGTTTACGGCGTTCCAGGTAAACGGGGTTTTTTATCCGATTGTTCATTATTGGACGATAAGGCATGTTGCAGGTCAAAAAGCATCGCGCCGCTGCTGGTAACTCACCAAGACACAAAGTGACAAAAAATTCATGTGATTACAGATGGGCAACACAGGCAACGAGTGTGTGTGTGTGTGTGGGCGGGGGGTACACTGAGCTGATGGAATCAGTCGACAGAGGAAATACACAGAACAGTTGAAAATGACCAGGTAGGAGTATATTATAGTTTCACAGGAGGATAATACAAGAATAACATCCCTCGAATTGTTGTCAACAGTAAAGGTTAATTGTTCCAAATCATAAACAAAGATTTCTGGATGCAGTGAGCTACGTGGCAAAACACGTAAAGGGGTCAAAAAAGACAAGAACAACAAAAATCCAAACAGAAATAAACGAATGCATGTGAGGAAAGACAACGGTGTGCTGTCAGTCGTGCACAAGGCGCGCGCGCGTATGAGCGAAATACAGGTGGGACGCGTGAGGGTTAGGTCACCACCGATGATGCACAACACTTGGAGCACGTTGGCCGCAGCAGAGTGACCTGAGAATGCGAGCGCAGGGAAAAGTGGGGGGGGGGAGGAGAAAAATAGCAAAGTATAAATAGACGAAGCAGAGGAACGAATAAGGTTTTAAATGCTACAACGGTGCATGGAAAACATGCAGATGCAACAGAAGCAGCAGCAGTGTTAAGACTGCCCAGTCTAACCGAATACAAGACAGTTGTGCTATTTTTAGTTAAGAGGAATCGGAAGTACGCCGGCAAACCGTAGCGGCGCCTTGCCACCACGCGGCTACCATCAGTCGCGCGACATCCGGGTGTAATAAGAGATAGGGCTTGAAAAACCAAGAATACTAAGGAAGAACGGAAGAAGTGTGCCTCCACTTACGGTTCTGCACATACCGCTTTCTCAAAACAAGGTGAACACAAGTGGATAGGGTAGGTGAGAACAGGAAAGCTTCAATGAGTGCAGTTGGAATAGGTGTTCCCACGAAATATGTGAACATCCTTCGTGCTCTATACTCAAACACTACAGGCCGCGTCAGGGTCCATGGTGTCCTATCGGACCGCTTTTCGACCACAAGTGGCGTGCGTCAGGGTTCTCCGATTTCCCCGTTTTTGTTCAATTTCGTCGTGGATTCTATCATGGAATGTTCCCTTGCGGAATCTCATGATGTAGGCGTTGAAGTGCTGCCTGGTGAAAGGTTAGTTGATCTAGATTATGCGGACGATATCGTCCTGCTATTCGACAATGTTGAGGCGGCACAATCAAGCCTGAATAGCCTATCCAGAGTGGTCCCATTACTTGGTATGCACTTCGCACCTTCACAGTGCAAAGTGTTGCTGCAGGACCACCAGCCACTTGATGACCCCTAGACGCTTGCTAACGAGGAACCCGAGGTGGTTGATCAATTCACTTATCTTGGCAGCTGCATCAGCAATGATGGGCGCATAGAAACTGACGTGAGCTCACGCATTGCAAAGGCCAGAGCTACCTTCTTGAACTTGCGTCATCTTTGGCGACAGAAGGGAGTTTCCCTCCGTCTGAAAGGCCGTGTATACAAGGCCACAGTGAGGGCCGTTCTGCTGTATGGTAGTGAGACTTGGCCCCTTCGGTCTGAAGATCTGAGGCGCCTTCAAGTCTTTGATCATCGTTGTCTACGAAGCATTGCTGGTGTCGGATGGCACCAGCGTGTCCGCAACGATGATGTGCGTAGGCGAGTATTAGATAGTGATAGTCATGCTAGCTCCCTAGAACAACAGATAGCACTGAATAAGTTGCGTTGGCTCGGGCATGTGCTACGCATGCCTGGTCACTGCTTACCTAGGAGGGCCTTGTTTAGTCTGCCAGATGTAGGGTGGCGCAAGGCTCGCGGTGGACAGAAGTTGACTTGGCAACGGGAAATGAAGTCACTGACGACCAAACTGGGTGCCGTTGGTCCGTCTCGCCTTCCGGGTTGGAGTCCACGTGACTCGCCTTGTGCTTGGCTTGAGACTTTACAGGACATGGCTCGCAACCGACACCAGTGGCGCGTCTGCTGCCGTCTCCGAATCGGATTGTCTGTTTAAGGTGTGTTTGGTGCTGAGTTATCTGCGGGGTAATGGCTGTTTATGACGCGTGGCAGTGAAAGCCGTAAGGAAGCTGTCTCGCCGATGCCGCCTTATCTTCGCACGATAGCCAGCTGTTTGTGACGGTATGTTGTCTACACAAGGTGTAGGCGCCTTGACCCTAAATGTTTGCTTAGGGCATTAAGGTTTTCAGGTAAGTCCCCCTTCTCTCCCTCTTTTTATTCTTTATTTCATAGATCCTCATGGTTGTATGGCAGCGAAGCATCAGTTCAAATGGCTGATGTACTGCTGTTGATGATGATGATGAGATGGTGGTTGTGACCCATAATCCGCATAGATAACTGAAGAGAATGTAAGCATCCGAAAGAACGAAAAGCAGCCGCGTCTAACGCAGCAGCATGCAGCCAAATGAAACAAAGAGTACTGCGGAGATGTAGATGCAAGCTGGATGAGGAAAATGGTCCTAAAACAAGGGGTAGGCTCGTACAAGATGAGCATAAAACAAGCGATAATGCACAAGGCAACACTATGGGTAGATACAAGTAGACCAGTCACATTCAAATGACTAGTTGGGAGTGAAAACAGGCATTATACACCAATTCCAAATTAAACCTAAGTGAGGAAAACGCAATCTCACCCTGAGTTTTGGTAACGAAGTAGTCCGTGATTCGGCTGCATCGTTCTGCAAGGGTTCGACCGTTGAATTCGCATTGGTGCCTGATTGGTCGATTGTGACTTGGCAAAGGACCACATCTAACATCTTAATCTCGGTGTAAAAGCAACCGCAGCTGGGAACAGTGTTCGAGTCACCAACGGAAACAGAAGAGATTCGCTCCACTTGAGTGGATGAATCGGTGCATGGTGGTGGGGGACTGTTCCACAAAAGACACAACTTGATAGCTGGCGAGCTACGGCGAGTTGTTCGTGCGTCGATCACCTCATTATTTCTCAAATCTAGGTCCTGCAAAAACGAAGCGAAACATCGTCACAAAACGAGGAGCATGTGACCAGAAGTCTTGCAGATGCACTACGAGTTTGAGATAGTTTTTCAACTTGGCAAATGAGGAACGAACTGGCGAGGGAACAGACGATGGATCACGAAACGGGTTGAGAGAAGTGAACTACGGCAAAATATTCGATTGCTATAAAATGAAACATGATAAGTCACAAGTCGTTTGGCGACGTAGACTAGTGGTCGGGATTCCTCTGTGTAGATACCGAGGTTTCCCGACATGGGATTTGATGTGCAAAAACAAGCAATCTAGTGTTGGATCCGTTCGTCACTGCCTGTGTCAACAGGTGAGTGGGGGGGATGAATCAAAATGGCCACACAGAGATAATCGTATATACCTGTAGTATATCCAGTGCAAACTCGAGAGCTCAAGGTAAGGGTGAATGCGAGTTGGAGTTATGACTGCAACGGAGCTGGCTAACGCTCTATGGACACGAACAGACTTCATGGGGAATTCAGGGAGTGTTCCAATGTCCAGACAACGGTTATAAGCGACAGATATAAGACAAGCCATTGTAGAAAGTGTGAGTTTTGTGCATGCAGGGAGCATACGTTGAGACGGACCGAATCTGGTCTCGTGCTGAAACCACCATAGGAGTCTGGTACGCGATAGGAGAACGCAAACCCCGTCCCTCTCAGCTACGATTAGCAGTTTCTTGGCATAATCAGTAGACAGACACATTGTACCAAAGCTTCGCTGTCATGCGACCACCACCAGTTGCAAGGATTGAGTATGATACAATGTCGCCCGCGCCTACGCTGGTTGGAACCAAAGACCTCAGGAGGACAACGCAAGTGCGCAAACCTTTCGGTGACCGACAGACAGCAGCCTCCCGGACCCATGAGTAGTTGAGTTTGGTGCATCAAATGAGCCGGCGCATTGCCGCGATTCGGAGATAGTAAGTATTAAATAGGAAGGAAAGCCCGATGGAAAGGTCGGGCGCAGCGCAGCGCAGCCTTGACTAAGAAACACGAACAAGGCGGCGGCAGCCCAGTACAGGTAAGCATGCGACGGTCTCACTGCCGTGCAAAGAGAAAGGCGCATCTGATGGCTAAACCATACCTTGAATGCTGAAGCAATATAAGGTAACGAAATGAGTATGAGAAACTTTCAAGCTGGATTAGACGGGGCAAGTAAGGTTGATGCAGGATTGACATAAGCATTGCATGGAGACATATCTCATCACGAAACGGCACTAATTAAAAACAACTTGTGTAGAAGACGAAAGGAAGAAACACTCGAAATCGGAGAAACATCTGTCCCCAGTAGCTTGCAAAGCAAGCTCGAATTGCGCCATCGTTATAAACACCCACGGCAACAGCACAGCACTTGTGATGGTGCTCGGGATTGCATACTCAAGGGTATAAAAAAGTATTCACTCTTACTGCTACTAAATTCTATGTCGTACATAGCTACTATCAGTGGAAGCGGTATCTTTCGGGGCCAACTCTGTTTTCTGCAATGTTTGTAACTTGCATGGCTGTGAAAGATAAGACGCGCTATATCGCAGTTAGCTTGTAAATGATGATAATCCGCCACTATGCTCTGTGACCCAGTGGCATAAGCTGCTGACTAGCGGTGTAAGCCGCTGGTGGTCATGGGTTCGAATCCTGACGGATTGGATAGGCGTGCACTACTGAGAAGACCGATAACGACAAAAAAACGCGCCAAGTCTTGGATACCGACGGGTGGGTGAAACGCCAGTTCTTTCACTGATCCAAAGTTGGATAAACAGGGTTAAAGAAGCAACATTCGGAAGTAAAGGCTTAGTTGTAAAGCTACGTGTCACATAGCAACCTTTAAGATTCCATGTGGCATTTGGTGTACTCGCTGTGTGGTTGGATTGCGACTCGCAATCTCTATTCAGACCTCGGTCATTACGATCACAAGGACCGTAACCGAATTGGTGGTTCGGTGTTGCTCCTCCCAACCCTGAGACCCCATGACCGGTTTCGTCCTCCTTTGGACTCATCAGATGGAGATACCCTGAGCTGGGGTGGACCTCGAGGTATAGTGTTCAAAGGTTGACGCCCTGACCACTATGGCTCCTAGGTCCACGAGCAACGTTTGGCACAGCGGTAACGTGTTCCATGTGGCATTTGGTGTACTCGCTGTGTGGTTGGATTGCGACTCGCAATCTCTATTCAGACCTCGGTCCTAAGTGGACCTCGGTCATTACGATCACAAGATTAAGATTAGTCACGTATAGATGAACGTCTCCGGTAGAGGTATGTGGGGGTTTCTGATGTAATGTACTGGGCGATTTTTGCGGCAACTTAGGTGTCAGATAACCCCCCATACAGCCGGAAACGCACTTCGAGGGAGGGGTCTGTTCATTCTGTCGGGACTCATCAGTAGTGTTTGTTCCTGATCTTCGCGACACCAGGTCTCCAAAGCTTGGCGTTGTAATCCTAAAGCTACAGGCTATTAAATCCGGACTATATAAGTTTCATGGATTGATTCCGTGCTTTTTGCATTACAAGTCAGTGACGAAACGGACATCAGCTGAACAACTACCAGCAAGAACATCAAGACTTGCATAAAAGAGAGGGGCTGGAATCAGGTGCACAGAGATATAAAAATGAAACATGTTTAAAAAGTAGTAGCATGGGGCACGGAAATTTTCGGGCACTAGGAAAGTGATATGATTGACGGGGCAAAGGAAAGACTCGCCTTAAGGTGAACCCGACGAACCAGCCCGCAAGAGAGGATGAGGACGTCAAAAGATCGATCAAGAACACCAATCACGGTGCACGTTTCCACAAGAGGCCCAAAATCCTAGAAACGACAGGAAGCGAATGGGTAAGATTGACTTGGACACACAGGTTCCACAAAGTAGTTCTTCAAGCTAAAACATTTTACCTCAGTTTTACATGGCCCAAAATATATGCTAACGCTAGGTTGAAAGCTGGTAAGCGGGGCGCGAAAATCATGTTACACATCCAATCAATTCAAGCGTTTTCTGGTCCGAAAACTTGTGGTGCACACTTAGGGTGAGTGATATTAACTTTTAATCATTGAAATATCTAAGTATCCTAAGAAATCTTGCTTTGCCTCAGCTGCGTACGCATGATATTTTAGCATACAGCACAAGAAAGCCGTTCTCGAAAGAATTTCCACTGGTCAGCATCTTATAATGTTTGCTAGAGCTTCTTTCACATGCTAGACAGAATACGATGTGCTCTTCAGGTGGATGGTATTTAGAAATCATTGGACTGCCTTTTACCGTTCCTATTCTCTACTGCTTGATTTGTAATCCGCAAATATTTAATAGTTTCATAATCTTAACGGTCTCCGAGATCACAAACCGTCGATTTCAAATGCATTATGGCGATCAAATTGAACCGGATTCGCAAAGAACCTGTACAAAAATGACCGGGTCAGGTTCATTACAAAAATCCAACATTACAAGGTAAGGTATATCCCAGTTGTTTATAGTAAAAACAGACAACTGGATGGAGAAACACAGCGGAACACTAATCAGCAAATGTAAGCATTACGCCGACGGAGAACAAATGAGTCGGTGAGGTACCAAACAGAGGTGGAAGAGACGCCATCGGCATTAAAAGGGACAAGAACAGAAAACCAGGAAAGGAGCACAGTGGTTCTAAGCAGATGTCATTTGAACTATGCAGTCAGCGATAGCCGTCTGCGAGTGCAGTTCTTCCAGACGGAGAAGCCAACATGAGATGAAAAGAAGCAGAAATAAGAAGACGAACGTGGTGGGCAAATGTGGACACCTAATTGGTGCGCTACACAGTGATTGAAGTGACCGTACGGAGGACGGGGCAAATAAATTTCATTACATGGATGTTAGGCGAAATAGCTGGATCTGCAAACATAACAAGGAGCGGTATCTTGTCGCAGACGAAGGATATGAGTGAGTAGGAGAAAAACGTTTCTCCAGCACGTAGTCTGACGTAAACGTAATCTCAAAAGGGTGGAGTCAGAAAGGGTATTACCTTCGACTGAAAGACCGTGTTTATAAGGTCACCGTGAACGCCGTCCTACTCTATGGCAATGAGATTTGAATCTTCAGTATGAGGATCAGTCACTGATCATCACTGCCTGCGGAACACTGGCGGTGTCTGATGGCACCAGTGTGCCCGTAAGGACGATGTGCGCAGGCGAGTGCTAATCGGGCCGGTTCCTTAAAAAACAGACAGCACTGAATAAGTTGCGTTGGCTTGGGCATGTACTACGCGTGTTTGGTCACCAGTTAGCAACAAAGGTCTTGTTTTGGTTACCATCTGTAAGTTGGTGCAAGGCCCAATGTGGGCAAAAGTTAACTCGGCATTGGAAAATGAAGTCACTGATGCCTTCCAGACTTTACGGGACATGGCTCGTAGTCGACACCAGTGGCGCGCCTGCTGTCGTCTCCTAATCGGACTGTCTGTTTAGAGTGTATTTGGTGCTGAGTTATCTGAGGGCTAATGGCTGATCATGACACGGTACAGTGAAAGCCACAAGGAAGCTGTCTTGTCGATGCCGCCTTATCTTTGCATGATAGGCAGCTGTTTGTGACGGTATGTTGTTGACAAAGTGTAGGCACCTTGACCCTGAATGCTTGTTTAGGATCTAACGGTCTCACGCTAGGTCCTCTTCTCTCTCAGTTAGTATTCTTCTTCTCGTGGATCCTTATGGTTTTACGGCAGCGAACAATCAGTTTATGCTATTGAGGACAATAAACCGAATGGAAGACAATCCTCAGGACAAGCAAGACGACTATGAAGAGTAAAAATATGCATGTGCAGAAGGTGATGGAATGCAAGACATACCTTGACGAATAATACAAAGAACACTTCCATGCTCTCCTCGCTAGCCTGTCGTGCCGACAGTTTCTTCGCATTGCAAATCTCCGCTTGAATTTGCAATTGCTTCGAGTCCCATTTTCCGGGTGCAAGCGACCGAGAGTACCAGACTGCGAGATCCGCTGTGAGGAACCAAGCAGAATGTTGAATTGTAAGAGGCCAGTAGAGGGATGCCTAAAAGGCCCCACAAAATGGAGGTTGGCGACAGAACACAAGTTTACAACATCTAGAGACAGAAGTGAAATCATCGAGCGTTATGATCCGGAAAAGGGTACACATCGAACTGAGTGCGATTTCGGGGATTGAGGAATGAAAATGAGGAAATGTACAGCAGCAACTGCAGTGCAATTGGGCTTTTATCGTCAATGTAGATGAAGTGCCCGGCAATGGAATGACATCGACAGGACCCAAAACCAAGTAACCATACTTTGGACTGCCTTGAAAATATTCAGCACACATGCGCAAGCGTGTACTACTGATAGCTGCACTTTTAAGATTAAAATGCATGACCCTGGCGGGAATGGCGGTGTCCATCTTATGCTCTTGTTACATGTGTAGGGAGATGAGGAGAAAGCGAACATAGGACACAGTGGAATACGTACCGTCGACGGCTGAATTCTAGCTTGCAGATTTGATTTCCGTAAGTGTTCGTCCGCGCCAATCCCATTTAACATTAACCGTTAAGATTAGCGACATAGAACAACTGTCGGTTCAATGCTGTTGATTATGCACCGAGAACGCATTAATCATTCTGACCTAATGACACCTACTGTCAACTTGACCCGCCATTGTGTGACCACAACAAAAATTGCATTGTGAAAATATAAGACGGTATTACTTGGGAGCAGAGGGATTTCGGTGTGATTTATTGAGTGCTCTGCGCAGTAGCTGCAGGTTGGGTAGTCTGTCTCTCAGGCGTCCGGAAAGGAACCTATCTGGAATCATCAGCATAGCAAACCACCCGACTCCACCAGGAATATAACCCACAATATGTCGATGTCTACGACTCGTGATGTAAAGTACAAACGGTTAGTAATTAGGTCAAACACTATCAACCGTATGCAGAGGCTGTGGCCATCAATCGGTTCATTCCATTCGAACTCTCTTCTAGAGGTTTCCGCGCGCGCTGCTTCCGTATCTATTTTTATGGCACAGATATCTGCGGCTCCCAAGCGTCCTTCTCCTGTTGTGGTGTTGGTATGGATCCGCCGAATAATGTCCGACTTTTTGGGTACTGCTATACTACTGACATCTGGCGCAGTGGTACCCGCTGTTGACCCACAATAACGTCACCTGAACATGTGTGACCGACACAAGCCATCATGGAGTACAAGCTACCTGTGACAGAACGTGGCTCATCCTCCAATATCACGAAGGTTACTTCCTGCAGGACACAAAGCTGGTCCCTAGAACAACAGATTCCCGTATAGCATATATGCTCTACATAGCATTTAGAAGCTGTATGGGCGGTGCGCATTACTGACGAGTTAACTTAGGACGAAACAGCTGTCCAGTCCAACGGAAAGGTAAGGGATTATTCGAGTTGGAGCGACAGCAAAGAAACCGCAATAAATTAAAAGTGTTTAAGCAATCTGCACCCAGAAGTAGCATGTCCGGGCTTAAGTCCGGTTGCATGGGAAGCGGTGAACGTTTGATATAGCATTGCGAAGTAGATAGGTTGATTCTACTCAGAAGCAGTTAACACTCATAGTGTTCGGAGTGCAACCTGATGGCTCACGATACTGGAAGATAGTGTGCTCAAGTGGACACGAACACCGGCTTTAGGTGGTCCAGTGTCACTTGTTATTAGTACATAGCCCGAAGTGCTGGACATGCAACTAGTCAAATTGTGTTCACAATTTGCAATCAGTCGGTGAGAACACAGAAGAAATAACAACTTGCGACATATGGTACCAAAAAGGCAACCAGTGACTCGCGCCTACACCCGCTAATACAGCAAAATTTAAATCGGCAACCGTGGCGTACAGTTTCGCATTAGTATCGTCGAATATCATCTTCCAAGACGATGAGCGCCCGAGAGAAAGGTGAACAAAACTCCACTTACGTGGAGGGTTTCGGTGTGGCGCTCTCCAATCAACGCACTCCACGACCGACGGTTTCGTCTTCGTTTAGACTCATCAGGTAGATAGTCGAGCTGGGAGTGGAATCTAAGTAGCGCGAATAAGGCAAACGCAGGGGTGAGCAGGCGCGAAATGAAAGTGAACTGTAAGCTGATAAAGAAAGCCTGGAGAACTCAGAGGACCCAGAAAAGTTGAGAAGGTAGGAGTCACGAGTAAGTAACGCTGCTTTTAGATTTTCTACGATGGGGAGGGAGACGTACAGATGACACTGCTGCTGGTGGAGCGTCACACGTATGTATCACAGGTCGATTTCGAACGCGTTCAACATCATCGAGCGCAAGCTCTTCGACACGTACGACCACAAAATTGTTCCGGCAAAACAGGTGAACATCCCTCACGCTGTGTACTCGAGCGGATCATGTCACGACACGCTCTACATTGAAATGCTACACACGTTTTCGACAACAGGTGGAGTACGCAAGAGTTACCTAAATCGCATATTTCCATAAGATTTTATTGCAGATCACAACACATAAGGTAATCTGGCAAAGCGTCAACTAGCAGGAGTTGAGACGCACGGACCATACAGCAAAACTGGCTTGTTTGGGTTAAGTGGAGGACCCAACTCGTAGTATGAAAAGAAGGCATCAGCAGTACGCCGGTATGCCCAACTGATGCTTCGTTGCCGCCAAACAACCCCCAGTCGCGTGTGGGCTAAGGATACTGCGGTCGGCCGGTCCCCTACGCGAATTTAGAATTACAAGGCGAGATTGTGTTCCTTGAGGCGACAAACCGGCGTCTCCTAGTACGATAAACACTAGAAGGAATGGTCAATCATCCACGAGGCCTATTTGGTAGGTGCATTCCATTTTCAAAGTGTTGTGGTTGCCGCTAATTGTACAGATAACCCGCCTGTATCAGTTGTGCCGCCCCCAACCGGTTCAAGTCACAACGAAAATGAGAACACCAAGCAAACAGCCGACCTAGGGATTTGGATTCTGATTTTATTGTATGAGTGCATGGCGCAATAAACGGGTTGTAGGAAACCACTAATACAACAAAATCGGAGGTGCTAATTAATATTAGTTAACACAAATTAAACGGTTCAAGTTCATGGTCCGACTTGTCGTTTATTCTACATACATTCGTATTTTGATCTAGACTCGCGTTCGATCTCTAATTGTAGATCGATCCACTGTTGCGTCACGCTTCTCGGCTTGCGCGCTGGCTCTCCGTAACACAAAAGCACCAGCAGTACGCCGGCAGGCAGTACCGACGCTTCGTTGCCGCGCAACCGACACCGGTCGCACGTTGGCTAAGGATACTGTGAGGTTCGTCATGCCCCTACGCAGGCTGGAACCCGCAACGTCAGATCACAAGACAATGTTGTTACTTTTAGGCGAAACTGCTGCTCCTTCTGCAATGAGAATATCATCACGAGACGTATGCAATCAAACTAACCAGATGGGCAAGCAATTTAACAAATGAACAACAAATCCGGATTAGTTAGGGTGCTCCAGTGTTGCCCCTCCCAAGACTAACATCCCCATGACCGACGGTTTCATTTTGGTTTGGACCCATCAGATGGTGATAGTCTGAGCTGGGATGGAACTCGAGGCCTAGTGGTTCACGGCTGACGACTTGATCGCCATGCCACCAAGATCCGAGAGTAACTCTTGGCACAGTGGAAAAGAATTCAAAGTTGGATTTGGAGTACCCGCCATGTGGCTGGATTGCGACACGTAATCTTTAGTGAGAACTCGGTTCATTGATTACTGGTTTGAAGCAGCAAGAAGAGATATCTCTGTGTAGCTGCATCTAATGTCACTCAGGGACAAAGACCCGTTAGGTTGTGTAGCGCTCAATATATTTTGCGTCGGCAAAGTGTTTGTCCAGGAACTTCTTAAATTCCGACATTGACTTTGCTTCAGCCACGTACTGCGGCAGGTCGTTCGATACATTCATCACTCTCCGTTCGAAACAGAGTTGGTGAGCGACCTGCTTCAAATTGGGTACTACAAGCCTGTAACAATAATAATAATAATAATAATAATAATAATAATAATAATATGTCAGATTTACGCCGTAACGGCGTTTCGCTGCCGTGCGACAACTAACAGTCGCGAGCGGGCTGAGTGTACCGCGATGCCCACCCCTACGCGGATAGGAACCCGTGCGGCAAGATTACGAGACATGTTCCTTACCTCTAGGCTAGGGGTCGACACTACAAGCTTGTACCGGTGTCCTCGTGTGCTGCTTGGTGTGCGCAGATGCAGTAGTTGCCTCAAAATGGGGTAATCACCCAAATGTAATATTCGATGCATCATGATGTCAACCCGCATGCAACGATAAGCTAGGGTGTAAAGTCTAGTTTTTTACACCGGTCTTCCTACGGCATCCCTCGTAAATTGGGAATCAGTCTGGTGACCACATGCTGCACTCGCTCAATCTTTTCTACCTCGTCCCGGGTGATAGGAAAATACGCGGGAGAGCCATACTCTAGCATTGGTCGTATTTTTGAGACGAAGAGGCGAGTGACAATCTCTTCGAACCAAGTGCTGAAGCTGCGCCTGAGCGCCCAAAGCATCCGAAGGCTGTTTTGGTAAAGCCTATTCGTGTTGTCCATGGACTTTAGATCGTAGAGTGATAGTACACCGAGGTCGCGCACGAAAGGCGCGGGATGCAACGGTTGACCTGCCATCGTGTAGGTTCGACTGTACTCACACTTACCCAGCCTCATGGATTACGACTTGACCGGGTTGATCGGAAGGCTGACATCTGCAGACCACGTGGAGAGGCGGTCGAGGTCCTGTTGAAGCAGGTCAGTCATTGGGTGAGCGGATTGCTCTCCACGCCTTCAAGTCATCTGCGAACAACGCACAAGGTGATTGGGGTAGCTGAGGCACATCGTTTACATGGATGAGAAAAAAAATCGGCCCAGTACAGTGCCTTGGGGTACGCCACTGCTCGATGGATACCAGTCGGTTAAATGGTTGTCGACCAGGACCATCCACTTTCGACCAACAAGGAAAATCCTGATCCTTTGGTGCAGCGAGCCACCAACGCCGCACACCCTCAGCCTGTCGAGAACTGCATGATTTACCTTGTCAAAAGCCTTACTGAAGTCAATGTAAATGACGTCGACCGATTTGCCTTGGTTTAGCGCTTGTAACCATTCGTGTCTCGTCAACAGTAGGTTGGTGATGCACGGGCGACCTTTCACGAAACCATGCTATGAGGGGGTCAAGAGGCTTTTCGACTCGAGACGCTGCAGAAGACTTCTTCAAGATCTTTTCAAGCGTCTTTGCCAAAACAGCAGTCAGGCAGATCGGCCGGTAGTTATCCACTTTGCTTGGGTTACCACCTTTCGGTATTGGCTTTACGACTGAGCATTTCCAATCGCCCGGTAATAGTCCAGTGGATAGTGACTTGTTGAACAGCTCAGTTATAGAAGGCGAGATGATGGCCGATAGTGACTTGAGAATCAGTGGGTGAATTCCATCTGGCCCAGCAGGCTTGGTCCCGTCAAGATTTGCCAGAAGCTTGTGTACATCTTTAATGCTGCAATCCAGGCTGTCTAGATCAGCGGGAGCGGTAATCGTCGGACTAGGTACAGACACCTGGTCACTTGCAAATACGGAAGCGAAGTGCGCCGCCAATGTGGACGATCTGTGCTCGAGGTTAGGGGCTGTCCATCTGAGTCTTCCAACACTGGCACATTGCCTGTAGGCCTCAGGCGCCGCTTCACGTAGGCGAAGATCCTCTTAGGGGTAGTTTTGCGGCAGTTGCAAGCTGCTCTTGGAAGCATCTGCGTATTTTTGTTTTCGTGTTGTTGCCAAGATTCCGCTGTAACTTGTACGCCATGTAATCCTCGTCAGAGCCAGATGACACGAATTTGTTCCACAGTCTGCGTCGTCATCGGGTTAGTTTGCTGTGCTCCTTGTCGAACCAATCTGGCTTGACTGGCCCAAGTTTCTGACACTTAAAGGGTATAAATTAGACGCATAACGATTTAACTCCCACTTTAATGATAGTCCAAGAGGTTTCAACAAACGAATCCTCTTGTAACGACCAGCTCATCTGGCTCGAGTGAGGCCATTAAAGTCCGCCTTCCCATAGCTGACGGCTGGCTGCAGCTGGGGAGAATACGTCAGCGGCAGTTCCACACTGGCAGTGGTCATCCAGTGGTCACTCGCTCCCAGGGGCTCCAAGACTTGAGTGTCATGCACACGTTACTCACAGCTGGTCAAAAGCAGATCTAAGCACGACGGAGTCGCGCGCAGTAGTGCGCATCGGTGCAAATATCAACTTCGCGAAGTTCCTCTCGACTTCACAATGGCCGGGAGAGGAGGGAAGTTCAGCCTCAGGCCTCTGTATTCAGGGTTAGTTGAAACCACCCATGAGTAGGAACAGCGGACGAGTCATGTGGTTGCGGACATGCGGCAAACAGTCCAAGCAGCGGCTCAGTAGACTACGTCCACGGGCATGTCGCAGCGTCTGAGGTGAATCAAGCACCATAACTGCTCACATAGACCATCAGCGCTTCAGTAGGTGCTCACTAGTCTCCCACACAAGGAAGATCGGATGTAAAGCAGAATGCCACCATGATCACTTGATGGTGTACCATAGTGGAAGCACGAGTAGGCGCTGATTTCCACTTCTTGGGCGTTTACGTCGGAGTTTAACCATGTCTCAGTAAGGCTTAATAGCTCTGGATCCTGAGGTTACAAAGTAGAAGAGCTCATTGCGTTTGCTCATCAGACTGCAGACGTTAGTAAACGCTATGCGCAAGCCGCGGTAGGAACCGCTGGGCGCGCCTGAAGCATCAGAAACCTGTTAATCCGGATTGGCGGGGGAATTCGGGTGACTACCGAAAATTTACAATACGGAGATCTGTTTCTCCGTCGTCCGTGAGTCGCTTTAGTTCAATCATCACAGACTTGAGTTTCTCTCTGTCTGCTGGGTCTGTCAGCAGCCTATTAAAGCCTATTATAGCGGGACAATAGTAACTTAGGACTTGCCTCTTCAACAAAATTCACCCTCACAGGTCGACTTTTGCCCTTGGTTCACTTTCCGTGACGAGAGATCTGTTTCCGTTTCAGCCCGCCCTCATCCACGTCGAGCAGTCTATCAATCGGAGTTTGCAAAAATTCGACCTCATGTTCATAGCGCACCTGAGGATTGGAATCACAGGATTCGAATAGGTGTTTCAGCGCTGGTACTTCCAACACTGACACCCCAGGACCGATTCCGTTCTGCTTTGGATACATCAAGTGGAGATAGCCTGAGCTGGGGTGTTACTCAGGGCCTATTGGTTAGCTGATAACGCCTCGATCACTTTGCCACAAGATCCGTGGGCAACGCTTGACACCATGCTAAGGGATCCAACCACCATTCGGGTACTTCAATCCCAACACTGCAGTATCTGTGTTAAGAGGGGTAACACCGAAACATCTCAATTTCAGGTAGGGTCCTTGTGATCGGAATGACCGAGGACTGCATCAAAGTAAAACGGGAGTCGGAATGCAACCACACAACGAGTTCTCCAAATCCAACTAGGAATTAATTTGGGCGATGTTTAGCATGTGTCGGCCTAGAAAATGGGACACATGCGACCTACCGAAGAGACAAGAAGACTTGGCTCCCAAACGAAAAGTGGCGTGCGTTGCAACGTTTCCTAGCTAGATTACCCACTCAAAGAGTGTATGGCGTGCAGTTACTTATGGGGCAGTGAAATCACCACGAACCTCGAGTAGCAGATATTGCTGCTGCTTCTGGCTGCAAAACGATGCTTGATGCTGGACGCTTGTCCAATGCACTTGGGATCTTGTCACAGTTTAGCAATTGTTGAACTCACGCACAGCAGCTGACTCTTAGCCGAAGTATCATAAAGCAAAACACGTCAAGCACATGGAAGGCAAAACTGTATTCTAACTGGCATGTTGTACAACGCACTGATCCACTATGCGAAACTAGGCCAATCGATAAATGGTTGAGCGGGTTACTGACACTCGCCAGCGGATGCAGGCAACGAATAGAAAGAGCTCAGTACATTGGCCGTTAGGATGTCACAGATTTGCACTAAGTCCGCATCTCAACTGCTGATACCCATCGATAGTAGATCCACTGCGGTGAAAAACTACTGTGTTGCCAGTGTACTCCCGTAGATGAGGATAAAGCAAGCGTGCAATTGATCCACCAAGGTACATGATCGCCTGGTAGGCAGGTAGGCTACTCATCCAGAACAGAAGGAGCATGGTGAAGTTTACATTTAGTTTCTAGGCCAGGTAATAAGGAGTGATCGAAACGGAAGATGGAATTGATAAGTTAACAAGCAAACTATGGCAACCCCAAGATACGACGATTCTACAGAAACACAGAAAAGTGTCCATTTGGGTACATCAGAGTTGAAGTTCTACCGAAAGAGCACAGCAACACACACAGAGAAACACAGACGCTATCAAAAAAAGCAGCGAACCTTTCCCCTCGTCCGACGCGGAACGAGCAAGTGTGGCGGCCAGTTGTCGATGCACGATGATGTCCGCATATCGACGGATTGGCGAAGTGAAATGAGTGTAGAACTCCATGTTGAGAGCGTAGTGGTCCGTGGTCTCCGAATCGGACAGCTCACCAAGGCAAAAGTACTCGGCCAAGTTCATGGTCTTGGTGAGCAAGTATACGGCGACTAACAAACGAGCCTCACGTTCCAACTCCACCTTTTGAGGAGGAAGTTGGTTGCTGGTGCTTCCTACGGAATGCGGTACAATTGCCTCCACACTCTCCGCAAGGTCGGCGTCGGCCAGTGACAATCGCGAAGCAACATCTGCACACAAAGAGGCGAGCTGCGACGAGAAATGATAGCCAGTATCGACAGCGCAGCCGGCTTCACGGCAAATCGATGCCTGAAAATGGGGATGAAGCGGTGTAAAGTCGGCGAATATCGAAAACGGTGAGGAAACCGCAATTGCGGCACGAAACGTTCCTTTATCAAGTACAAAGTTAAAAATGAACAACCGGCTAGTTCAAAAGCCTGAAGATAGTTTGTCAAAATCGGTATGCCTAGCAATATCAGGAGCAGTCGTATCAAGGACGGAAGTGTTGACAATAGCAACTAAGAGGCGGATGTAGCCGAAAACCTCCGGTTGGTTGGGAACTAAAAACACATCACCGAGGTAGTGTACGACTTTAAGAATGGCATTTTAAAACAGACCGTGCAGTAATACAACCGCTAACTGGGAACGAATAAGAATGCGACTTGTGACAAGAATAATAGAGCCAATTATGTTGATCATGTGTCATGTCAAGAAGAATTTCGAGGAACGCAGTAATGTGCAGCTACGTGCATAAAAACACGAAGGGTGTAATCAATTCAAAAAGGGAGGGAAAAGACTACGCGAAACAAGCTGCTGTATCGCACACAAGCAAGCCGCCAAGTTACTTCCCATTCCAAGTACATGTACACCTGTGGCTATCATTTCGTCTGAGCATGAAAGGCTGAAGAGAGGAAGAGACAAATCTCATGGCCGGAGAGGTGAATGGCAGTTAGGGCAAACGGAACCGACGCGGGGCCATTGGACATGAAGGCAATCAAGTGCCGCCCGCGTGAGTTGGTCACAACTCTATGAACCGAAAGGAGGGCAAAATAAGTCTAGTTCGGCTTGAACGAAGTCCAATGTGGTCCAGACAGATGTGAATCGGACCGGGCCGAAGCGAACTAACAGTGAATGCAGGGCAATTGACTCAAGCAGACGGCATGGGACGGACAACAAGGGTTAGTCAGAGAAACGAGTGGCAACTGAATGATGATTCAAATGTGCACCGTATCAATGAGACCTGTGTTCATGAACCCGATATTAAGCTTGAAGGTCAACTTGACGCTGAGAACTGGTTCAGGCGAGCATAAGACCCGCATGCTGTTACCGAAGTAGTACAGCTGCAGTCTGCGAGATTCTTAGTACAGAGTCCGCTGATGTAAGTTGGTCTCGATCTGAGATGATGCTAAAGAGATAGCTAGGTCCCATAAAGCAAGCGGTTTTGAACAGTACACAGGATACTGGGCTGTTAACTGCGGTCAGTAATAAAACGGCGTAAAACGAATATCAAACTGGAAATCATCCGTACAGCTTAACTGGTGGTAAAGTGCGCCTTGCGTTAGTCGTTAAGTGGTATAATACGTAGCGTATAATCGCAGTGCTTGTACTCTCCGAGATGGTGTGAGAAGGCTATCTGATGGAAAAGCTAAGAAACGTTAACGGATGGCATTTTGGCAAAAACTCGACCACCAGAATGTAAATTTGCAAGCATTGCATAGTATAACTGTCAGTCATCGCGAGCGATATACATTTCACGGCTATTCAAGCATGAGCAATAATAGTAGCGAATGTCCAGATCCTGTCCGAGATTGCCTCTGCAACGTACTGTGCTGAAGATCATGAGAACTTGGGTAGGAATGTGTACCAGAGGAAATGAAAAACGCTCCTGTTTAATTTTTTTGACAGACCAATCAAAACATCCCAGTGTTGACCAATAAAGGCGCAGGAGTAGCTCATTCGAAGACGAGCCCCCTACCTCCAGTGTAGTCGTGTCGCGTTTTTCACTTTGTCGGTTGAAAAAAGTGAACAAAAGTTCCGTTTTTTACTGTTTAGCACGATTTCAGCTAGGAGTGTACTTGTCGTGGAACTGCCATCGAGTGTCGGATAATGCCGAATCGGATCATCAGGTAAGGTATCAATAGTGTATGGGCACACACTGTACCAATACCTCGGATTCGCGAAACCACCAACAGCCGAATGTGGGTTGGGGTCCCGAGATAAACACAGACCCACGACACACGTTGGGGAGCAAGACAGCAAGAAAGTCACTTTGAAATTCGACACAACCAGCCCAAACCGATGTGCAAAATGGTAGCTTGTGTTGATGGACGGACCAATGCCTGTCAGAAGCCACTGGCATTGAAGTTGAAAGCCACGGGTGACATCAGACGTACAGTATCAGTGTAAATATGGCGAAGCACACAACGGTATGCATGAACCCTGAATTATGAGGTTGTAGCCGGGCCAACAGTACACAGAGCATGGTGGGCGGTTAACCGGTCTACCATCGAAGGAAACTTACCCAAAGGGCCTACGTTGGTTGTGCCATCACCTTAAACTATTGCCGCAAACCACAGAACTACCAGAAGAAGCGATTCGAATGTCGAGAACGTATCTGCAGCAGGCATGGACTGGCGTGCGTAGTGATTGGAACCAAAATTTGGCATGTGGGACGAATGAGGTGCTGCAGTTAGAGAGAGAGCTCACTGTGACGGTTGAATAGATGAGAAACCAGAATCGCACGGGAGCCGGATAACATCCAGGGGGCACAAACTGTCGCATGAGAACGAACGGGGCTTAGTATCAATTCCGGGTTTGGAGACGGAGAGTTAAGCGAAAAACACTGAACCAAAGCAGGATCCAAAGTAGCACTGTATGGCCCAGTGGATTGGTCGCAACAATGCGCAAGATCCCTAATGAGAATGTACCGGTTGTCCAGGGGTGAGATGAACTTCATATACAAGAATGCGAGACGATGTTAGATAAACAGAGAACACTCAGTTCTAAGCAATGCAATGCTATCTGGATACATTTGGAGAATGCCGCAGGTAAGGTTGGATACAACAGACAAGGATTGCTCACCTGGATAGACCCAGCGGTTTCTGTGTCCACATGGATGCCGATAGATTCGAGCTGACTGGACGCTCGTAGTAGTTGATTCAACGACGGAGCAGTGTGACGCCGCAAGAAGGCCACGGCTGGAAGATGGGCGGCGAGATGTTTGGCAACTGCTTCGTTGGCCGCCAGCATCCATTCTTCCACTAGCCAGTTGGAAGGTCTGCAAATAGCCGGTGAGATCCCAACAGGCATTTTCTTGTCATCGCTCAGTACGAAGCTTGCCTTCACTTGATCCAAACGCAGACTACCACCACTAAATCGCCGGCGTCGGCGCTGCATCGCAAGCTAGAAACGGAGAGGGGAGGAAAGCCGCAGAGTTAGAAGGGGCTAAAGAACACAGTGATCGCAGTTGACGGGGGAAAGCGCGAATGCATGGACGTGCGTGCGTGTGTGGGTGGTCAATGTCGACTAAAGTGCACTAACCTCGTGTAACTGCAGCACGCTCTCGCGAACGGACTGCATGGAGTGAGGTTCGAACACCTTCGGTGCACACTCGGAAGGGAAATCCGCGCTTGGATCATCGATGATAAACTGGAAAGGAAGAAAAACACAAGAAAAATAAATATAGCAACATGGAATGATGGAAAGCGAATGATGCATAGAGAAAAACAAAATGGTGATAACAGATGAAGGGGATGGGTGTTGCAATGTTCGGATGAAAAGGAAGGGCGAAGGCAATGAAGCACAATTAGAACCTAGGACAGAAGCGAGTGAGATGAAAGACTCGTGAAAAAAATCTAGTCGCTAATAGTGGAGCCATTTGAGCAAGCTCAGAAAACACATGTAACTAAGGCATGTTAACCGAATTGGGATAGGGTCCGTGAACGCCATCACTGGTCCCTAGACTCATCAACTGCGCAGAGGAGATAACTTCGCTAACTTGCGCATGTTAAGAACGACGACTTTTAAAGTTGATGGGAAACAGTGTGAAGCTACAGGATCGAGAAACCGGTAAAACGTGGTAGAGTTGCCTGCGACGGACAGAAGTGTCTGATTGTGAACGATCGACAAATATGCATACCCTGGCCGCTGCGCTAGTACCGGCGATGGAATTACTACAGGTGGGCCGGAAGACAAGGCGGGGTTTGCCAATTATCGTGGTTGCGGCAGACAATGTGATACCAAGTGTACTTGAAAGGCTAGATAAATACATAGACACATAAATCGCGTGAGAGGGGTGCATTTACCAAGCTGAGTTAGCAGCGACGGTTAAATTGTCGGTTATTCAAATGGGTCACGGGTGCAACGAGGAAGGTTTCGTGAAGCGTTAACGGAACCGTTGGGAAACATTTCCTTGCCGATAAGCTTGCACACGCGAACAGCTTTAGTTCCTTCATGAATGCCTGAGAAGGAACGTGCTGCCAGCAAGTACAAACCACAGACCAGCGCTAAACCATCCAGCCGCCTGGAACTTAGCACGACGATATGGGAGACGCATGGTCAGACCGATGATAACAGATGCCCACAATCGCCTACGCAAATATGAAAAAGTCATAACCGACAATAGAATCAAGTGCCTCAGTACTATTGACCCACAGCTACGAACACCGCTTGAATCCGCAATTGAACGTTGAGTCAAAAGCACCAAGAACCGACGCAAGATTGCATTGAACACCAAGTTAGACAAACTGACTAAGAGAAATGACTGCACTAGCAGTGAAGGATGGATCAAAAACCTTTCACTCCGTCACCTCACAGCAACTGAAGAGGATGACATGACTAAGGGGCTTAACTTCAACGTCAGAGATGCTTGCCCCAAAGACTACTTGGCTAGCTTAGAACACGCATTGAAATCAAATGGACTGTCGGAGGAGTCCCAGCAACAGATACGGCAGGCCGTTGTCCCAGTGTTTACTCGGAATAAACGCACCCAGACCCTAAACAAGGAGGAACAGGATGCACTCAGACGTCTACAGAAAGACGAGAACATTGTAATCCTACCAGCGGATAAAGTGCGCATGACGGTGATAATGGATAAGCCGGAGTATATTACCAAGGTCAGAGAACTGCTATCAGACACAACTACATATCGCCAGATCGACCAAGATCCAAGTTCAAAACTGGACAACCAGATTAATGCAACGTTGAGGAAACTACAAACAAAAGACGAGCTCACCGCCACGGAGAGATGGAGAATGAAAACTGATGATCCAAACATTGCACTGTTCTATGGACTACCAAAAGTACACAAAGAAGGAGTCCCACTACGACCAATCATCTCGCTAACCGGAACCCCATCATATAAACTAGTGAAGGATTTGTGGAGGAGGTTGAAATATTTAGTTGCCGGATCCGAACATAGCATCAACAATGTTGAACAATTCCTCAACAAACTGCGGAGTGTCAGAATAGAAGACGACGAAATAATGCTTTCATTCGATGTCACCGCACTCTTCACTTGAATCCGTCACGAATTGACCAAAGAAATCATGCTAGAACTGCTTGAGAATCAACTAAGCCCAACGACAACCATACGACCTGAAAGCTTTTGGAACTCCTGAACCTCTGCATAACCACTTATTTCCGCTTTGATGAACAAGTGTACCAGCAACTGAGAAGAACACCCATGGGATCACCAATTTCGGGGCTCAGTGCAGAAGCCGTAATGCAGAAATTGGAGCGCATTGCACTGCCATCTATCAGCCCAAAACTCTGGATACGGTACGTGGATGACACGTTTGTCATCGTAAAACGGCACACGCACGATTTGCTCAACAGCGCATTCGAGGATTTCAAATTTATGTTTGACTTAGAGGATGATAACAAGCTACCATTTTTGGATGTAGTAGTCACTAGGAATACAGACGAATCTATGAAAACGTGCGTTTATCGGAAGAAAACGCATACGGACCAGAGATTAAACTACTACAGCAATCACCCGATGAATCACAAGAAGAGCTGCATTCAAACCCTCTTCAAAAGATTACAAACGCACTGCAGCACAGCCGAATCGCGGAATTATGAAGAAAATCACCTATATCGAGTATTTAGAAACGACGGTTATCCGAGAAATTTAATCAGAAGAAGCTTAAAGAAACGAATGCCTCAGCAACAACAGCATCAGTCATCTGATCAAGCAAACAAGCGGATAGTGCTAACCTACATCAAGAACGTCTCCGAACTAACAGAAAGATTGCTGCAATCACATGGAATCTCTGTGGCTCACAAGCCAAGTGCCACCCTAAGGAAATTGATCTCAAGACCCAAAGGAAAAGTCAATCAAGCCGACCAATGCAATGTCAGTTACCAGATAAAATGCAGCGACTGCGAGAAAAACTACGTCGGACAAACCGGAATAAAATTTTATACACGAATCACCGAACACAAGGCAGCCGTCAGAAGACATGATCCACAATCATTGGTTTCTGTGCATGAAGATCAAGAAGTCCACCATTTCGATCTGGAGAATGTAAAGATCCTAGCATATGGAAGTACAAAACACGCGAGGAGATTTGGAAGCCTGGTACTCTACAACGCATTCAAACAATCGACACATCGAACTGAACGCAGTATACGCCACACTACTGATGAACGACCGTCAACTCGATCGATTGAATCCAGCGGAACGTGGGACTAGACAACCAGAACTGACGGCAGACTCGCTCGCAAGAGCAAGAAGACAAAGGCAACAAAACACAAGGGGCGAGGTCAAAGGTCATTTGCCCATTAACCAAGCTGAACGCGGATGGAAGTCCCAACCAATAGGATTCACCGGCTCCACGGCTAACCACGGCGGTATAAAAACGCACGCACACCACGCTCAGCGCACTCTCCCCGAGGTTCCTCTACGCTATTGCACGCCACGCAACTACGCACTGATGATGTCACGTCGATTGGTGACGAAACGTTTACAACAAAATTACCAAGCTCAGCTAACCGTTCAACAGGCATCTGAACAACCTGAGCTATCAGTCTACAACTCTATATTAAACGGAACCATTCGACTGACGGTGTAATGGGATAGGTGTTTGACCTGATCAAGCATATGGGTAGATGAAGTCGGCCTCACAATATCCCAGCCCGCTAGTCGCCGTGTAATAGCATAGCACTACAGAAAGTTCGGACACATTGCTGATGTCGATTACGGATATTGGATGGGAACGACCTCGAAGGCACTAATCATTTGCGGTTCGACAAAGGTTTCGAACGAGAGCGCTACGCGTAACATCCAGAAAAATGTTCGCAGATAATTGGAACGGCAGGTGATCAGAAAAAATACAATATGATGAAAGCCTGTTGACACAGCAAGAAACTTGTCGCATCCTAGAATCGCGCAAAAAATCAACGGTAGAAAATGTTGTTCCGACGAGTCAACAACGAGGTGGACCTGCGTCACAAGCAGGCTACAAGACCAAACGGAAATGCCGCCATAATAGCGTGTGGATGACAGGGAATAACAGGAGCTTATTAAGTTTATGACTGGTATTGAACAAGTTGTGTCGATCAACAGATCTCTGGAGCAGCCAAAGAGAAGACATGAGAAAATTTAATTTAATTTGTCTGTTCTAGCCCAACAAGCGCAATGATGACTTGGTCGCTACGTGACCTAGAGCAGACCATTTTTACATACAATGCCCGTGCGAGGATTCTGATGCTGACAGGGGGCGCAACCACGGAGATGGATGTGATCAATATTCCTCATTAAAGACTTGATTTGCCGGTCCATTACCGAAGGGACAAAGAGTCCACCTTGCAACGCGGATGTTATCGGTTCGGGCCCTGCATATTGGACCGAGCAACCGTCTCATTAGCCCCCGTGCGACTGTTGGTGGTTGCGTGGCAGCGAAGCGTCCGTACTGCGTACTGCGATCTCATTTTTGTTTTCTGATTCAGAAGGTAAGATGTAAGGAAATGGGAGCATCGCAGCGAGCCGAAGTGTCACGATGGATAGAACAATTTGCTTACCAACAAATTCGCTCAATCGGAAGTCTCAAGAGACGACTGGGTAGCTTCTGTTCAATCCTGGAGTCGGTATGATGAGCTCAAAAACACAGAGTACGCCAAATAACAGATTTCACACAATATATATATATATATATATATATATATATATATATGTATATACAATTCGATGACAGACAATGTGCCATCGGAACCATGGCAAAAAAGGGGTAAACAAAAGATAATAGAGGAAGAAAACCAATTTTGGAGTATTACACGTGTTATTCTGAGTATTGTTTCTGAGTTGTCTATGTTTGATTAGACAATAACTAACAAATGATGCGGTTGAACAACACTGTCAACATCCATTTCTGTTGCGTGTCATAACCTCCAGCTTTTCTAACTACTGGCAGTTCGAGTCGCGTAGTCACCATCCTGGAAGACGGACCGGACCGATGGAGGTTGCCTACTTCATGCTGAATCTCCAGTCATTGGTTGCCCACCGCGGCACTTTTTCCAATCGCTTCCGGGGAACGCTGGCATGCGTAATACATGGCAGAACCAACGCACGCGGTGTCGGAGAATAAAGTTTACGAAGCATAAAGTGCTTGCTCTATGAACAAGGTCTCGGATTTCTGTGTCGCTTACGAGATGTTGCCACCACAGGTGAGCAGAAAACAATTGTCAAAAACTGACAACGGTTTCATGGAAGTATGCGTAAGAGGATGTTGTACTGAAGTCAATGCAAGGTAAAACTTACTTGAGCATTCTCGTAGCTCAGCTTGGCACAGGAGCGTATTACAGATCGGCCGAACCAAGCCTTCAGAATCTGTAGACAATAAAAAACCGTTAGTCAACATTAGAGGAACGCACTAAAGTGAAATGAGGAATTTAGGATTTTGAAGATACACATCGCTTGGTACGTGACCAAAAAAGGCGAGTTTCAATCGACGAACGATATGCAGCACACAAGCTGAATTGGTCGATATTTGAGTTCAGTATGTATACTTGGATTACGACATGAAATCTCGAGTAGACCACGGTTTACTGCGGAGTAACCCACTACCATTTCGATCAACGTGTGAGGAGAGTGATGTGTTGTTCTCCTCCACGACCTGCCGGTTTCCTTTTGATGTGGACTCGTCAAGTAGAAATAGCCTGAGCTGAGAGTGGAACCCTACACATGGTGGTTGACGGATTACGTCTTGGTCACAAAGCCAGAGATTCGCGAACAACGCTTGGCCCAGGGATTAGAAGTTTACTGTAGGATTTTGAAATACAAGCTAGTTATAGTTATCACTAGGTGAAAAGGTCAAATGGGCCGTAGAGTACAAACAACGTTAGGAACTAGAAACACTGAAGCGCAACGATCGTTTATGCAAAAGTGAATAAGGATGAAAACGCATGCACTGGGATCAACCTAAGGGGAAGTGGAAGGGGGAATGTAGTGATACAGCGCACTGAACACTGAAGCAACGTGAAGGCTTTAGGGATTTCATCGATCAACCAACACCTGCTTTATCACCTAAGATAGACGATGTTATTGGTCATGACATTTGAGTTTCCGACTGTCGTGATGTAGCCGATCCACAGGTGTCATGGTAACAAGTTAACAGTTAAGAGATCGATAAGTGTTGATTCCTCTTGGCCTTACCCATTTGTTCCTCTCCGGCACCTTTTCCTTCCCTCTTTCGTGGTAACCCATAGCTGCTTCCCTTACATAAGCCTATTACCAGGCGGCTGAGCCTCCAGCCGTCTACGAGGTATCTACTTTGCGTTGCGGCTCTAAGGGTCTATTACGGCACGACATACTATTTGGACACGGAAGAGCTTGGAAAGCAGGACCGGAGGAATATTACAGTGATTTCACTATTCTCCATTTTGGTTTCATAAGGTGTTTGTGCTCTAACATTCCATTTTATAATGGTAAATGCCTGAAGAGATTTGTCGAGAAGAGTACTCTTCGCAACCTTGCGTTTGTTAGGCAAGATTCGGGTTTTGGGTATGATGTAAGTAGCTACCATACGGGACTATACAATGTATTCTAGGGGGAGGTATAGATAACCAAAGCACAAAGGAGAGGGGCCATCAAAAATAGCATGAAAATGACGCGGACAACAAACAGGATTCGGTACCAAAATCGAGAGACTGGGCACACACCTCACCCTTGACGTTGACCTTGAAAACCACCGAAAATGTCAGCTTGTCCTCGCCCGGATTCAGACTGCACACTTGTTCAGACAGTAGATCGGGAAGCATGGGTACACAGAGTTGAACCAGATAGATAGTCGTTGCCCTTGTAGATGCTTCCTGATCCAGCGGGGTCCGCGGACGAACAAAGTAAGACACATCAGCTATGTGGATGCCGACCTGAAATGGGAGGGTAGAAGCGCAAACAGGTACTCGTGGCAAGAAAAAGATTACAATAACCACGGTGGTTGATGTGGCTTATCATGTATGCGATGAAGGAGAGCAGATTGAGTTCACTGAGTGGCTGGCAAATAGGTTGATGATAAGCATAAGTGCCAAAATGACATAAAAATAAATAAAAAAATGACAGGTCAGTTACGATCAGCTGTCAGTGTCGTCGTCCAGAAAAAGACCCAAATTTGAGAACACGGTTAAAGTACAAAAGTCAGTACACAAGAAAATAAGTATGAGAACATCATAATTGCATTTGAAACAAAAAGAAGCAAATGCTGGGGTTAGTACGGCAATAGAATTGAGATGTCAGCCGATGGCCGAGTGCTCTGCACGCCTGGTTTGCAATCATAAGATCACCGGTTCGAATCCGAGTAGGGGCGGGCGTCCAGACGATATACTCAGCCCACGCGCGACTGGTAGTGGGTGCGCGGCAACGAAGCCCCCTTACAGCGTACAGCTGACACCTTCCACATTATTATTCGAATTGGAATACGCGAAACAGGTTTTATGGATGAATAGTGGATCACCGTGAAAATGAAGGTCATTTGAATTTCAACGCTATAGAACATCGGCACCTAGCTGAAAGATACCGCCCAAACCACCATCACAAACCTGTAATGAAATATTCTTCGGTTACCAATTGTGCAATATATGTATAGATGTTTGTGTAACCGTACAGGGCTGCAGACTGTCTTGCACTAGCGGTT
This sequence comes from Dicrocoelium dendriticum, assembly GCA_944474145.2. Lineage (NCBI taxonomy): Eukaryota > Metazoa > Platyhelminthes > Trematoda > Plagiorchiida > Dicrocoeliidae > Dicrocoelium > Dicrocoelium dendriticum. Next base: position 16,626,048 of record OX104065.1, on the reverse strand, counting down.
TATTGACATTTGTTTTAACGAATAATTTTGCCATTCCTATTGACTCTTTGGGGTTGTTGCTTTCGCCTACCGATCGCAGTCCTACTCTGACGCTACCATTAACTTTCCGTTCGTTGTGTGCACCTGATTGGTTCTATATTTGTTCAGTTTTTATTAGTTTTACTTGTCCGCACGCTTTCCGTACTTTGGTTTTGCGTCGTTTTATATAACAAAGTGGTTTCCCCATGTAAAAGAACCTCTGAATCCTCGTAGTTGGTTGGTTGTGTTCCTACTGGCGTTGGTGGGTGGAAACAGTCAAGGGGGCCACAGCACAACAGAAGTACTGGTTTGAATTCGTTTAACTGCGCTGCTAATGTAATAAAAGGCTTCGATACAACCAATTCTTCTGCAGCTGGTTGTGTTCTGGGGACAGATACAAAATACTACCATACCATAGCAAAGGAGAAATCTAATGTGGCGTGGAATAGTGCGCACATACGACAAGTGCAAAACGTAACAAATCAGCCAACAATTAGCGAATGAAGCATACGGTGATCTTTACTGGCTTAGATAGCATTAGTGCACACACATCATCCGTCGTAGACGGAATTCAATGCGCAATGGACGAACGATGTCAGTGGATGCACATGGCTTAGCAAAAATAGAAGAAATCACCATACTACTCGCAAAGCAAGAGTAATCGCCTAAGCAAATTACATGCCACCTCGAATGGTGGCTGCTCTGGGGGTCAGCCGTGTCCTCTGCACGTTCATATGTTGCATGACGGTGGAGGATAGGCAGCACAAGATTGCACAGTTAGAAATCAGTCAAGCCGGTATGCCGCCGTCACCCAGATCTCAGTGGCATAAGTCGCGCGTCCGGATCCACCAGGATCCAACGGTAAGGACGAGTCCCGAATAAGGCGAAACGTCCAGCTAGTACATTTCGGGGTGTTTAGTGACGTTTTGGCAGGGTCTAGATGAAACGAAACTTCCCAAGAAAGTGAATGTACTTGTATTTTACTAAAAATAAGGTTGGTGTTTGACATCAGTTCGCCTAGTGTTGCTGCTAATTTGTGATAGTCGAACAACCGGCGCTAAGAGGAGTGAACTAAGGTGGGAGGAAAATCAAAGGCATGATGCCCACTGTAGTATTTTCTGAGCCAGCTTATATCGTAGCTCACATAAATAGCAACCAGATCGGGGTGAAGCCTTCCTGATGCTAGTAACCAGCGAGAGACTGGATGCCAATAAAATAAAATTATAACCAAGAAAGCCGCATAAAGAATAAAAATAATAACATTACAATAATAACATTACATTACATTATTACAAATATGACTGGCCGCAACGATGCAGATACGAGTCAACTTTCAACAATACATTTATGTCAGTGGGCTTTTGACAATTACCCCGCACCGCCCGTTAACCACGACAGCTCCCAGATACGCGGATTAGGCTGTGGTTACCGAGATGTAAACTGCAAGTAAGACCGAGAGATAGTTATTTCGATTGGTAACATTCAAATCAGGAGCTTAGAATCGGTGTGTGTGCGTGTGTTGCAGTAGTCGTGTCCACAATGTACGAGGGTCATTCAATAAATAAGGTGAATTTTTCGGTATAAGGACTTCTAATACAGATAGAAGCCTACTTTTTTAGTTTTGTTGTTTTAATTCTTTTTCACACGATGTAATTTCTTTTGCAGATTAAAAAAAACTTTGAGAATTGTAACAATTAACAAAGATGGCCGATCAAGAAGCATGCTCCAGGATTGAACAGCGGTCAGTTATCAAGCTTTTGGTTGCTGAAGAATCCAAACCAGTTGAAATTCATAGGAGAATGTCAACTGTGTATGGTGCCACATGTTTCAGCCGAAAATAGGTCCATAAGTGGGTAAAATTGTTTAAAGAAGGACGGAGCAGTGTTGAGGATGAAGAAACGCCTGGGAGGCCTACAGAAGTGAGGTCTCCTGAGGTGATCGAATCAGTCAATGACCTCATTCAGTCGGACAGAAGGGTGACAGTAGATGACATTGCAAGGACTTTGAGCTTATCTGTTGGGACAGAACACAAAATTGTCCATGGTGACCTTGGATACTCGAAGGTCAGTTGCCGGTGGGTGCCAAAGAGGCTTACTGCAGAGCATAAACAGAGGAGGGTCGAGTTGTGCCAGCAGTGTCTCTCCCGCTATGAGAAGGATGGTGATGAGTTTCTGAAGGTGGTCACATGTGACCAGACATGGGTTTGCCAATATGAGCCTGAGTCCAAACGGCAGTCCATGGAGTGGAAGCACGTAGGCTTTCCGCTGAAGAAGAAGTTCAAGTCCCAGCGGTCCACGAGGAAAGTGATGCTCACCGTTTTTTGGGATATGCAAGGCCCAATCACCATTGCATTCCTTGAGAAAGGAAACACTGTGAACAGTGACAACTACTGTGAACTGCTGAGGCAGGTCAAGAAAGACATAAAGAGCAAACGCAGGGGTCATCAGTCAGAAGGAGTCATCTTGCATCATGACAACGCAAGGCCCCACACAGTAGACCATCAACGAGCTGGGCTGCGAGCTGCTCCCTCATCCCTCTTACCGCCCAGACCTTGCCCCTTCAGAATTTCACTTGTTTGGTCCCTTGAAAGCGTTCACGAGAGGCACGAAGTTTGAAAGTGACGATGAAGTCAAAAGTGTTGTGAGCGACTGGCTGAGATATCAGTCCAAAGATTTTTACGCTGAGGGAATACGGAAGTTTGTGCACAGATGGGAAAAGTGTGTGACAGTGCTGGGAGACTACGTTGAAAAATAAAGAAAGTAAGCTTCTATCTGTATTAGAAGTACTTATACCGAAAAATTCACCTTTTTTATTGAATGACCCTCGTAGTTGTATAAAAAGAGGAAAAGGTTGTCCGAGTATAGAAAGCAACAGTGGAGAGGAAAACAGAACTAGTAACATCTAGCACATGATGGATGAAAAGTAATCAAGCACCACACATGCCTTGAGTGTAAGATGCATTCCCAACACCCGATCCGCGTTCACAGAGCCGGTTAGCAAAGCTAACCGCAACAAACAGGATGCACAGTTGTCTCTGAAGAAGCCAGGAGGCCGAAACACAAACCAAATTACCTCATATGCAGCATCAGAACAGCCTTCGGAGGTCAGTGTGGCAATCTCCTTGTCGGATAAACGCCGCACATGAAGAGCGTCGTCTAAATCGCGGGCAGTACTTGGGTCGATGCTGAAGACACAAAGTGGTCGAAAATCATTTCGCCAGTATAATTCTTCCTCGAACGAGGAAACAGTAGTGTCCACGGCTTCTTTGGCAGACTGATTGACATGATCAGGGAAGTTGTGTGTAGCATCCAGGCCATGAACGAAACCAGCAGTGATCAGGATTCTGTCCGTCTCGGTGTCAATTAGGCTTTGTGTGCTGGAGGACAAGTTGCGCAGAAGTTGCCTTAACGAAAGAGGAAACTGTACCATGAGTTTTAGCGATAGTAACGAAACATAAAGACCAACCGAAATCAGGACAATTGGGAGAATGTAGAAACTCTTATTTTAGAAAGAGGAATTCGGTGGGATCGGGTAAACAAGATGTAAGCTAAGAAAAGCGATCGACTCGTGGAAAACGAGAGAGTACAAATGTGGCATGAGCATTGACTAGGGGGATTATAAAATGCGGTCACTCACAAGTGGTGGCGGTGCACGTTATCGCATGTGCTTCGGACGCTCAGAAGCAGAAAGTAGTTCAGAAGGATGTAGTTATTCAATGAATGAAACGCTGGAATCGGTTTGCATACACAGATAGTTGAATCACCGTGGTGGCCGCATCCCAAAGCTTTCTGAGACCTCAGACAAAGATGGAGGCGGTGGAACATTAGCCTGCTGGTTAAGGAAATGGCTAACAACGTTGCGGCGCAAGTAATAGTCCCGCATGCATCCGAAACTTGGCCGCTCCGCGCTGCTGAAAGAGGGACTGCTTGAGTACTGCGCAGAATAACACACATATTTGGGGGAAGACCCGAGTGAGTAGTACTTAAGTTCGTCGCCCGGTGTTGGATAGCAAATCTTACGGTGGTATTGGAGTACCAAACACGGTCACACACCCCGCAGGTCAGTAGCCTGACTATGTCGAAGTGCATTCTTCATCAAGGCCGCATTTAGTTGGATGAAAACCCGAGGTACTCAGTAATGGTATATATATATATATATATATATATATATATATATATTCGCAGTCTGTTAACAGACACTGTGCCATCAGAACCATGGCAGAAGAAAAAAGTGGAGAAGGTAGAAACACGAACTGCGATAAAAAAGGAAAACGAGCTTTCTGCTTTTACACACGCCATTTTGATTTTGTTTCATGTGTGTGCATTAAAGGGGGGATAAAATGGCAGAATAACATTGACGCCACTGATGTCTGTTGCGGACCATGACGTTCAATGTTTCCAACCACTGAAATTCAGCATCTCGTGGTCCTCAACCTGGAAGACGGACTGGTCCAACTGCCGCCAAACTTGAGGTTGTCTTCTTCATGCTCCTTCTCCACGTCATTGGCTGTCCAACGCAGCACCTTTTCCAACCGCTCCCTGAGAGTGCAAATAGCGTTCGACGTGGAAGGCGATGGGCTGGCATGCGCAAAACGTGCCCGAGCCAAGGAATGCGATGCCGAAGAGTAAGGTTCTGAAGACTAACACTACTCGCTTCAAGCACTAGATCTAGGACCTCTGCGTTGCTTACGTGGTGCTGCCACCACACCCTAGCAATCCTTCGTAGACAGCGGTTGTTGAAGACTGGCAGCCGCTTCATGTCTTCCGAGCGAATACGCCAAGTCTCACAGCCGTAGAAGAGTACTGCACGAATGGAAGCATTGTACACCCTGACCTTGAGCTTGAGACTGACATCACGACGACGCCATAGGTGTCTCAGTTTCATGAATGCAAGGCGGGCCTATGCAATCCGTTGTAGGACTTCAACTCCAACACCGCCAACAGCCGTGATGCAACTCCCTAGATAATTAAAGCAAGGGACTTGCTCCAGAACATATCCAGCAATGGTGAGCGCGGGTTCAGGCACCTGCCAGTCCTGGAGCAGCGTTTTACATTTTTCCGGAGTGAAGCATAAGCCATACTTAGACGCCTCCGTCACTAAGCGGTCCAAAGCGCTATGGACGGTTTGTGGGTCGTCCGCCAGCAAGGCGACATCATCGCCGTAGTCCAAATTAGTGACTCTGTCTCTAGGGAGGAGCTCAACACCGCAATTATGGACAAGTTCCAGTGCTCTTTGGACAACATCTTCGACGGCAAAATTGAAGAGGAAAGGTGAAATAGGGCAAACTTGGCGAACATTGCTGGTCACAGTAAACGAAGAGAGTGCCGTAAGCGCTGAGTTTGCCCGATGTGTGACTGTAAAGTTCTTTCAGGATGGTTAAAAACTTATCGGACACACCTTTCTTTAGTAAAAAGTCCCACAACGCAGATCTATCTATTGAATCGCATGCCGCTGGGATGTCTAAAAACGCTACGATTGTTGGCCGCCGGTGGATGCGACGAAGTTCGAGAAGTTGGCGAAGCGTGAAGATTTGGTAGATGCAGCCGCGGCCTGGACGAAATTCGGTTTGTTCTTCTCGGGAAAACTCCTCTCCGGTCGTTGAAAGCCTGCGAAGTAGGACCGACACGAAGATTTTGGATGCGATATAGAGTAACGAGATTCCGCGGTAGTTGCAGCAATCGTCGCGGGATCCTTTTTTGTGAGTCGGAACAATGACCGATCTTCCCCATGAGTTTGAAACCTTCTCCTCAGTCCAAACTTTCGTGAACAGCGATAGGATTTCGCTGACAAATGCACTCCCGCTATCTTTGAATAGAGCCGGTGGTAGACTGTCGGGACCAGGAGCCTTGTGAAGTTTCAAAGATTGGATTGCATCGCGGATCTCTGCTTCAGTTGGAGGGCCTGTGGGGACAGGCTAAGCATCATCCATTGGGGCACGAGGTGCCACAGGGGGTTGTGTTGGGTGGTTGAATTGAAGAGTGAAACGCTCTGCTCATCGACCCAATCACTTGTGAAGGTTGGTGATCTTCGTGCCGTCTGATTCGCAAATCCTCTGGCTGATAGCGTGAGAATCGCAACCGGTGGCCCTGACGATGCAAAATACACGGCGGAAATTGTCAGCTGATGCAGCGACTTCTATCTCATCAGCTTGTTTTGACTATCAAGCTTCACGATCAGAGCGAAGGCTTGCTTTCAGCTGTTGCGTAATAGACCGGCGGTGTTCGTTGTACCCTGCGCCAGCAGGTAACGTCCGTCGGCGATCCAGCAATTCCGAGGATCTTCCCGAGATCCAACTTTTGGGGGTGGAGCGAGGGAGACCACAACTGAACAAACCGGCCAACAGCAAGGCTTGTTGCAGACTTGATCAGTAATGGACATGGAAAAAGACCATGAGATAAATCGCCGATAGGCTTGGTTGGGTTGGTGCTTGTCTGATACATGGGGAAGGTCCTCGGGGTCATCCACATCGGCGGTTAGATATATCATCGATGAACTTAGTGGCGTTATTGCATTCGTTCCCTCCCTTCTGATTTTTAAGTTGCGCCCTTGACCCATTCCCTCTAGGATCATCAATATTCCAAAGTAGTAGTACGGGTAGCTGGATTGTATGGATAGAGATACATCACATTTGGACTCAGTCAGACAGCCAGCACATGCCCGGAAATGCACTGTAAAGCCATTGAATCCTTCCGGAAATTGTCAGCAGTGCGAAACAGGAAGTCAACTGCTGTCAGTTTGTGACTGAGACCACTGAGCTACGGAGTAAGGCTGTGGCTGTTACTAGATGTGATATAGCGTCGCTCACTAACCACTGACTTGCAGGTTACTACTCTTCAGACAGTGCAACCCTCTAATCAAGCGACGGATTTATCAAACTTAAGCTGCCAAATGACTTATAGCATTGTTGTGAGGATGTATGTCAAGGCAACTGAACTCCTTGCGACGATGTGCAGGAAGCTACCTCTCATCAGTCCCGTTATCCACCAACTCCACTTTGTATATTTCCGCGTCTGACACTCACCATTAGGACAAATCCAGACATTGAAACAGGTGCACGGGTTAGGTGAAACTTTAGTGAACTGTCCGCACTTTTGCGAAATCCTCAAGAGATCAATGCAGCGGTGCAGAGATATGGTGTGGATGAGAGGACCTCATGTCTGTAGATACTGGAGGCTCGTTCATTAACTGAAAAGATTATGGGTGTATGGGGATGCAGATAGCTAGGGCAAAGTGAAGCTGTTAAAAGGTAGGAAAAAATCAAATTACAGCTGTTAAAAAAATGATATATTGACGCCCACACAGTGTGTGGTTTTTATGCTAGACCGCTTGTGCATTACCAAAGCGTTGGTAACAAGGCATGAATGGTTTCAGGCAGTGAATCAGAGGAAGTCTATCGAAACAATCGACATCGATCTCAGTAGGGCGTTCGACAAGGTAAACCATGTGGTCCTCCTTCACAAGCTAGGAGTGTGGTGTTGGTGGATCACTGCTCCGGTGGACGCAGGACTGTCTCGTTGGACGAAAGTGGAGGGTACCGGTCGACGGCAAATTAAGTGATTGGTATCCATCTACTACTGGGGAACCCCAAGGCACGGTGCTAAGGCCCACTCTGCACCAAATCTACATCAACGATCTACCACAACTTCTCCAGTCGCCGTGTGCCCTGTTTGCGGACAACCTGAAGATCACTGTACACGTTAGCTAGAGGTAGAAAACACTTCAGCTAATGTACGCAACCTGAAGATTTAGAGAGTAGCACATCCGACGACTGGGTACTAATTCAGCGAGACCTCAACCGCCTCTTCATGTGGTCTGCAGAAGTTCGCCTCCCAGTCAACCCATTCAAGTCGGTATTTATTAGCCTGTGGAAGAGTGGTGAGGGCCGAACTTACAACAATGACGGCCGCTACATCCAACACCTTCCGTGAAGGATTTAGGTGCACGCTCGCGATGCGATTTGAAGTCCATTGACGACACGAACAGACTATATTGCAGCGGGCTGAAACATGTTTGGGCGATCAACCGCAGTTTCTGTACTTGGTCTGAAGAGGTCGCCACTCACCTCTTCCCTTCCATCATAAGACCAGTGCTGAAGTACGGCTCACCTGCCTACCATGCACTCAACCGAGGCGAAGCACAGAAGATCGAGCAGGTTCAGTACATCGCTATCATGCTCATTCCAAGTTTAGAAGGATTAACATACGAAGACCGACGCGAGAAACTAGGACTCGACACGTTGTCGTATCGTCGAGTACGACTCAATCTTATCAGGACCTACCGCATATTACATCTCGGTGACTGTACCATGTTGAAGCCCCTGCTTAAGTTGAGAATGTCATGTAACACACGCGGACACCAGTACAGGCTTGTGGTACCGGAGATAAAACGATTGTCCCACCCCTTGTACTTCGGGTGTAGAGTGGTAAATGTGAGATAGAAGCAAACGTTGGTACCTCAGATCGTTCAATTGGTGGTCTGAGTGTTCGCTGAGCTCGGCAGTTTGGCTGCAAATAGTCTGCTGGAACAGTCTGCGAGAACTAGTCGTGGAGGCTACATTTGTGTAACAATTAATATTTCATCACCAATCGATGCAAAGAACGATTGCGCATTAGCAATAACATCTTAAATGTGTGAGCGCAGCGAAACTGTAAATCAGATACTTGAATTTCCTACAGGAGAACTTGAAGAACGATTAGGTTATCACGGATAGTAGACAATTTTGTTACATGTTTGTCACATGGAGGATTTGTACTTTCTACTTGCGCCCACAATATAGTATTCAGTAGTAGCTAGGCGTCTTTCTACTGGATTGCGGAGGCTTGCAATGTGGACGTCACGAGTATAAGACTGGTCTAGCGTTACAATTGATGGCCAAACAATGTCAAGCGATTTTGGAATCATTCGCCTTAAGGCAGATAAATCCACACACCCAGAAAAACAATCGCGCTGTGCCAGAGCTCATGATACGCTTGTGTCCAAAGGAAAAAGCATTAAGTTGGTCGACTCAGTAGAGAACCAAATTGAGCTCTTATCTACGAACTCAGCAGTTTACAGAGCATAAGCTCAACTTTACTGGCACACAGCGCAGACGCTGCAATTAGTGTTCGATGAAGAGAGCGTGCATATTGAGCAATAATTCATTTCTGATTGTCCCAAGACATGCAGGTCGATTACACTGGTGCAGGCGTCATACGATTTGGGAAAAGGGTACGAGTTGCTCGATAGACAAAATAGATGTGTATGGACTCCCAAATGGTGTTCCCCATATTGAATCAGTTCACAAATACCTTGTGGATGAAAATACGAAGAACCCCGAACAAAATCATTGTTCCTCAGGAAAGAGCCGCAGAGTGTCCGCTGCTCAAAGAATACGGTGTTCTACGATCTGTTGTCCACATTCTTTCCATTCACTTTAAGTCTTTCCTCGGGTTAGCCGAAAAGTAGTCTGTTGTATACGCGAGGACACCCTGACTGCGATGGATGCAACCAGGAAAAGAAGCAGGAAACGAATCAATGGAAAAGCATGCAGACGTCATATACAGGCAGGCCCTGTGTGTTCATACTAAGACCTAAGGCGTGGCTGGAAGTGCAGGTTGAATACTGCACCAACGCAATTTGTGCTAAGGATTTAACGTCATCTGAGTCATGGCGAAAAAGAAACAGAATTAAAATAAGTAAAAAGATGGCAAGTATACTTCGCCCGTTTCCCACCCACAGTACTTCAATATCCTAAGTTTGTTTCCTTACACGAGGGAAGGGGGACTATTAGGACACGTCCGCCACTGAGGTCGGTCTTGAGTCATGACTTTCACGATCTCCAACCAGCGACATTTCGCATCTTAGGGACCAGGGAGTCGAGAACAACCACGCGACCAAATGTTTCAACAGCTTTTTACGCCGCTTTTCCAAGTTATAGGCTCTCCACCACGTCCACCTCCTCCAACCATGTGCAGCAACCGCAAACAACGTACGACGAAGAAGACGATGATAGGGCATGCGCAATACGCGTCAAAGCCACCGGCAGTTGATGTAGTGAGACGAGCTTCTCAGGCGAATGGCTACCTTCATCCCAAAACATGCTGTCCAACTTCCACACTGCTTACGTGTTGTGACTAAATCTGCTAACACCCGCAATATTCTGGATGCAACAGTCGTCAATGTTTCGGTACAAAATTAAATTACTTCGCGAATGGGCAGAAAGTGGCCCGATCACCAGACATTAACTATCATACAAACAGCCAGAAAGAAAGATATCGTGGTCGTTGGTGATGACATAAACACACAAGAAGTGAGCAACATAGGAGAAAAGTGCATGGCAGATACAAAAAGTACACGCAACAGGCACATGTTCCTTCGGCACAGCACAACGTCTGACATTGACGTCCGCATAGCGATGTTGGAGCTTTGGCTCATCCCCTCTCTGAGGAGTGTGATGTGTGTGCTCGATCTCACTGAACCGACCAATTTAATTGTCTCATCATTTTTCCCGATCTATCGATGCCGAGAAGAGGGGGGGGGGAAGAGCGAATGGATTCACTGCACTTCGTCACACAGATATGATGGAATCTGTTAGACCAAGGAGTACGGGAGGAGTAACTGCGACTGAGTCCTGCGGAACTGAGAGTAACTACAGTGGTGCGCATCGGTGAGCTGTGAGTAGAGGATTTGGCGTGCGAGTTTAGATTGTTAGTGCTTTGATGCGTGAACACAGTGCTTAGCACGTTGAGCACAACGATGTATCCAGAGTGGAGGAACCCAGACAGTCAGATATGGTACGTAATCGAAAAAGCCGAAATATTAAAATACATATGGACATGGAGGTATTCGAAGCAGCTTGTTTGTGGGGTCAAATCGGAGCTGTGCATTGTCAATTACACTAACTGTTGCGTGAAGACCGGCAGTGCTAACGCAAACGGTATTAGATCGTAGACTGAGAGCATTGGCGGACTGCAGAACGGTGTGAAATAGGACAGACAGTTTAGAGTGGGGAGAAAAGAAAGAAATAAGGATGGTGTCAGCGGTATGCCGACACTTCCCTGCCTCGGGACCACTAGCAGTCGCATGAGAAATGAGTAAATCGCGATGTCCATCGTACCTAGGCGGATTAGAATCAGTAAGCTCAGGATTACAATGCAAGCTTGCATTGCTTTCGGTCACCAGTCGGCTGCGAACAGGTGTTCGTAATTCGACTCCAACTGAAGCAAGAGATAACTGGAGGCACAGTAACTTTGTAGATGGTGTACAGATGAGCAGCTCAAAAAACTGAAGTGAAATACCTCAATGGCACAACCATACGACGTGCCCGCCTAAGCGAATCATGAGTAGAGTCCATGAAAGAAGCGAAAGTTGTTCATTGAATTAGTTAAAGGTGAGTAACATATACAAGCCAATGTCTACATTCGTTTGTGTTTCCCGGATGCAATAGTCATAAGCATTGAGTGCGCTTTGTTCCGCTTAAAACGACAAATCAGCTGAAATGAGACAACTGCTTACAAGCTCCTTTAAACGTCGTTATGGTTGTTCACCCTATTCGTATTCCTGAACGTATAAGTTTTGCTCCCATCATCTGCATGCTTCTGGTGTCATAATTCGCAGGTTATCCCCAATGCGCGAATCAGTACAGCGGGAAGTACAGGAAGGGTTCCACCCTGATCGTGGCTGCGTCGATCAAAGTTCCACACTCCGCCAGATCTTCGAACTCCGCCATGCGTATCAAAAAGTAACGATTGTCGTGTTCCTGGACATCCGTGTTGCCTTCGATTCTATCGACAGGACTGCACTGTGGCACTGTCTGTTGATGAACGCATCCCGGGAAAGTTCGTTTCCGTACTGCGTACCATGTACAACCTGAACTCGGATAAAGTTAGGGCTAACGGCAAGCTTTCGCCTTCCTTCGTTGTCGCCAATGGGGTTCGACAACGATGCCCCGTTTCCCCATCCCCCTTCAATTTTGTCACTCTTCTCTAGGATGCTCTAGAAGGCTCGTTAAACACTAGCGTTGAGCTCCTCCATCCTCCTCCTCCTAGGCTAATGATATTGTCTTGCTGAGTGACGGTTCATAGGCCGTCCAACTTGCACTTAAACGCTTGGTGACTGAAGCGTCGAAGTATGGCATGCACTTTTCACTATCCAAGTGCAAAGTAATTTTTCAAGACTGGCAGATCCTACACTCACTCTCGGTGGCCAGTCACTAGACACTGTGGAGTTTCGTCTACCTGGGAAGTTGTAACACTGATAGTAGAGCTATTAGAGATGAGATTTCGATGCGTATCTCAAGAGCTCGTTTAGCTTTCTCCAGAATGAAACACTTGTGGCGCCGCCATGACACCCGTCTATCCATCAAAGGGCGGATTTATTGTGCGACTATCCGCGTGGTATTGTTGTACGGTTGCAGGATGCGGCCTGTTCGAAACGTTGACCTGTGCCGGCTGCCTGCCTTTGAGCATCGTTGCTTGCGCTCCATTGCCCGTGTGCAGTGGCTGCACCACCTAAACAATGCGAAGTTAGACAGCTCGTCTTGGGGGGAGGCAGCCACTCGCTCGAGGAGATTGTCTTGCTGCGCTAATTCCGTTGGCTTGGTCACGTATTGCGCATGCCTGCTCAGTGCATTCCGCGTCGTGAATTGTTCACGGTTACTGGACAGAGCTGATGGAAGCGATGCGGTGGACAGTCTGCGAATTGCAGAAGCGGTATGGAAAAGCCGACGAAGCAGTTGGCCTTAGCCAGTTGTTCTCCACTTCCTGATTGGGGCCCGAGAGATACGAAAGATCGCTGGTTCGAGATCATGGAAATTATGGCTCAAGACCAATATAGCGGCGGACGTGGATCTCCGCGTGTTGCGGGGATCCCCCTTTCTTCTCATGACAAAACAAAATTACAGGAATAAAACTTAAATCAGTGAGTAGAGAATTAGACAAAAAAGTTGCCTGTTATCTATTTTTCTTATTCCGATCCTGGTTTCACATTCCGTCATGATTCCTATGGCACAATATCTGTACTACAGAACGTGATATATATATATATATATATATATATATATATATATGTAAACGAAGTAGAAAGGCGGAATCGATGGAAACCAGGCCAGCTTCCTTAGACTATGAAACAGGGATTAATATCCAGGCACCGAGTCGAGAAGCCGCGATCAGAAAAACGAACATAGCGATCACCTTATTAGTTGACCCAAAGAGTAGGTAACACTCCTTGTGATTGGACCAGAAGCAATCCATTGCGAAATACCAGTAACCCGTTCGGGTTGCGTCATATCGTAAACAAGCTTCAGAGAGGTGAGTGAGAGATCAGCGTGCCACCATTTTATTGGTGTATAGTAAGCCCCAACGAACTGCGTTAGAGGGTCCAGGTAAACCACATGTGTAAATGCGGACTTTTCCGCGCGTTTATTGATAGCCCAGCCCCGTGGAGTGCGAGTGGAACTAAACAGATCGGTGGCATTGGTAGCCTGCAGCCAAGTCCGACACTGTGTATTCACTACGCACCTCTAACGAACAGTTTTCCAGTTCCAACATCCAGTAATTCCCTACTCCAATGCACTTACGCTGGTAGTAAAGTTCAGTGGAACAAGTGTGATCTAAGCACCGAAGTGCCATACTCCAATTCGGCACGGATCCTTTCACCAGATTAATTATAGCAGTTAACGGTAGTGAGGAAAGTGTGATAGACTAAAAACGAGTTTAGGAAAAGATGAGTAATATTAATCAGAGAGGAACCTCGACAGTCAGATGTGAAAAACCGAGTGCAGGAACACCGATGGCTGCCCAATGTTAGATAGTGCCCAACATCATCAGCAGCAGCATCAACAGCAGTACATCAGCCATTTGCACTGATGCTTCGCTGCCATACAACCATGAGGACCGATGAAACAAAGAATAAGAAGAGGGAGAGAAGGAAGACTTACCCGAAAACTTTAATGCCCTAAGCAAACATTCAGGGTCAAGGCGCCTACACCTTGTGTAGACAACATACCGTCACAAACAGCTGGCTATCGTGCGAAGATAAGGCGGCATCGGCGAGACAGCTTCCTTGCAGCTTTCACTGCCACGCGTCATAATCAGCCATTACCCCGCAGATAACTCAGCATCAAATACACTTTAAACAGACAATCTGATTAGGAGACGGCAGCAGACGCGCCACTGGTGTCGGTTGCGAGCCATGTCCTGTAAAGTCTCGAGCCAAGTATATGGCGAGTCTCACGTGCACTCCAGCCCGGAAGGCAAGAAGGACCAACAGCACCCAGTTTGGTCGTCAGTGACTTCATTTCCCGCTGCCAAGTCAACTTCTGTCCACCTCGAGCCTTGCGCCATCCTACACCTGGAAGACTGAACAAGGCCCTCCTAGGTAAGCGGTGACCAGGCATACCTAGCACGTTCCCGAGCCAACGCAACTTATTCAGTGCTATCTGTTGTTCTAGGGAGCTAGCATGATTATCATCACCTAGTACTCGCCTACGCACATCATCGTTGTGGACACGCTGGTGCCATCCGACACCAGCAATGCTTCGTAAACAACGATGATCAAAGACTTGAAGGCGCCTCAGATCTTCAGACCGAAGGGGCCAAGTTTCACTACCATAGAGCAGAACGGCCCTCACTGTGGCCTTGTATACACGGCCTTTCAGAAGGAGAAAAACTCCCTTCTGTCGCCAAAGATGACGCAGGTTCAAGTAGGCAGCTCTGGCCTTTGCAATGCGTGAGCTCATGTCAGTTTCTATGCTCCAATCATTGCGGATGCAGCTGCCAAGATAAGTGAATTGATCAACAACTGATGTGGAGAATAATCGCGGAGCCTAGTTCCAAGGAAACGGCATACACTAAGTGGATCAAGTGTCTCAGGTAATTTCTTCAAGCCAAGCGATGTTCACGGATCTGCGGCCTAGTGATTAAGACGTTAGGCGTGAACTACTAGGTCCAGCTCACGCTACCTCCACCTGAGGAGTCCAAACGAGGATGAAATTGGTCATGGGGTGTCAGTGTTCGGAGAAGCAGTACTAAAACTCCTCCACCTCGGATATAGTCCTGATGATGGGAATCACCGAGGTTTACCTTAAAGTGAACAGAGATCCCAAAAGAGATTGTGAGTCGCAATCCAACGACCAGATGGGTACTCCGAACACAACAGTGCGTGAAGCATACATAATGTTTTGGATGTGACTCTTCGTGGAATGACCGTTCCGTAAAGTCGAGAAATACACTAAGTAGTTATTTAGCAAAAATGTGGGATGGATCATTTTGAACGGAATTGGTAAACATACCCTTTGGGAAACAGAGAGTTATCCGGCCATGCAACAATGTGTGCAACGTAGCGAACATTCCTGAAAGACTCTGGGTTCGTTCGAAATTCTATAAATGACAGAATACGTCGGAATGAGTAAATAACAGTAAGCGATCGAGCGAACACCTACATGATCGGTAATCACTAGTTGAAAAAGGTTAGTACATGAGTGAGGGTTACTGCGGAAACTGATGGAAAGAAGACGAGTGAAACGAGTAGACGATTTTGAAATGAAGGTAGGTAAGCGCTCATATTGTGTCACATGTGGAATCCGATGAGGATGGAGATAGCGATCCACTTTGAACGGATACCGAAATGTTTTGGTAAACTATCAATAGGATGAAAGGAAGGTAACCAGTAGGTATCTCATTTTAGGTCCTACGGCATCCGTAGTGCTTACATCCTACCACTGGTGGGTCTAAAACAGTCAACCCATTCTCGCCAGCACGAAATCACAGAACTTAGAGTGGAGCTCGGGTTCACTGAGCTACTACTTTCATAAGCTGGCTAATGTGCTGATTCCATGGGATAGCAGTAAGGGAGAACATGTAGAAGCCGAGGCACATTTAACAAGGCAACTCCAAGAATAGCATAACTCTTCACAGATAATCTGGGTCAAACACACAGTATGCCAGACAGAAACCATGATTGGAAGAGCAAGGGGTAAGGGATATTCGCTTCACGATTCCATTGGCCAAGTGATTGCAAATAAAGTCGAACCCGCTTTATTGCTTACCCGGTTTATGGCCCACTCCACACACTATTGCCCAGTTTCTCAAAGTTGTTTTCTCATAAAGACGCTAAAGTTTCGCCATTTTATTAACCATTGCTGGGGTCGTCCCACCGCTTAATTGCCCAGCTACGTGGGCTGCGCTATTGTAACTTTGTCAATTTTACACTCTACAGATAGCCAGTCCGAGTGAGTGAAGAACAACAACAACGTCGGTGAGGTTATTGACCGATCAGAATAGGTCACCTATGTCATCCAATACATGAGCAAGCTAAATGTACAGACGACTGTAGGCAAACCCTCGGCCTTATTCAAAACTCGAGAACTGAGCAAAGTCTGGTAATCTTTCTGGTTCACATCTGTCAGTACTCTACTGGTTACACACAAGCACGGCCAGTAACAGAAAGGATTTTTCCTTGACAAAAATGTTGAACTTTTTGGGCAAAATTGAGACGTATCCATCAGGAATCTCGCAGGCCAAGTTGTCGCGTGATGTACACATTTCTCGTCGTATCCTAGCCAGGTTATTCGCCAGCGAAAAGGAACTCCGGCGGAATTTGTCGCATGGCAAGCTCCCAGAAAAGGAAGCGATGTGGAAAGGATGAAGAATTTGAAAATGCATTGAAAGACTGGGTACCAGTTCGTAGGCACAACTACACAGTTACAGGCTCGCTTCAGAAGCAAAAGGTAGAAGAATTCGGGGAAAGATTTGGAAAAACATTCGCTGCCACAGGATGTTTGCAAAGATGGAAGAATAGAACTCAAATTGTGTACAAGCTTGCGCATAGCGAAAAGGTTGCCGCGGTCAGAGCAGTCTGTGAAAATTGGCTTACAGATCGACTGCCTATACTTTTATATTTATTTGATGATGACAACGTGTACAATACAGAGGAAACAGGTCATTTTTTAACGAGCAACTCCATAGAGTTCCATGTGTACTTCTGCCAATAATCTCAGCGGATCGAAAAAGTCATAGATAGGATCACTCTCCTGTGCTGCGCGAATGCGTCAGGCACGAACAAAAGAAAAATGATTTTGACTGGACAATAAGAAACCACGACATTTTAATGGCGTGAATGTGGACACACTTCTCGCAACTAACAGAGCTAACAAAATGCGTGAATGACGAAGAACTTTTCACCCAGTGGGTCCTCAAATGGGACAAGAAGCTAGGCCAAAGTGGCCGAAAAATTATGTTGCTCTTGCACAGCGCATCCACAAGTAGAAGGCCTGAAAAATATTCAAATGGAATTTTGCCGGCAAACAATGGACTAAGGTGTGATTATGAATCTGAAAATCCGTTGCAGAAAGAAATTGTGAACCGAATTCTTTATCACATCGATAACAACGTGTTATCTGGTTCATCGTTGGCGGTGGATGTCAGTGCCAAGATTTGTGTACTCGGCGCAATTCAGTTCGTATCAAAAAGTTGGAGATAGGTTACCGAGGCAACATGCTTTCAGCATGGTGACTTCAGTCGACTGGCATTCGATGCACTTTCTGATGACGCCATCATCAGTGAGGAGAGATCAGCGCTTGCACAATCCCAGTCATCAACGTAAAAGAGTTCTTCGCCATTGACAACGATAATAATGTAACTCAGATCTGTCAGTAATATTTTAGAGAACCGGCTAGAACAGAAAGAAGGCAGCGACTCAGAGGATAACGTGTCGGATGCCTCCGTGAGTAACAGCAATCAGCGCGTGTCTCATTCGAGAGGTGGGCAACGATTTCTTGTCCGAATTGGACTTCATCAGTGCAAAAGTGACTGGAGTAGCAGCTCAAAATAATGTACAACTGCTAAATTGTTTTCTCAGCAAATATACAGTAGCGCCAGTTTCTAAAGCTATCCAGACAAAATGTTTTGTTATCTTTGTTAAGTTATAAGTCATGCTCTTCTGCTTTTGTAGGTTTTAGTTACAAGTACGTATGATATCCATCTTAACACGTTACAATTCAAGCGATAAACTGTTCAATAATTCAATGGTTGTTTCACTTTTGGAAAAATTTACGATATCGGTGAATTCCGCATCCCACTTTAATGCCCAATTTTGAAATATCCGATGGTGGGCAATAAAGCGGGTTCGACCGCAGTATCGATCTATAATATTTATCAGCCAATTACATCCATAGCGTAATCAAGATCCTTCATAAGAAAATCATGTCTCAAGATGATTCTTAGCGCTAGCGAATTGCATCCAATGGGCGCCAGCGCCCCTAAGTGAGCACTGTTCGTTGTGGCTAATCAGAGATCAGCAATAACATCTCATTCCGCGTACTCAGCTGGTAGGCTATTAACTGTTGTAGGATTGATCCCTCAACGAACAATGCGTAATTATTGGCGTTCGCGCCCGTTGGATGAGATTTGATAGTGGTCAGAACCATGTTGAGAAATCTATGGAGGAACGTGAATTCGTTAAGGATAAACTTGATTACTCTATGGGTACAACTGACAGGGTAGATTTACCACCGAAGAACGTGAGGCTATGGCAATACAACGTGAGTGTAAATTAGCTGATTTATTAGTCACGGGCAATCCAATGCATTGTGACATTGTAATAGCACAGTGTATAAGCGAAAAAAGTGCGCCTGGCCCACTACCAGCTGAGGTTATTGTGCTAAAAGATGACACAATGTTAAAAGAATTTCTGGTGTTCAAAGCGGAAGCGAAGCAACTTACCGATGGGGCAATCAGATCGATGTATGCAAACATAAGGGATACGAGTATCGACCGGAACAAGAGTGGCAAAATTCCAACTGGACGATATAGTATCGCAAGATGCTGATAAAGGGCTTCCTGGTACCTGCGACTTCTTGGGAGTAGTGGCGCTTTTCTGTAATGTTAGATAACCGATACAAGTGCGACTGTGTAGTCGGTGCAGTATGCCGACCACGTGACCGGTGCGCTGGAATACAGACCACCAAGGTAGAAGGTCAGAAGACTCGTTCGTTGAAACAGGGTCTGCGCAGGAGTTCAAGTCAGCGGATATCTTCTCCACAAGTTCAGACCCAATCAGCTACAATGACGGAGTGAGAATGAGACGACGACCAAATACAGTGAACTCGAAGATCAACAACACACATCTAACTAATTCATCAAACGCGTGCAGAAGGTCGAGATGGAAGGAAGAACATAGAAACTGCACATATGGTGTGCGTTCACGATATCCTTTACACAAGTCACTCAGAGGAAAGAGAATGATAAAATAACCGTACCTGCTCTAATTCGGCCCTATGGTTATCCAAAAACTCCCCCAGCGACACGTAATTCCTCCGTTTGTTGGATGTCTCCTCCTCATCCGTCTGGAAAGCCGGGGTTTTCACAAAGGTGTCAAATACCTGGAAGGTAAGGAAGTTGGAGATTTAGACAATCATTTGATTACCTGGCCAAAATGTTAAGGCGTTGCGTTAAACGCTATAACGCTTGCCATGATGGTCTAGTAGACCGAAGTGTGAAATTGCGAACAGAAAGCATAGTGGAATACTTCACTGCATCATACCAAGGGCGCAGTAAAAATCCAGGGTACTATAGAACAGGAGGGAAATCATCTTCAAGTACAACAACCATTGGTGCTAGGTAACTGGATGCGATAAGCCCAGTTCTGACGCCAACTGTGGCTGTCGTCTTGTGGCTCATGTCTGGACAACAGCCACCTGGGAGTGCTACATAGGTGAACTACGAAGAGCAATCACGTGGCAGTAAGTGACGTCCGTAATGTAGAAAATGAAAGGCACAGATCCATCTTTATCAGCGATACTCGAGGTTGATGTCGAAATAAGGGAACAGAACGGGAGACACAGTGGAATGAACACCGCTCCAACGAGAAACACAAGTAAAGGTAACAGGGCCAGGAAACACCGAAACGCAAATCGAGCATTAGGGCAAATATGTCTATATGGCATTGAAAAAGCAATCAATGAGTGGTAAATGCCAGTAAGATATAGGGCATGAAGCGGAATTACTCTCCAACGCATTTTCGGATGTATAGCGACCACAACAATGTCAGTCGGCAAGGCACGATTCCGGTTCTGAAGACCGCGAATGTAAACATCTGCATCCCCGAGCTGAAAGGCAGTCCAGATTACAAAAAAGGGAAGTCATACCGGATGTTTGACGTAGCTATCGTTCAGCTGTTGTTTTTTTATGTTCAGAGTTCCCTGCAATTGAACGGACAAAGGAAAAATTGGGAGTGTGTGTGTACCCACGAACTCATGCACAATGTGAAAAGCAACTATATACACACAGGAATTCTTATGCGCAATAGAGAAAAAAAGAAACTATATTTTCTCCTTACTATGTGTGACCCCGGTTGAAGTGATATCGATCCCACAAGATTCAATCTCAGCCAAAACTAGAAGTCAATGCATTGAAGTGAAAACGTGTTAGAGGAGCAGCTAACGAAACGGCTGTTAGCAGCGCAAAAACCAGTGGAAATTTACATGTCATGCAGTGAACAGCTAGGTCAGCTGCCAGAATCGGCAGTTCAGAAAGATGGGAATGTTTTTGAAACGAGTTGATGCATCGTCTGTACACTATCGGCTCAAGTAATTTTATCGATAATTAGTTTTCTTGGGAGATTTTATCTCCTCTCGGAGAGAAACAAACGCGCGTCAAAAAAGAACGAAGTTTTCACTCTAAACTTGAGTAAACGTAAGAAAAAGATGCCCAGTTAGCCAATAACTGGTGCATCCATAGAAAAAGGAAGAATTGAAAGCGTTACGGTAACCTGTTGACATCGCCTCCGTATCACGCCTGTGTGCATAATTATCTAACGGGATGAGAACTGGTAGCACACACCAAGTGCGGATGCCGGACAACTATCAGAAAATGACAGGCATAGGTATTGCACACAAGAGATAAATCAAGCGACATGGAGTAGCGTATGTTTCCTGCATCTCTATGAGGCTATTATAATAAATGACTGAAAATGCCTCCAGCAAGCGTCTTTTTGAACAGGGTTTGGGGTAAGGGTTCCTGAAACTCCAATAAAGCTCGTCAAATCGTACTGCCAATCAAAATGCTGGAATTTAGAAAAATTCCGACCGTGCCGTATTACACTGAAATCACAGGGTCAACAGAGGATTCCACAGAAGAATCTCAAGATTGCCAGTGAAATCGTGAACGATTAGGATCACGAAGCGAAGTAAATCAGAGAACAGAGCATAATGAACCAGTTGTTGCCATATGCTTAGTTATGAAATAGCCCCTCGCACCAAAAGTGAACGAGAAGATGGGGATAAGCAAACTGTATCCCATTACCTAAATTTCTGTTCAAACCCCACAGGACATGAAGAACAAGATCCCTAAAGCTTGATGAGAGTGAAATCCACCCGAAGATAGCAGCATGGTGCCGACATTCGCAAGGCAAGCCAAACGAGGCAAATGAAGCAATAACACAAAGCGAACAAGATTCTGCAGTCAACACGTATGACGAAAGTCAATCGCTCGCTGTGACTGCGAGTAATTTAGCAGCACAAGCAAAAACAGAATAGTGTAGCATCTAGAGTCAGTAATCTAACGGTTGTGATATAGAGGCAAATGTTGGTAGCTCAGGTTGTTCAGTTGGTGGACTGTGTGTTCGCTGAGCTCGGCAGGTTGACTGCAAACGTTTCGTCGCCACTTGAGGTGACATCGTCAGTGCGCGTGTAATTAGCATAGTGGCGCGTACGCGCCACCTTCAGTGGTGACGAAACGTTTGCAGTCGATCTGTCGAGCTCAGCGAACACTGTCTAATGGTTGTCTTAAAATATTTAAACATTGACCCACACTACGGCCGCGCGGCATCGCGGACCCGTAACAATAAGGGAAATAATTGGGAAGCGCGATAGCAGACTAGCTAGGACACCACAAAGGTATCTCCAAATTATCATACCTTAGACGCTTGTGACGCAGGCTGAATGCTGTTACAGGAATCTGGCTCCGTAAAGGCGGTTTCTCTACGACTTCATGATTCGTTGTAAGTCAGATAAATGGTAAGTTGAGGTCGCAAATCAGTACAGACAAATAGCGATAGTGAGGACGATGGCTTCCTTCATCTTATACTCAGGCTGATGTTCGCCAAGCCAGTCTGAAGAGCAGTGCGCATAATATTCGATTGAGTAAGTGGATTAAACTTGTGCTCCAGAAGCAATCAGCAGTACACCGGTAAGCAGTACTGACGCTTAGCTGCCGCGTAACCACCACTAGTTGCACGTAATCTAAGGATATTGCGCGGGTCGCCCTGTACCTACGCAGGCTTGAGCCCGCGCCGTCAGATTGCAAGACAAGCCTGTTATCTTTGGGCTACGGGTCGGATACAGAAGTAATGGGTTAACATGTATATGTCAATGTCTTGTATGCACGACGTTTACTATGCCGAACTAGCAAGGTACACCGACGGCATGCATCTATGTGCTTCGTAGCCACCGAAGAGCATTCCTGATTACTGTGCACACATCATTATACACGTCAACTAGAGGTGGAAAACACTTTAGCTATTGTGTCGTAATACATAAAGGAAAAAGCATGCAACAGAGGCAGGCCAGCTGAGCTACCAATAACGGATGGGCATCGTGCTGGAGTTAGCAGCTAGATATGGCGTCAAAATAGAGTAATATTAAGCCTAGAGAACGAGATCGTGATTGGAGGAGGGATAAAGAAACTCACAAAAGAGACACTGAGATCAGCTCTTTCTAATATCAACAAGTGTATCCAGTCAAACGTGTTCATCGTCATTCGGATGCCAACCAGGGAGCCGAGAGGCTCCAACCGAGGCCAGCTTCGAAATCAGAGCTTTAGTTCCTCTTGACCAAGTCATAGCTTGGTAACCTCTCCTCTTCTTCCATGCACACCCCCCGCGCGCAAATAACGCACGTCGAGGGAGTCGGTGTGATAGCATGCGTAACATGTGTGCACTAGCCAGTGAGTGTCAAGAGGACAAGATTCCCATTGATAAGATTTAAAGGCACATGTGATAAGTGCTAGGTGTTGCTCCATCTGAGCGTGGCACTCCACAACTGGCATTATGCCTGCTTGGATTATTCACCTATACCCTGTAAAGCATGGATAATAAACTGAGACGGGAACTGCCAGTAGACGCTGAACCACTACGCCAGCTAGCTCCTCGGGCAAGGTTTCTCAGAATGGCAAAGGACTGTTACATCTGACATTTTAAGTGAGATTTCGGTCGAACTGAGCTCATCATCGGCTAGCTCCGAATCCCAGCCAGAATCAGAAGTCCATATCAGCAGACAAGAGCGTTTTACGGAAACAGTTACTAAAAACAAGTACAAGTAGAGTGAAACCAATGGATATTTACGGGGCAACCAGGAATGTTCACGTTTTAGAATAGCTAGGTCAGCTACACTGAATGGTAGCTCAGTTCCGATAGCCAATGGGAAAGCAGATAAGACGTCATGCGGTGGACGCAAATGTTTCTGAAACGACTTGGTGCTTCAGCTGTACGCCATTGGCTTAAATCGTTTGCTCAGTGTAATAATGAAGTCTCCTTTGAGACGTTACTGAGCAAGAACTCATGACAGTTAACAAAGATGTCATTTTCAGCATATTTGATTAATCCAGTGATATTTCATTACCATGAAACTAGGAAGCAAAAAAGGTTCATGTTGAGAAGAGGACGTACAGTGATATCGATGAGTTGAGGCTGTAAATGAACATTCAGGAGCAGGGCACACAGAATAAGGTTAGATGTACGATCGCAATCGGTGGGTTAGTATGTGAAAAAGAAAGTGAAACAGCTGTACGCGCAACATACGGGGATAAAGCTAGAGCAGGCGATGGAAATGAAGACTAGAAATTTACCGATATTGCTGACTTGTCCTTTAGCGCCGAACAGATTTCAATGTCGGACCAATACGGTTGGTAAATCGTGCCCGAATTGCTCTCCGTCAGAGGTTTCGATTTGGCCTTCGCTGCAGTCTGCTTTGAGCGTGTTCTGCGGATCATAACTCCACGACGAGGGGTGGTAAAAGTTGAACCGCTTCGCACAGGACAAACTTGTGCGCAAAACGTCGGTTCTAAAACGTTTCGTGGAGCATTGTTTACTGGAAAACCAAAATAGGATGGCCACATAGGGGCTTGCCGAAAAGTCCCTTGTAAAACAGGAAAGTCTGTGGCACAATTAGGATGCAAGAGTCTTTGGTTGGTTTGGTGGCAATTCTGCATTGTCGAAATATTAGGGTATTGAAACGGGATCAGGAAAGAATCAGGAATGGGAAGTGGGTTGGTAGGAAACGTGGACGGAAGGAAGTTAAAACTACTACATCCGTAGCCACCTCCTGCTTGTTCGTGAGGACCAATACAGATGGAGTTTCTCATTGGCGCTGGAAGTTGGCTGTAGTTAGGAAGCGCTCCAATGTAGGCTGTTGGAGCCACATGGATGAGAGATGGAGGAACGATAGTAGACTGGGTCGAGGAAGCATTCATTACAGGAGGGCCCGGGGAAATAGCTCGCACTCTTATCGTGTTGTTAGCCAGCCGGAAATCGCTATGGTCATCGAAATTCATTGTAGAGATCTAAGATGTAGCTGTAAGGCCACCGAAAAATAGAGCTGAATAAGCGTTTTGGAGAAAGCAAATGATCAGGTAAAAAACTGCTTCCTGAGACGCGGAGACCTCTAACACATGTTAACGAAAGCGTGGCTGATGCACAACTTGATATTTTATAACAAATTTGCATTGATGTGTCATACTTGTGAGGATAAAGTGTGCGGGTGAATATTCAATGCAATCTCTCCAACCAGACCATAGCATTTTATTCCAAGAAGATGGCAGGTCGAGGTAAAACATTATGCAACAAACAAGAGGCCCGTCCATATAACGCCTTGGTTTCAGGCAATGAATCCACGTGGAAATTATATATATATATATATATATATATATATATATATATATATAGGCTTCCAAATAACATCCACGTGGTTCCTGCTGGGTGTTTCGGGTATATACCTTCGAGTTTATGCTTCACTCTCGTGCATCATTGTGTTACAATAAATTGCTACTGAGTTCATGGGGAGCATTAGTCCTCCTTGTGTCAATCGACCGAACAGGTGTATGAAGTGGTTCATCAGTCACCGGCTCTTAATGAGCGCGCTTCCCTGGATTCGCTCCGCTTCCCTGCGAATAGGCTATTGAGCCAAAGGCTCCGGATGGTGTCCGTAAGTCAATGTCCTACCTCGGCATGAGCAACCAGGTAGTAGCGTGACCTCTGAAAAAATCACGGATTTCTGTGTTGTAGTTGACCTTTTTACGACAACAGTACTTTTATTTGGTAGCTGTGGTTTTTAAAGGATCTACGTCTATTCGTAGACTACTGCACCATGTAACCTTAAATCACATCCCAAATTCCACGCTTGCATTGCTATATGATGCGAAAGAATATCGTGATGTTCAGTTTGATAGTTAAGTTAATTAGGAAAGGTAAGAAGCTGCATGAATTAAACCAGGATTGAGTGAACAGGCTGGTGCGCTAGTCCAGCCTCTAGTGATGTGGGCAGGCATCAGTAGGCCGGTGCACAGTACCGACGCTCTGCTGCCGCGCAACCACCAAGTCGCGTGGGGGCTAGTGATAATGCGACGGTCGCCCAGGCCTCTACGCAAGCTCGAACCCGCGACTTTAGAATTACGATGTAAGCTTGTGATACTTAAGGCCACACAGCGTGTGCAGCATTGGATTTGCCTGCGCTTCTCCTAAAACATGTGGATGAAATCTTTCAAACAGCATGGGTACGCTAACGAACCATGGAAACAATGCAGTAAGGTAAGCTAGCGAGTCGAGTACTCTCGCGCAACGTAACAAAGTTTGACTGGAGAAACAAACACAAGAGAAATTTGGACTCATGGTGACGAAAAGGTAAGAACCGTGGAAGTACATCGCAAAGCAAGAAGTTGAGGTAATCAAGGTAAGACCTCAGTGGTGGATAGAACTTCCAGTGATAATCATACATGCATAAGACAGTGGACGTACTGCAACCTGGCCTCTACCTCCTGGACTAACCACACCTCAGGTGAGGTACCAGGGAAGGCGCTTCAGAGCCGATGCACACCAAACAGACAATGGTGATCTATTCCTGCAACTATGTACCGACCACATTCTTTATGTTAGCAGCACTGTTTTCCAGCACAAACATTCAAACCATGTCACCTAGCATCCACCAAATTCCTCAATGACCTAGACACAAAGTGACCATATTGCCATCAGCTGCAGGTGACGGACATCAGTCCGACTGTCGGTCAATTTGGAGCACTTGCCTGGATCCTGACCATGCTCTAGTGCGCGCACGCTTGGCGCTCACTCTTCCCACTTCAGAGAAGCGCCTATCTTCTAACCGTCTTATCTGTAACTTGAGCTTGCAATCTGCGGTTCAACAACATCACGGCCAACTGGCCAATCAATTGAAATTGATAAATGAGGTCGGTGGGCCGAACGCTGACTGGGAGCGTCTCAAGTGTACCATGATGAATGCCTTTGACGCATACTGTGTTCCCAACTTGAGATGTCGTAACTGTGAATGGATCTCTGCAGCATCGATCAGTTTGATTGAAGCGCGTAAACAGGTTACGATGGGCACTGAATTTCAGCGTATCCGTTACTCCCTGAAACGACGTTTGACACTGGGTCCTCGAGTTGACCGGGAACGTTACTGGGTTACAAAGGCCTGTGAGATGGAGAAAACCAGCGCTATTAAAAACAGTCGGACGCTATTCCAGGTCATCCGGAAGATGGGTACGAGAAAGTCATCAGTTAGCAAGACAACAGCTGAGAAAGATGGACTGTTGATATATTCCCAGCGTCGTCGATTAGTCCGTTGGGTGGAACATTTGGAAGAACAGTTCAGCAGACCTTCTGAGACATTGCCGCTTGCCGAAGCATGAGCCAAGGCGGGAAGTAGGAGTCACAGCCCCCACATTGGAAGAGATTCGACATGAGCTCGCCGTGTTAAAACGAAACAAAGCTCCTGGGCCAGACGACCTTCCCCCATCTTTGCTGAAAAATGGTAGTGACTCATTGTTGGCTGGACTTACTTCACTTTTTAACAGGATTTGAGACACTAAATAAGTGCCTTCAGATTGGTGAGTATCAAGAAGGGTCAGTGCACTTTGTGCGAAAGTCATCGAGGTATGTCTTATTTCTATTGCCTCAAAACTACTCACGGGTATCGTACTCCGAGGACTTACTGGTCACCCTGAGAACCGAATTATTGAAAGCTAGGCTAACTTCCGCCTTGGTGGTGGTTGCATCGACCACATGTTTATCGTTCGCCAAGTTTTAGAGAAAAGGCACACAAAAACGACCGACAATGGTGGTTTTCCTTGACTTGAAAGCCGCCTTCGACTCTATTGACCGCGCCAGCTTGTGGCGCTGCTCATCTATGAAGGGCGTGCCAACTAAAGTGCTTTCCATTCTGAAACCTCTTTACAGTCATTTCCGAGGCCTTGTAAGGGTCTACGGGGTACTCTCATCTGAGTTCCCCACGACAAGTGGAGTTCGCCAGTATTACCCTATATCTCCTTTCCTCTCCAACTTTGTGATCGAAATTATCTTAAATGACTCGGTTCTTTTAGACTATTCTGGAGTGGAAGTTCTGTCAGCTAACCGATGACAAACCTGGAGTATGCGGACGACATAGTTCTCCTTGGGTCTGAAGTATTGGTTGTGCAAACACTACTGTAAAAACTTATGCGTAGCGCTGCACGCTTCGGCATGTAGTTTGCACCTTCAAAGTGCAAAGTGCTGTTGCAAGATTTGGCCGACACGCCGGTTTTAGCTATTTCCGAACAGCCACTGGATGTGGTGGATCGGTTCACTTACCATGGTAGCTGTGTCACCTCTGGTGGCCACATCACTGAAGAGGTTACTTCGCGTATCAGCATGGACCGTGTGACTTTTCTGGCTCAACCATCTAGGGAGACGGCGGGATATCAACTTGTCAGTAAAAGGTAGGGTGAATAACGCTGCGATAAGACCAATGTTACCGTATGGATCGAAGACATGGTCAGTTCGCAAAGAAGACATTAGACGCTTGGCCGTGTTTAACCACTAGTGCTTGCGAAGTATTGCTCATGTTTGGTGGGAACATCGGGAGACCAATGCTGAGGTCCGCGAGTTAGTTATTGGCAAGAACCCCTCTGGTGCCTATCTCGAGTGTTTGACAAATCTTAGTCACTTGCGTTGCCTAGGTAATGTCCTCCGTATCCTAGTTGGTCAGCTTCCTCGGTGTGTAGTATACGCCGTGGCAGCACCAAATTGGGTGAAACCGCGAGGTTGCCAATCCATGACATGGCATCGAGGCATGAAGAAATCGACGGAAAAACTTAGTCAGGCTGTTGCATGCGCTTCCTGATTGGGGCCGTCGAGACAGTCCACACTAATGGATGGAGACCCTGTCAGACATGGCGCAGTCGGTGGCATTCCTGCATTCGACTTTTTTCATCTGGTCGTTAATTTTCGTTCCATTCTGATTAGTTTGATGCATTTCATTCATGCTTCATTTTTCTGCATTCTATCTGCATTCAACCCCACTATCTATTCGTTGCTAGTTATTGTTATCCTTACGGTGTGAGTCGTGGTTACTGGATACATCGCACTTCGGAGCTCGGACCATAGTCGATTAACTGAATTGAACTGAACTCAAATGCATAACGAAGTAAGCCAAATGGGTGTCATATATCCCAGCATATAAATTAATGGGCATATTAGCTTAAGAACCATTCTGTACCAGGAAACGAGAGCGGGTTTCGTGGTAAAACGTGGTGAAAAAACTATCCGGAATACCGAGTGAAAACCATTATGTCATGATTGGCGAACAACTATGGCAACGACAGTAGCAGTACATTGGTGAATTGGAAGGGTGCGTCACTGTCATGCAACCATAATGAATCCACTAATGATGAACAAAAAGACTTGGGATGGAGGAACTGAGATAAGACCTAAACGATCCGAGTAAGCATTCAGGCTGAAGAAGCATACAACTTCGCATCGCCACACCAGCAAGCGGCTGATTGTTATCTGAAGAGTAGATGTATTAGCGATACAGGTTCCATGTGGATTTCAGCGTCACGCGTCATAACCAAGCTAACTTCACTGGTAACTCGTTGCCGCAAAGACTGAACAGGACATCATGGCAAGAGAAAACTATCAACATGCCAGTAAGAAGAGAAGCATAAATAGTACGTCGGCACGCCGTACCGGCGCTTCGCTACCACGCCGGAAAACGGGGTCGGCAGCAGCTAAGAGGATCCGAACCGGTTACTTAGCATTACAAGGCAGAGGCCTTATCCAACTGGGTACCAGCCGATTCAACACGTCAGCGACTGCTACAGAAATTTATATTATGTATGTCCTCGAGCCAAGAAAAAGGTGGGCCAGGAGGACTTAAGAACACAGTCAGAGAGGGAGAAACTTTATTCGATTTACTCAGTACGCAAAGGATTCATCCCCCGCTACCGCGTCAACCATCATGCATCACACGTCTTGCATCATCCTAGATCAAATACACAAAACAAACCCAGCCTTCGGTAAATAGTGGGTAAACATATACAGCGCTTATTGATGCCAATGAAAGCTAGCTATTTATGAAAGCTACCTTTGGAACAGCTGCCTAGTATCCGCTAGTGCACCGTATCGCCGCAGGCAAACTGTTGTCACCAGATACCAGCAATGCTGGTGTATCAGAACCCCGGGCCGAGAGTTTGAAGTCCGAGCAGGCGCTTTCGTGTTCCATTCAGTTCAGTCAAAGTAAGATACGAGCACTGAAAGGAGTAAACACATCCGGCAAAACCAACATCGCTAAATGGAAAAAAGTGGGAGCTGCAACGAAGGGATGAAATTAAGAGTGAAAGCAGATGTAAAAGTTAAAAAAGC
The DNA here is from genome assembly GCA_944474145.2 of Dicrocoelium dendriticum. Classification (NCBI taxonomy): domain Eukaryota; kingdom Metazoa; phylum Platyhelminthes; class Trematoda; order Plagiorchiida; family Dicrocoeliidae; genus Dicrocoelium; species Dicrocoelium dendriticum. The sequence goes on along the minus strand of OX104065.1, from coordinate 16,596,150 downwards.
AGTAAAGGTAGGGAGGAAATAATATTGGCTAGCAGTAAAAAGTCGGATGCATGGGCATCAACAGCATACCGAATTCATCGTCATCATCATTATACACGTCAGCTAGAGGTGAGAAACACCTCAGCTACTGTGCCGCATTACATAAAGCAAAAGGAAAATAAACACAACAGTTGCATACCAGCTGAGCTACCAGCAACGGATAGGCATCGTTTCGGTAAGCTACCAGCCGGCTACTAGACAAAAAGAAAAATTATTTTGTTTTACACTATGAAATGAGATCGTAGGTGGAGGGCAGGCTTAAAGGGATGGGGAGGGACAAAGAAACTCACAGCAGGAACGCCACTGAGGTCGGCTCCTTGCCATGTCAGCAAGTGTATCCAGCCAAACGTGTTCACCGTCTTTTGGACCCCAACCAGGGAGCCGTGACGCTCCAACCGAGGCTAGCTCCGAAGTGAGGGACTTCATTCCTCTCGATCAAGTCATCGCTTGGCCGCCCCTCCTCTTCTTCCCTCCACATCATTGGTGAGCAAACAACCCACGTCGCGGGAGTCGGTGGCCTGGCATGCGTAACACGTGGCCGAGCCGTCGGAGCTTGGTCGGTGAAATGACGATGCTGAGCAGGTCAGATCATTTTTCTGTGCAGTAAACAAGGCGTCGAACACGCTCGTTACTCACGCGGTGTTCCCACCAGATGTGAGCCAAATTTCGAATGCACCGATGGTCGAACATAACTAGCTTCTTCATGTCTGCTGATCTTAGGGGCCAGGTTTCGCAACCGTACAGTAGGGTGGAACGTACCGCTGCATTGTACACTCTACCCTTCAGGGTGAGTGATGTCGCGCCGCCGCCATAGGTGGTGAAGGTTAACAAAAGCACTTCGAGCTTTCGCTATACGGTTCGTGATCTCGTCTTCGATCCCAAGGGCGCTGATACAACTTCCCAGGTAGTTGAATTTCTGAACGACTTCTAGCTGATCCTCACCAAGGGTCAGCGCAGGAGGCGATCCCTGCCAATCTTGGAGGAACGCTTTGCATTTCGATGGTGCAAAGCAAAGCCCGAAGCGGCTGACAGCCAGTGCTAATCTGTCTAGCGCGGCTTGGCACATCTGGGAGCTGTCACAGATGAAAGCAATGTCGTCTGCATACTCCAAGTCAAGAAGTCGTTCTCTTGGGAGTAGCTCCACACCTTCCAAATCATGTCCTGTAAATGCAAACTCCATGGCTTCGTCAATAGCGAAGTTGAAGAGGAAAGGTAACAGCGGGCATCTTTGCCGCACACCGCTGGAGATATTGAAGGGTGGCGATGGCTTGCCGTAAGCCCTCACTTTGCCCGAGCTACGCGCGTATAATGCTCGGATAATATTTACATCTATCTCGGGCACACCTTTCCTGAGTAGACAACTCCAAAGGGCACATTGGTCAACCGAATGGAAGGCACCTAGGATGTCGAGAAACACGACTACGATGGGCCGCCAATATGTGTGACGGTGCTCCAACAACTGACGCACGGTGAAGAGGTGGTCGATGCAGCCACGACTCCGACGAAACCCGGCTTGCTCCTCACGAATCTGGCTTTCACGAGCGCCAGTCAGTCTGTAAGGTAAGGAAGGAAGGTGTCAGCTTATACGCCGTAACGGCGCTTCGCTGCCGCGCGACCACCACCAGTCGCGCGCGGGCTGTGTATACCGCGAGGACGCCCACCCCTACGCGGATTCGAACCGGTGACCTTATGGTTGCAAAGCAAACGTGCAGACCACTCGGCCACCGGCGAGTAATTTGGAGGCGATGGAGATCAGACTGATTCCTCTATGGTTGCTGCATCCTGAACGCGAGTCTCCTTTGAAGATGGGAATAATAACGAAGCGACTCCAATCGGTTGGGACAGTCTCCTGCTCCCACAGTTTCACTAGTAATTCATGTAAAGCATCAACAAGAGCAGAGTCTCCGAATTTGAAGAGGGCTGGAGGAAGATCATCTGGTCCTGCGGCTTTGTTCAACTTCAACAGTCCGATATCACGTTCGACTTCTGAACGAGAGGGTGGATCCAAAGGGACAGCCGACGGAGCAGGGCAATCAGTGACCGGCGAATCGAACAATTCTAGTCGATTAAATCGCTTTTCAAAATGCTCAGCCCAACGCTCCAAACGTTTTGACAAATTGTGGATAGGCTGTCCACTCTCGTCGTGTATAGTTTCACTAACACCAGGTCCCCTGCTGCTCGTTTCACGTATCAGACGGAATAACTTGCGATGGTTACCAAGGGCAGTGAACACATCCATCTCTGAAGCACGATGAGACCACCAGGATTCGCAGTCTCTCTTTAGGCTAGCACGGAGTCTTGCCCGGAGCTCTGCGAGTTTCACTGTGTTCGCTTCCAGCCAGGATATGCCGGCGAGCATCAATAAGTTCCAGAGACTGCGAAGAGACCCAATATCCATGTTGGCTATTAGGCATACCACATGAGGATTTGCTTGCTGCTAGTAAGGTCTGGCAAACATGTGATCAGTGACCATCAATTGTCTCCAGTGAGCGCTTACTCAATTCGCATGTCAGCGTACTTCGATACGCGTTCAGAACAATTGGCTTTGTCAATTGGCTGGTGTCAATGCGCTCACAGCGGCGGCGTGAGCGTCCGCCAAGACGCATCCGCAGATCAGCATACCGAATTCGCCATCCAAGGGTGGTAATTGGTGGTATCTAATTGTGTATTTATCTGCTACTGTGAGTGTAGACAACTGTAGCATGCCTGCGCCTAGAGACCATAGATGTTGTACCGTCTACTGGCACGATAACGATAAACCAGGGAAAGTATGGTCTACAGACAACTAAGAAAAAGTCATGAATGTTCCGGAGTTGATCAACGCTAAAACAACAAGCATACTCATTCAGCTAATTCATCATCCTCACTCCAAATCAGCAGGCTTAGGCTAGTCTGGAACAGCACCAACCTTATGGGTCTCGTCAGTGGTGCGCCTCCCAGCGTACCCCTGCCGGGTTCCGCCCCCATGACTTCAGGATGCCAGCAGCTAGCGCCATCTCGCCATGGGTGACAACCGCGGACCTGCGTGATTGACAGTTGACCATGATATAGCCCGCCTCCTCTTCCACTGCCAGGCTAGTTACGAACTGTGCAGAGGACAATGGCTAGCCTCACGAGCTAGGACTTTCCGCATAGCGTCAATGCACCGCATGGGACTTAGAAGCTATACGGACAGATTTTATAGTACTGATGAGTAGTGCGGATTTTGGCATAATTCCGCTAATTCATTATCGCCACTCCCAATCAGCAAGCTAAGGTTTGTTTGGAAAGCACCAGACGCCAGCGTTTCGACCTTACGGGTGTCGTCTATGGTGCGCCTCCCAGCGGACCCCTGCCGGCGCCCGACTGACGAGACCCATAAGGTCGAAACGCCGGCGTCTGGTGCTTTTCCATACTAGCCTAAGTCTGCTGATTGGGAGTGGCGATGATGAATTAGCTGAATTATGCCAAAATCCTCACTACTCATAAGCATATCCATTATTTGAAGGTCAATGCAACCTTGATCGATAAGAAATCCAGCATGTTTCTTGCGAGACTAGCTCTCTCGAGTGGGTGAAACCGTGCGGAACGACATAGACACAAAAACCTAAGGCGCAACCGGGATAAGCGATATTCACCAAAAGTTGGCGCAATCGTTGCGGGAACCTTTCTTGTAGATAGAGACCAGGATAGATTCGACCAAAGAGTTGAGAATCATTTTATCAACCCACACCTTTGTGAAAAGCGAAAGCAGTTCGCTTAAAACTGTATTCGCTCCAACATCGAATAGGGCAGAATGAAGCCTAACAGGGCCTGAGGCATTGTAATGTTTCATGGTCAAGATTACTCTCTGAATCTCTGACTGGATGGGAGGACCTGTGGTTGAGTTAAATTGAAGAGCAATCCAGACGCTTGCGTAGGTTAGTGACCGCACCGTCTAACGCGCAGATTTTCTCAATGATGACATCGTTTGCACCCAGTGGATCAGATGAGATGAAATAATCTGCGGGTGTTCGCAGCAGCGGTAATAGCTTTCATTTCCGTGACTCATTTGGACCCTAAAGATCCACGATCATGAAGGCTTGCTTTTAATTGTTGAGAAATGGTCGGTCGGTGTTCACTGTGCTCCATCTTAACGTGAATAGACCGTCGACGGTCAAATATTTCCGACGATGTCACTAAAATCCAACTTATAGCTATTGAAAGAACAAGACCACAGGTAAACAGACCCGCAGAGGATATGATCTGTTGTAAACGTAGCCAATGCTGGTCAATGTCCAGAGGAGGGGAAAAGTGAGATTGTCACGGAGTCTTCGGTGATATTCCACTTTAGCAGAGGAATATTGTAACTTACCAAAGTTCACACGAGCTTGTTTAATCCCAGGCGAGCCACCGAAGCGCATGCATAACGTCGGATGATCAGATTCAATGCAAGCTGACCAATAGGATCTGAACTCTCGAATAATGCCACGCCACCCACAACTTATGGCGATGTGGTCAATCAGTTCAGTGTATTTCAGTTAAACAACTATTATCCGAGCATCAAAGTGCGGTGGATGCAGTTGCCAAGACACACACCGTAAGAATAACAATGAACAATAAGGGTAGAACAACGGGTTTGGTTACGAATAGAAGGTAGAGAACATAGAAGCAAGAAGGAAATACGTTAGACTAAGCAGAATGGAAGGAAAATTAACAACTAGATGAAAGAAACCGAATGCAGGAACATCACTGACTACGCCATGTCTGATACGGTGTGAACCGTCCCGAGGCCCAGCCTCAATCTGCGACCAATGCTGCGATGATGGAGCACGCCACGTAACGTAGTGGCGTCTCGGATGGCGAAGGTTCGAGTTTGATAGATAAAGTTGGTGGTTGGCGCAGAGGCTGAGCATTCTTTCTCTAGTACCCGAGCGAACGCTATCTATGCGGACCTCCAAGATGGCGCTCGCTTGGCAACAAACGACCAACAAACGAGTTGAAATCCCCCGCTGTAACAATGATGTCCGCTGGGGTACCTTTATAAGCAGGTCGTAAAGGTGCTGATATGATAGATCTATGACTGTGTCCGAGCTAGTCAGTGAGCGCATAGGCGGAGATGACAAAAAGAGTGTATTTGTCTTTTCGACGCCAGTTAACTTCGGAGGAGCCTAGGAGCCAAATAGCCAAGTTGACTTGATGGGAATTCATTCAAGAAGGGTGCTTCGGCTCTAGCCCTAAGGGCAATCCCAACACCAACTTGCTCAGTTGCAGTGGACTTGGCGTCACCATAAAGGCAAAGAAGGAATTGGGTGCATGGATGAAGAGTTGGTTGACCGTCTTGGGAGCCCGAAATCGGGTTTCAAAAAAACAACATATATCTATTGCAAGGGATTTCAGGGTGCGTGTGAGACAAGCTTGTTGTCCAATCTGCATTAGGGTATGCATACTGAAGGCTCCCAAACCGAACTGTGTTTTGGGTTGAAGAAGCGGACAGAGAAGAGCCTGGTACTGCCTTACCCCGGCGTGACACTGTGATCGGTAAACCTTCATTATCAATCACTAAACACCACGTACGGGATGCATCTCGTAGTAATTTGCTGTCGGCTGGATAACAGCTGTGATGTGCTTTTCAAGAATGTACAGTTCTCAAAGTATTGTATATCACCTACTGTCCCAATATAAACTTGACTGGAATGAAGAACTTGGATTCCTGGACGTTCCACTTTCACCCTTAAGCAAAAGTATGCAGTTAATCTCAACTCCATAAATCGCAGAGCAAATTGCGAAAGAGCGCAAAGAAAAGTATGCATAGGTTTCCCAGGATGGCCTCGGGTGCTGCAACAAGCTCATGGCCGGTCTGCAACTACAATCAGATGTTATATCGGCCCGTAGCCATATGGGTCACAAGCCTGCCTTATAATCCGAAGGCGCGGGTTCGAACCGGTATAGGGATAAGGCGACTCACGCAGTACTCTTAGCATTTTCCTCAATTTCGTGATGCTCTGCCCACCGCAGAGATTAATTAATGGTGCCCTAACTGCTACAGCGAGCAGAGTGGATAGGGTTTTGGATGCTAATGCTCAAGCCTTCCCGTTTTCTTATTCCTCCGCTTAAGCATCTTCATCCTTGTCGTCCCGTTTCAACTGTACTTTTATGCCCCGGTTCAATCCCCAATTCTTGCCCCTCCTCCAACATGCTTTGATAGGTAGTTATCTTCTAGTTTCAAGTTACATGCAAATGCGGAGCGGCACTCTCGTCCTATCAACAAGCCTATGCCTGACCAAGCGGTCAAGCCCCGTTCATCAGCCTCTATTTGGAGCCCTCGATCCTCCCTCATATTGGCATGCCTCAACGTGCGCACATTGTTACAGATCGAGCAACAGGCAGCACTTGCCCGAACATTAGAGACCCTCGTGATCGATATCTGCTGCCTATCGGAAACCCGCCCACGAGATCCGAGCTCTGTTCATACGCTGCGTTCCCCTTCAAGTGACGTTAGCAGTGCTTCCTTTGGCGCATATCCGGAAACGATGCAGCCTCGAGTACCAAAAAGCCGTTGTTGGTATTGCCCTGAGTCCCTGTGCTGAACCTACTATGGTTGATTGTATCCCAATCAGTAGCCGGATGTGTGCGGTCTGACTGGTTGGCTCGTTCAAAGCTTCGAAGTCGCGCGGGGCTAATAGGTGTCCGTGTGTCACCGCTGCCTACGACCCCACAAACTGTGAAGAAGACTCAGTAAAAAGCGACTTCTATCGTCAACTGAAAGAGCTCCTTAGCCAAAGAAGAAGTACGGACAATTTAGTGCTTGCTAAGGATCTGAACGTTCAAGTTGGAAAACTATTCACTGATGAGCTGCATCTATACGGCTAACATGGTGTAGGCTTCCGTAATAATAATGGTGAGCGGTTACTTGATTTGTGTGAAGATGCTCGCTTATTTCTTACGAGCACTAACTTCTGACACATGGTGCCCACCAGCCTCGAACCAGCCATGGAGTCAAATCAATCATATTGAGATCAGTTATCGCTGGAGGCTGTGTACAAAAGTGTCGAGCGACTTGGAGCACATGTGCGGACATTGAGCATGCACTTGTATGTGCTGATCTGTGGGTGCGTTATGGCGGTCGCCCTCGACGACCCTGTGAGCGCATAGACACCAGCGAACTGGCGAAGCCATATTTTCTAAATGCTTACCGAAGTGCGCTGGCGTTCGGGTTGAGCAGGCGCTCACGGAACACGGTTGTATGTTCATCAAACCTTACTGGTAGGTAAATTCTCATGTGGTAAATGCACCAGGCAACCTAGAGATTGGGCCTCTTGGCAGTCTGGTATTTATCGATGCTCGCCAGGCACATTGCGGCTGGAAGCGAACACAAGGAGACTGGCAAAGACATCCGGGAAAAACTCCGTGCTAGCCTAAAGAGAGACCACGAATCCTGGTGGTCTCACCGTGAGCCAGAAATGGAGGTGGCCGCTGCCCTTGGTAACCATCGGAAGTTGTTCCGTCTGCCATTTGAAACGGACAGCAGGAGACCTGGTGTTAGTGAAACTATTTATGACGAGGTTAGACATAATATCCACAACTTGTCAGAACACTTGGAGCGTTGGACTGAGCCCACTGAAAAGCAATTTAATCGGCCGGAAACGTTAGAGTCCTCATCGGTCTGTGATCACTCTGCTTCTTCGGCTGTCCCTTTGGATCCGCCCTTTCGCTCAGAAGCCGAACGTGAAATCGAACTGTTGAAGTTGAGTAAAGCTACGGGATAAGATGATCTTCACCCAGCACGCTTCAAATTCGGGGGCCCTCCTATTGTTGATGATTTACACGGAATAATAGTGAAATTGTGGATGCAGGAAACCGTCCCAACCGACTGGAGCCGCTCCGTTATTGTTCCCAGCTTCAAAGGATGCTCGCGTTCGGAATGCGGCAACCATGGACGAATCAGTCTAACCCCAGTACCACTCAAGTACTTGCCTCTGTAATCCTGCAGACTGACTGGCGCTCGTGAAAGCCAGATTCATGAGAAGCAAGCCGGGTTTCGTCATGATCGGGAATGCATCGACCACATGTACACAGTACGTCAGTTGTCGGAGCCCCATCACATATATTAGCGACCCACTGTCGTCTACTTCCTCGACACAAAAGTTGCCTCCGATTCGGTAGCTTTTAGTGCCTTTTGGGACTGCCTGCTAAGGAAAGGTGTGTCCGAGAATTCGTCCAAAAGTTCCACTACATATGTAGTTGTATCGGCGCCGTAGGAATTGAAAACGATGTCACAAATCGTATAGCAAAGGCGCGAGGCGCTTTTGCTAACCTTGGCCAACTATGGCGTCGGCGCGAAATCGCTTTCTACCTGAAGGGTAGTGTACAATGCAGCACTAGGTTCGACCATACTGTACGGTTGTGACACCTGGCCCCTTAGATCAGCCGACATCAAAATGTTACTTATGTTCGACCACCGGCGCCTTCGCAGTTTGGCTCATATCTGGTGGGAACATCGCCTGAGCAATGAGCGTGTTCGACGCCTTGTTTATCGGAAAGGAACAAGAAGCGGACCGCTCGGTACCGTTATTTCACGCACCAAGCTCCGATTGCTGGGCCACGTGTTGTGCATGCCAGCCCACCGACTCCCGAGAGGCGCGTTGTTTGCATGCTGTGGGTGTGGGTGGAAGAAGAGGAGAGATGGCCTAGTGATAACTTGGTCAAGAGGAATGAAGGTTCTTACCTTGAAGTTGGCCTCGGTTGAAGGCGCTCGGCTCCGTGGTTGGGGACCGGAAGACTATGAACACATTTAGCTGGATACACTTGCTGACATGACTTGAGACCACTTTCAATGCCGTTTTTGCTGTGTTTTTTATCCCTCCCCATCCAATCACGATAATTATTAGACATAATACAACTCATTTTTTGCGGCACAACAGCTGGCTGTTAGTTCGCCGGAACAATGTCCATCCGTTGCTGGTGACAGCCGGAATGACTCTAACTTTATTCAATGTATTGCGGTACACCAGTTAAGGTGTTTCTCGCCTACATCTAAGGTGTTTAATGAATGAATGAAGTACGGGTAACTCGTGGTGCTTACAGGGCAACGAAGCGTCGGTAATGCGAACCGGCGTATTGCTGATATCCTTTTTATACCGGTTTTAAACCGAAACGTTCAGTATCATATGCCGCAGTCCCCTTGTGTAAGCACTTTCATTTCAGCAACTACTTTTGGAATTGAGCGAGCTGATTCACTATCGACCTGGTCGGTATCGCATGCCAACCCACCTACTCCCGCGACGTGCGTTGTTTGCGCGTCGGGGTGTGGATGGAGGAAGAAGAGAGGTGGCCAAGCGATGATTTGGTCAAGAGGAATGAACTCCCTAACTTCGAAATTGGCGTCAGTTGGAGCCTCGCCTCCCTGGTTGGGGTCCGAAAGACGATGAGCACGTTTGGCTGGATACACTTATTGATATGGCCAGGAGCCGACCTTAGTGGCGTTCGTGATGTGAGTTTCATTGTTTCTCCCCACCCGCTTAGCCTCCTCCTTCAACCACGATCTTATCTATTAGGATAATATAACTTGCGGCACCATAGTCGACTGTTAGCTCTCCGGAATGACGTCTATCCGTTACTAAGGACTCAGCCGGCGTGCCATTGCATTTTTTCTTTTCTAATGTATTGCGGCACGATAGCTGAGGTTTCCACCTGCAGCTAGCGTGTATACTGGGATCAAACAGTAGTCGCTCCACTACTTAGGAGCCATCCCACTCTCAGCGGGAATTCGCATACATTTCTTGGGTTTGAGTCTACTGCAGCCAGGCGATTTCATCAGCTCTCAGAGGCATTCCAAAGATGTTATCACAATGCTTCTTTTGTTGTCGATGGTCATTCTCCTGGGGTATCCGTGCAGCCTGAAGCGCTTGTTGAAACGATTCTGCCATCCTACTAACGTTCTCTTTTACTGATGGTTACAACGGCTGCGTTATGGTGAAGCTTAAATCCGAAGACAATAGTGCCCCTCCCCGTTAATTTGAGGAGGGGATTGCGCTCCAATATGTACGCAGTATCTTGGGTAACACATCGTATCCCAGCGGTTGGCATTCTGCTCGACAAACGCTTTCATTAATTGTTTGAGGGAGCAGCTTGTTTGTTTAACTTGCCCCTTGTTGTCATCCTGGTCCTGTTTATTCCATTAACCCGGCACACTTCCTGCATCAATGGGCTTTCAAAATAGGAGCCTATATATGTACGTAACTGTCATTGCCAAACTAATGGTATCGGCGGACGCAATCTTCACAACGTCGTACTGCTTAGTAACATAGTCTCATAAGGTCTACACCTACCATCTCATTAGGACAGTCTACATTCATATGTCGTAACGGAGCACAGTTGAAGAACCAGGGATATTTAAGGGAGTCACAGCCCTGCGTATCTTGCGTACACCCCTTCCTTGGTGTGGTCATCAGAAGCGCCGTTGCAGTGATGCATCCATTTTTTATTATTCCCCTCACGCCACAGGCTGTTTAACACACCTTTGACCACCGATCGCGATTGAATGACAACATCCTCTTCATCAGACATTGTGCTCCATATCCTTTTCCACCCGCCTCCCTACTCTTCCGCTTGTCCATGCCTTAAAGGCATCTTTTTTTAAACAAGTGCTCCACCAGAATCATTCGCTTGCGCCATCTCTCAGTGTCCATACTTCGCACTTTGTAGGCTAACCACAGCAACTTGTTACATGTTGCACGAAGGGCTGTTCCTGTGGTCACAGGGAGTGGTGGAATCCGATCTAGCTTCTTTGCATTTGCGTGTTGTTTACTTTGCCGGCGTTAGCCTAAGTAGTCGTATTCCTTCAATTAGTCCCGCTAGAGCGCAAATTGTCCTTCTGGACCATTAAACTTTCGTGCTCATTAAAGCCGACCGATGGCCGAAAGCACAAAGCGTTTGCCTTGAAACCTGGACGTCACTTGTCCGAGTCTGCATACTGGACCGGGCGATCTTTAGCCCACACGCGACTGATGGCAGTTGCGTGGCTGCGACGCATCGGTACTGCGTGCCGTCGTACTACTGATGTCTTTGTTTGTAGTCATCATAGGGTTATTATACTCAGTTTTATGAAGAATTCCTCCCTCTCTTTCCAACTGAGGCTCTTGCCACTTTTGGGTATCACTCCATCTCATCGAGCCTTTTCAGGAGTGCATTCTATTCAGTCGATCGATGCATTCTGTTCGAAATACTTGCGCGAAAGTGTTCCCGTGGAATATGTGAACATTTCGCATGTTCTGTAGTCGAATACTACAGGCCGCGTCAGAGTCTACGTTGATCTGTCGGATAGCTTTCCGACAAGTGGCGTTTGTCAAGGTTGCCCGATTTCCCCAATTTTCTTCCATTTCATCGTGGACTGCATCATGGAGTTTTCCTTGCGGAATCTCACGATGCGGGCGTTGAGGTGTTGCTTAGTGAAAGGCTAGTTGATCTTGGTTATGCGGACGGTATCGTCCTGATGTTTAACCATTTTGGGGAGGCGCAACCAACCCTGAATAGCCTGTCTAGAGTGGTCCCATTATTTAGTTGCTGCAGGACCACCAGCCACTTGATGGCTGCTTGACCCTAGGTAGCTATGAACTCGAGGTAGTTGATCAATTCACTTGATAACTGTATCAGCAACGATGGGTACATAGCTACTGAGGTCAGCTCACGTATTGCAGAAGCTAGAACTGCCTTTTTGAATCTGCGACATCTGTGGCAACAGAAAGGTGTTCCCCTCCGTTTTAAAGACCCTGTTTCCAAGGCCACATTGAGGGGGATGTCCTACTCTATCAGAGCAAAACTTGGCCCCTTCGGTCCGAGGTTCTGAGGCGCCTCTAAGTATTTGGTCATTGCTGGCTTCGAGTGGCACCAGCGTGTCCTCAACAATGATGTGCGTAGGCGAGTACTCGATAGTGGTAATCATGCTAGCTCCTTAGAACAACATATAGCACTTAATAATTTGCGTTGGCTTGGACACGTATTACGTATGCCCGGTCACCGCTTACTGAGGAGGCCCGTCTTTTGTCTGCCAGATGTAGGGTGGCGCAAGGCTCGAGGTGAACAGAAGTTGACTAAACAGCGTAAAATGAAGACACTGACTACCAAACTTGGTGCCATTGGTCCGTCTCGCCTTCCAGGGTGAAGTCCATGTGACCCGCTTTGTGCTTGGCTCGCAGTCGACAGCAGTGGCGTGTCTGCTGCCGTCTCCCAGTCGGACTGCCTGTTCAAAGTGTGTTTGGTGGTGAGTTGTCCGCGGGGTAATGGCTGATTATGACTTGGGGCAGTGAAGAGCGCAAGGAAGCTGTCTCGCTGATGCTGACTTATCTTTGCACGATAGCCAGTTTTTTTCCTGGCGCTATGTCATTAACACAAGGTGTAGGCGCCTTAACGTTTGCTTAGGGCATTGAGTTTCTCCGGTAAGTCCTTCTCTCTTTCTTGTTCTTTTTTCCGTAGGTCATTATGGTTGTATGGCAGCGAACCATCAGTTCCAATGGTTGATGTACTGTTTTTGACGATGATGATGATGAGCGTTTTCTGTGTCAAGATGTCTCCAGTGGTGTAATCATTCGCGTCTGTGCTTAAAGTTAACTCTTGAACGGAAGTGACACATTATTACATGACCCATACAAATAGGATCACCCGCCACTGGAAAGGTTCCTGGTATTCTGCTGACCATTCAAAGGTACAACCTTTTTATCGCAATGCCTCCTGTGTCGCGGCAATTGCGAAATAGCACTTGATAAATCGCCGGCAGTGTGAAGCCTGTCCGAGAAAACTACGTGACTACTCAGTGTTGTTAGTTGGTCGAGACATCCCTTGCTTCGTTTTGTGAGCATCCGGTCGAATACCCGACTCCGAGATGAGCTGCCCCAGATGTACCACTTCTTCTCGCAGTCCGTGACAGTTTGACGGTTTGCGTTTGAGACACACCCCGAACAGGCGCTTTGGTACTTCGGTCAGGTTGTGCTTTTTTTCTCATGCACGATAACATCGTCCAGGTAGGTGATGAATTACTGCGGGATCACCTCATACATTACCATTCGTGTCAGACGCTCAAAAATCGCAGAGGCTTTGACAATCTAAATGGTGAGGAGGACAGTTTGCGCTCATTTGCTCTCTGCAACTTCGACGTACTATTAGCCAAAGGCAAGATTAAATGTGCTAAAGCGCGTTGAGCCGCCAAGTGCGTCGAAAAGTCATCATTTCTGGGGAAGAGAAAGGCATCTCTTTGAGTTACTTGGTTGAGACGAGTGTAGTTCACACACAGGAACTATAGGTGATGCCCATGGAGAGATGGTTTGTTGAACAATATTTTTCTTCAGCATCTCATCGATTATATTCTATATCTCACTCTGCCAGTGAGCTGGAATCCGTCTTATTGAGCACTTCACTGGTTTAGCATATTCGATTTCACAAAATTCCCTGTTCCCACGCATTAGCATCAGCAATACGTCGGCACATTGTTTAGACGCTTCGTTGCCACTCGACAGCCACCAGTTGCGCACGGGCTGCAGGGTCGGCCGCGCCTACGCAGATTCGAACTGGTAACTGTTGAAGTACAAGATAAGCACCATAACCTTTCGGCCATCAGCGGACTGTTCCAATGCGAAAGAATCCGAATGCTTCTGCTGAATGCCTTCCAAATGCTTCGGGATACGCTCGTTACTAGAATACCTGAGCGAATGTATCAACTCGCACAGACATGAGTTGCGTTCCGTAGTCTCACCGGATGCGCACTCATGCGCAACGCGTCCGTGGGAGTTCAATGGTCAATCTTGAGTTCACCAACTCTAACTGTCGCCTCACCTTGTACAGGAAGTTTGTCGTATTAATGACGAAAAATGGGTGTGGTAAGCTATGATACATCGACGTTGCATTATCCGGTCGGCGATAAAGACTGACGCCAAGATAGATTTATGCTTGGATGACATCCCCTCATTGACGGCACTCAAATGGCAACTGAACGGCAGCGTAAGCACATCAATGTTTAGGGGGATCTTACACGCCCTTTGAACCCGACCTCCGTCGCATGTGAGAGATTTAGCATTGCTGGAGGACTCAACTATTCGCTGAACGTGGCGTATTTTTTGTTCCTAACTGCGAGCACTACTTTGATGTGGTCCTCCACTCGACGCCTCTCAAAATAGCTTGAGTTCAGTTACCATGGGCTACTTAATTCGATAATATGTCTACGACGACTCATTGTATTTATTCAAGATCGAACAATCAATGACTGTTGGTGCAAGTGTTGCCCGGTGCGGTGTCAGCTATCTCCAGCTTTTCACGCTGCTGCGCCACCCTACGGTTAAGGCTTAGATTTTCTCCAAGAGCTCTTCCCAAACATACTTATTGCACTGTTTCCACGTTACCACATTTTGTTAGCTGCCTCAATTCAGGTGGGAAAATCCGAATGGTTTCACTAGATTGCTGGTATTGCGCAGGGAACTGCGGACGAATTTAAATCGGCTGGTATCCGTTAGACAGAACGAAGTACCGATTGTGATGCTTAACCTTATTTTCTGCTCCCAAACCCCGAGTTTCTGTCTGTTGTATGTTCACTATATAACATTTACAATGTTTCGGAATACTGGTAGCTCGAGTTGATGATTCAATTGTCCATTTGTTCTCCGAGCTTGACGGTTTGGTTGACGCAACCAAGCCACTAAGCTCGAAGGACAACTGAACCTTTCTAAGTTCTAATTAATGGTCAAGTAACAAGCACAGGCGTTTTCCATCTTGCATCCACCATTGTTCATGTGATTCATTTATCACGAGCTCTGTATTTTCGACCATCTCACTTTCTTGGAATGTGTGAGGGTGCTTACACATGGCACTTCCTGGACTGCGTATCCTGTGGTCATATGTCTTACCTTGGTTGTTGACCCTTGTTAAATCAGTCACAAAATGATCGACCACGTGCAATCACGCTTACCATGTTGGTGTGACCCGAGGTTCTCAGACGTAGCGCACCCAAACATTCGCATTCCTTAGAGCGTAATCGCTAACGGTTTCAGGCTCGTCCACCCTACACCGTTCGAACTTGTTTTCGCTCTTTAAACAGGTCCTGCTTGACTTTTTTTCAATTTTTCCTTCGGTTCATTCATTTGTCTGCTGCACAGATTGGCCCCTTGCACTCGGTTCTTGGCCATTTTGTTGGTGTGCAATGCACGCAACATCATCGGGGACAATTACCAGATTAATGGAACAAGTAAAGTATGGTTAATTTGAACCGAATTAGTCAAGTATTCTTTGCATGTGTATCGTCGATTTGGACGCAAGGTTGGCTTCTGACTATAGGACCTCCTCTCATTACAGTCGACTCGGAGCCACATAGGCGGATTCCTTCAGTCTGCATTATTTATCTCTGGAACACATGTCTAAAAACCTCCATGAAATCCGAAGCTGCGCATCGCGCCTTCACTTGGCCTCTCACTACCAAACATCGATAACGTGCGTGCTTTTTCCATTTATCGCTTGGTTCCTATCTGTTCCATCACCATCATCACATTTCGCACATAATGAAACAAGCACACAATGTTGACCTCACAATCACCTCCGTAGCTGACCTATCTCTACCTCGTTGTTATCATGCATACACCATTGATCGCTTTTTCACTCGCACCTTGGTATAGGGACTTTCGTGTTAACGTGGTGATTCGCTGTGTTCTCAGCTGTCCATTCCGCGTCAGCTGAAGCGAAAGTTGTGCCACTCCGTCAGAGTAGTTCAATCTGTGTCCAATGTGCACCGGAAATGAGACTGTATCGATCACTCACCACACCATTACAGCAAACTCTTTATTGTCTCCTGCCTCACATTCCCGCTCTTAACTCATTCACACACCGTACTTCCCTTCACGCCTACCAGTAACTGCCATGAGTTGCCCAGCCAAAATGACCTCATTCGTCCATCTGAAGATTTCCGAAAGCGTTTTTTCAGGCACGTATATACGAGTATTGTGTCCTGATAAGTGGTAATGTCCACCGGGATTTGTAAAAAGAAATCAGTGAATAAGGGAGTGATATAAAAAGGCACCATAGATTTTGCTTAGCGTCAACCGTGTAAGCACAAACTCTTTATTGGGATCCACTGGGCACATATATAGAGCCTTGTTGACAAGCAAGGTTACTGATTGGAAAATTTTTATAGCCTGTCCATTTGTCTATGCCAATGGGCAACCACTAGGGGTTGTCTATTCCAACGGTTTTGTAACCGACGGTGAACTCTTCGATAAGCTCAAAAGTAGGACTTCTGATAACGCAGCGCAGTTAGTGGGATGCACAGATCAGCCACATTGTCACCGTGTTGTTCTTAGATTTTGCAACCCACCACTTATATCCGCCTTGTACTGTTTGGCGCCCCACTGAAATTGGAATTTTTACCGAATGCGCTGGGCAATTCCACTTTTTTGTATCTAAATCGATTTATTACTTACCATCGCAATGAGACTGGACCGTACCGTGGTGCGATGGTTAGCATGCCTCAGAGATCCATTGAGCTATGCTGGGTGGTGCTTTTTTGCACCTTCAAAGCCACTCATAGCAGATTGGTCAGTGGTCAGAGGCCACACAAACTCAGCCTCCTGGTCCTCCGGGTTAGAGTCAGGGTGACTCCTTACTCCATAAAACGCGCTCTCTGTAGTCCATCGGCAAAACCCTGCTGCCTTGCGGTCAGGTTTTTGTACCAGACTTTGGTTGAGAACCCTAGTCGTTCTCCTGTCTAGGCCTGGGCAACCTGACAGTATCCTGCCCACGCAATACTGAATCATTCGTCAAACGGTTTCCTGATGCTCTGGCCACCGCAGAGGATAATCAACGGTGCCCTATCTGTTGCATCGAGCAGGGTGGATAGGGGTTTGGTTGCTACTGCTCAAGCCTTCCCGTCTTCTTACTCCCTCTCTTATTCTTTTCCACCCTTATCGTCCCGTCCAGCCTTCCTGCCCTCTTATTCATCCTTACACTTTTTCACCATTGTGATCCCGTTCCAACTTCTTTTATCCTTCCAGTTTTCAACCCCTCGATTCTTGGCTCTCCCCCAACTTGCTTTGCCACGCATTGATCTTCTAGTTTCAACTCACATGCAAACGCGGAGCGTCACTCCTTTCTTGTCGACAAGCCCATGTCCAACCAAGCGATCCACCCCAGTTCATCGGTTTCCATTTGGAGCCCTCGATCCTCCTTCAGATTAGCATGCCTCAATGTACGCACATTGATACAGATCGGTCCACAGGCAGCACTTGCCCGAACTTTAGAGACCCACTCCATCTATATCTGCTGCTTATCGGAGACCCGCCTGCAAGACTCGAGCTCTGTGCTCACGCTGCCATCCCCTTCAGGTGACATCAGCAGCACTTTCTCATTGCGCCTATCCGGTGACGATGCAGCTTCGAGCATCGGCCAAGCCGGTGTTGGCATTGCCCTGAGTCCCCGGGCTGAAGCTGCTCTGGTTGATTGGATTCCAATCAGTAGCCGGATGTGTGCGGTCCGACTGGCTGGCTCGTTTAAAGCTTCGAAGTCGCGCGGGACTAATAGGTGTCTTTTCATCATCGCTGCCTATGCACCCACAAACTGTAGCGATGATTCGGTAAAGAACGACTTCTACCGCCAACTGACTCAGCTCTTTCGCCACAGAAGAAGCACGGACACTGTTGTGCTGGCGGGGGATTTGAACGTTCAAGTTGAAAAATTATCTACTCATGAAATACATATGGGCGGTCAGCACGGTGTAGGTTCCCGTAATGATAGCGGTAAGCGGTTACTTCATTTGTGTGAAGATGCTCGTTTATTTCTTGCGAGCACTAATTTCCGACACTGCACCAGTCGGAGGGTGACCTGGCGCCCACTAACCTCGAACCAGCTATGGACGCAAATCCATCACATTGCAATCAGTTACCGCTGGAGAGGCTGCGTCCAGAACTGTCGCTCGATTTGGAGCACATGTGTGGACACCGACCATGCACTTGGAGGTGCTTACATGCGGATGCGTTTTGGCGGACGCCCATGACGACGCTGTGAGCGCATTGACACCAGCCAACTGACAAAGCCAGCTGTTCTGAATGCCTACCAAAGTACGCTGTCATGCGAGTTGAGTAAGCGCTCACTGGAGACAATTGAAGGTCACTGGTCACATGTTCACCAGACCTTACTTGCAGCAGGAAAATCCTCATATGATAAGTCTAATCGCCAACATGGACATTGGGTCTCTTCGCGGTCTCTGGAACTTATCGACTCTCGCCGGCATATCCCGGCTGGAAGCGAACACAATGAGACTCGCAGTAACCTCCGGAAAATCTCCGTGCTAGCCTGAAGAGAGACCGCGAACCTTGGTGGTCTCTTCGTGCGTCAAATCGAAGTAGTTGCTGCCAATGGCAACTATCGTAACTTATTGCGTCTGATACGGGAAACGGGCAACAGGAGACCTGGTGTTAGTGAAACAATTTATGACGAGAGTAGACAGCCTATCCACAACTTGTCAAAACGTTTGGAGCGTTGGGCTGAGCATTTTGAAAAGGAACTTAATCGGCCGGAATTGTTGGATTCCTCACGGACTAATGATCGCAACCCAGCCTGGGCTGTTCCTGTGGATCCGCCCTCTCACTCAGAAGTCAAATATGAGATCGCACTTTTGAAGTTGAACAAGGCCGCGGGATCAGATGATCTTCCTCCAGCCCTCTGCAAATTCGGGGGCCTTGCTCTCCTTGATGATTTACGCTTATTACTAGTGAAACTGTGGGGGCAGGAGACTGTCCCAACCGAATGGAGCCGCTCCGTTATTGTTCCCATCTTCAAAGGAGGCTCGCGTTCGGAATGCGGCAACCATAGAGGAATCAGTCTGATCCCCCTCGCCTTCAAATTGCTTGCCTCTGTCATTCTTCACAGACTGACTGGCACTCCTGAAAGGCAGGTTCGTGAGGAGTTGCATCGACCACATCTTCAGTTTGCGTCAGTTGTTGGAGCACTGTCACACATATTGGCGGCCCACCGTTGTCGTGTTCCTCGATATTAAACGTGCATTTGATTCGGTCGATAGATGTGCACTTTGGGACTGTCTACTCAGGAAAGGTGTAGCTGAGAAATAGGTAAATATTATCCGATCATTATACGCGCGTAGCTCAGGCAGAGTGAGGGCTTACGGCAAGTTGTCGTCGCCCTTTACTATCTCCAGCGGTTTGAGACAAGGGTGCCCGATGTCGCCTTTCCTCTTCAACTTCGCTATTGACGAACTCATGGAAATTGCGTTCACAGGACACGACTTAGCAGATGTGGATCTGCTCCCAGGAGAACGACTTCTTGACTTGGAGTGTGCGGACAATATTTTCCACATCTGTGACAGCTCCCAGACGTGCCAAGCTGCACTGGACAGATTAGCACTGGCTACCATCCACTTCGGGCTTTGCCTTGCACCATCGAAGTGCAAAGCTTTCCTCTAATATTGGCAGGGATCGCCTCCTGCGCGGACGCTTGTTGAGCATCTGCTAGAAGTCGTACAAAAATTCAGCTACCTGCGAAGTTGTATCAGCGCCCTTGGGATCGAAGATGAGATCACGAACCGTATAGCAAAAGCTCGAGGTGCTTTCGCTAGTCTTCGCCACCTATGGCGGCGGCGCGACTTCATCCTTTCCCTGAAGAGTAGAGTGTACAATGCAGCGATATGTTCGACCTTACTGTACGGTGGTGAAATCTGGCCCGTTAGGGCGGCGGACCTGAAGAGCCTTGTTACGTTCGACCACCGGTGCCTTCGTAATTTAGCTCACATCTGGTGGGGACACCTCATGAGCAACGAGCGTGCTCGATGCCTTGTTTACGGCACAGAAAAACAAACCTTTTCAAATAAGTAAACTTTTTTACTCCCGACAAATTCGAGGCACATCATTACAGGCATGATAATGTTAACGTAACAGAGTGTGGTTAAAAATATAAAAATAATGTTTTACATAGCAGTAAATGTATGTGTATGAGTGCATATGTGTATGTAATTGTTCTGTAAATAGCTGTGTAGGTTGTTCCTGTAAGTATGTTGCTGTCTTGTTGACTGTTTGATATCATCAGGAATTTGAAAATGAACGAATGATGTCCGTGGGTTTGATGGAATCATCCGGATATCCACGGGGCAGTGACTAGTTTGTGGCGAGTCACATTCGCCACGTCACAGTGATGCTAAACCGATATATATGGCTTTTTATAGGGAGAACGCTTGCCAGACGAAAACCCGTCACGTCCTGGTACACTGCCGCCGAACTAGTTGCTGGAACGGGTTTAACCCGAACCACCTAGCTGGCACCACGAGGAGGTTGTTCAGCTAGCCAGCCGTTGGCTCGGTCACGTATTACGGCTACAGGCTCCCGCGACGTGCGTTGTTTGCTCGCCGGGGATGTGGCCAAGCGATGACTTGGTCGAGAGGAATGAAGGCCCTCACTGCGGAACTGACCTCGGTTGGAGCGTCACTACTCCCTAGTTGGGGTCCAAAGGACGATGAACACGTTTGGCTAGATACACTTGCGGAGATAACTAGGAGCCGACCTTAGTGGGGTTCGTGCTCTGAGTTTCTTTGTCCCACCCCATCCCTCTTAGTCCCCTCCAACCACGATGTCGCTTCGTAGCATAATATAATTTTACATAATAATAATGCTGCCTAGTAGCCGGATGGTAGTTTTCCGGAGTGATGCCCAGCTGGCATGTAGCTGTTGCATTTCTTTTTTTCTTTCATGTACTGCGGCACATTAGCTGAGGTATTTTACACCTCTAGCTAATGTGTATAATGATGGTGGTGACCACTCCGTTGTGAATCATGTCATTGCGGCACCAAACTGTTGATGGCGCGAGAGTAAGACCTGATGAAATTGTCTGTGAGGCTGGTAAGTGTGAATCTTGTCGACGGGGACCTCGGATTCGTTCACACTATCTGTGGGACACTTTACCCAAAATGGCGCAGTTTCGGTGTCGATTGCATTTACTACATTTTGTCTCCGACGTTATTTTTACTCACTTTCTTACCGCCTTTTTTTCATTTCACCTACCACTGCGGATTATTATTGGTCGGAATGTTGCAAATCATCTTAACCAAAATCACTCAGATCGTTGTTATTTACTCGCATGAACGTGAACTGCACCAGACTGAATTTCCAAAATGCAATGCTTCAGATATGACCTCATCGCTGAGTCCGTGCACTCCTTGTGTGTGACCTCGCACTCCTCATCGAACTCAAATCCGGCGGATTTTTTCTTAATATAATCTTTCTCACTGTTTGCGTGTTAACACGAATTAAGGTTCATTCGAGTGAACACAACTGTATTAGCGTTCACATTCATCAGTGTTTTCATTGATAGACCGCCGCCTACTTTCTTGGCATGTTGCTTCTCATGTGGAGTTAGTGACCCATTATAACTGGGCGCTCAATTGAATCGCCGCAGAAGCAATTGTGAAGCGCTGACCCGTCCAGTTTTCCTCAGAATAATTGATGAATTTGATGAATATTGGATGCTACCCGCCTCGAAAACACTGCACTCCACGACTGACTTCAATATAGCTTGATCTCACCAGGTAGAGGCATCCAACCTGGGGCGTTTGGGGTTTCAACCGAAATCTCGAGCTCCAACCCATCGAGTCACAAAGGAAAGTCAAGTCAAGTCAATATAGGCTTTCGGTACCCAAAAGGTTGCATTTTCAGCAATTTACAATAAATACCGCGGATGCATTAAAATGGCAAATTTAAAAATGCAAATTAGCGTCGGGTGCAGAGCTGTCACCCGATTATGTTTGCTTATATATATATATATATATATATATATATATATATATATATCGTTGGCGGCATCCAGTTTCGCATTTGCCTGTCACTATAGCCTGCCACAGGACGCCTGCGCCTACAGAGGGACCATGGATGGCTTGCGCTGCACCACCCACAGCTCCAACCACACACCCCATATCCAGTGTAAACCAGAAGGAATAAGACCGGGAGGCATGTGGATGGGAGCCACGTTTCATCAACGGAGCCGGCCCACACTCCTTCACAGGCAAACACAAGCACGCTGTATTTGGGGAATCAAGCGCACACAAGGCGGTGGCTGGACCGTAGTCCGCTCCACACTGAGTGCATGGAACCGCTCTTTGAGCCTAGCACGGCCACAAGAACCTTTCACCCTGTCCCTTCCAGCAACGACCAACTGTCTCCTGGAGCCAGTATGGACGAGGTAGTGGGTAATAGACAGGTAGGCACCTTGTCAACATACACATCAAGCGCAACCATACCAGGGATATCAAACAACAGCCATTCACTTTAAACGACAAGCTGAAATAAAATAAATCCAACAATGCATACAGGTGCGGTGGCATAACTCTTCCCTAAATAACCATATGAAGTAAGTTGGTTAACAACAAATCCGTGATAAGTAAGAAATGTCCACAAGTTACTTAAAAATGCTACAAACGCAACAAAATTACCGAAGGTAAGCGCAATTAGTGTAAGCAACGTGGCCAGTTAATAGAACATTATTCAGGGAGGCAGAACAAACCAAATAAAGCGGAATGAAATGTGTATATATATATATATATATATATATATATATATATATATATATATATATATATATATATATATATATATACCATTTACACTTTAAATTGGACATTTTGCAAACCAAACTGGACACGTTGCAATCTAAGTAGCACCTCGCCAATTTGTTGCTACGAAACGAGCAGTAAGACTGCTGAATGATGTTCAGAATATACATTGTGATGACGCTAATACACCGGCATTGTGTAAGCAGCGGGCTACACTCGGTCGAGCTCGTAATTACACTTTTTGAGAGTTGAAGACAGAGGATACTGATAGGTTTATCCCATTCTCTCTCAGGCGCATCTGCAGCTGCACCAAGGTGTCCTCAGAGTGCCGTTCAACCGTTTCTTCCACGCGCTGCAATACATTGGGAGTCAGCTTCTCCCTATTGTTTCCACCGCAGGTGCACTCTGTATTTGAGCCTTCTCGCTTGTAGGCATTAATGATGTTCCTTGCCGTACTCGCGTTAACACCGGCGACTTCAGCGGCTTCCCGAATAGTTTTGCCGTCGACCATCACAAGTTTTATGAGAATTTCTCTTTGCGCAAATGATGTTCGCCTGCAGTGCCGTCGCGTCGGACACCAGCTCTCCTGTTGTTCATCACTCATTTTGGTCGTTTCGTGCGGCACGGTGCTAATAAAGCTAAGTTGTGTTGAGTGGAACCATTATCGTATGCTCCGCTCCAATAGTGGTACCGCTGCATAGGTCGGTCCACACACCCAGACAAAACACACGAATTCCTATGGGGGGTGTAGGGGAAAATAGGTCACCGATTTTGACCGAGGCGAACGGCACTCATGTCAAGAGAAGGGCTTACACAATCACCCGCTACGTACGCAGTTCGGTTACATTATCGTGACCACAATGTGGCCTGAACATCGTGTAATCGGCCCACTCATCAGTAGTTGATATGTTGCAACAATAGGCTATAGATCTAGACTGGTTTTGCTGGGGGTCATTACAGCCTACGCTGATACAATAACGTGGCAGTTGCGAAAGCTAATAGAGAAACGGGCGAAGCTGGGACACCGCCTACCTGCTTCATCCGACATGGTCCCATTGACCGAATCGGACAAGGTTCCCTCTAATGAGAATAACGGTGCACATTGAGATTGCGAATCGCAATCAACTCACAAAATGATTGATACACAATTACGATTCGCACGTCCGATTTTCCAATTGTCACACACCTACACAGGTTGATGCGTATGGGCACTGCACACCAACTAGGCGAATGTCAATGGGGAGAGGGGAGCGTAGTTCAAAACTTCGGTCGCTGCTCACGATCAAGCAAATGTTTTACAGTGTAGCCCGCTGCTTACACAATGCCGGTGTATTAGCGTCATCACAATGTACATTCTGAACATCATTCAGCAGTCTTACTGCTCGTTTCTTACCAACAAATTGGCGAGGTGCTACTTAGATTGCAACGTGTCCAATTTGGTTTGCAAAATGTCCAATGTGGTTTGCAAAATGTCCAATTTAGAGTGAAAATTATATATATATATATATATATATATATATATATATATATGCATCTCAAGGCACGTTTGGAAATCAGCGCTAGTGACCTTGAGATGGTATAACCTGAGGAAATTTCAATATTATGCGGAAGACAGTTGAATCCTAAAAACGGTTCATCTTTCGCAGCAGTATCTTCTAATGTCCTGACTAAGAAACACAGAGAAGCCATCGAGGAATTAAGATCAAATCCTGATTGAGTTATCTCTAGACTCGACAAGGGCTCCGGATGGGTACTGATGGATAGATGCGACTACGTTTCCAAAATGCAGTCCGTTTTGCAATATAAGAGTACGTTTACAGAAGAGTAGTAGGGGGAATTGAATGGTATAGGTAGAATTTCGTCACATCTAGGCTCACTCAGACAGCCGCCACAAGCCCGGAAAAGCACTGTACGCGCGTTTCATCCTTTCGGGAATCATCAGCAGTGCGCATTCCATCGGACCCTTGGCAACAGTCGAGTTGCGGTTTCGAGCCCTACCAAGGGTCCGATGGAATGCGCACTGCTGATGATTCCCGAAAGGATGAAACGCGCGTACAGTGCTTTTCCGGGCTTGTGGCGGCTGTCTGAGTGAGCCTATATGTGACGAAATTCTACCTATAAGAGTACGTTCTTTTGTAAAACGGTACAGAAAGATAAAACCGCGCAGGATGAGCTTAAACTCACTCAAGTGTTAAAGGAGCTGAAGCGTATGAACCAAATGGATAACGTGCTACTGTAACAGCTAACTCCAGTGGGTTCCCATCCTCCACGTCTTTATGGACTACCTAAAGTACACAAACCACAAGTCCCTCTGCGTCCGATAATCGACATGTCAGCCTCGGCTACTCACTCGAAAAGGCTTGCGGGTTTGCTCGAACTAGTACGCAAGAACTTATGCACACACACCGTGAAAGACACATTTGAATTTGTGAAACGAGTAGAATGCATGAATGATAAATTGATGCTCTCTCTGGATGTTGAGTCACATTTTACGAATGTTCCGTTGATGGAAACTGTCAATTTTGTATGACTACGTGAGTGAAAAGAACATAGATGTCGGTATTCCGGTGAGGAAACTAAAGAAATTAATTTAACGGTGTATCCTCAACCGACAATTCTTATTTACTGGAGTCTAGTGCAGACAGATTGATGGTGTCGCGATGGAGTCCCCCTTAGGACCACTCCTTGCTGATATTTTCCTCGCTATTATTGAGCGTGAAGCTAGCTATACGACCCACCATCGCTTCGTTTGATTTCTATTGTCGTTACATGGATGATAGGTTTATCATCTGCGATTCAAAAACCCATGTTTCCAACCAGTTAAATGGTGTTCATCCATCGTCGAACTTCACTATCGAAACTGAAAGAGATGGTAAGCTAGCCTTCCTGGACTTGTTTCTAAGTCGAGGAAATGACGGTTCATTGGAAATAAGTGTGTCCCGGAAAGCCATATGGGTGAGCTAATATACACATTTTCTAAGCTTTGTACCCTTGAGGTACGGACGTAATCTTGTTCGCTGCTTGTATTTTTGTGCTACCAAAATTTGCAGCTAAGTGAGGCTAGAGGCCGGATAGGATCCTTATTCTCAAAACGCTACAAGATAACGGTTATCCGACACCATTCATCAAAAAGTATGCAGTGATCCGCGATAGTCGTGAAGTGATTACTACTGTCCCTAAGAAAGACGTGTTCCTATCAATTTGCTTTAAAGGCGATGTTGCCTTTGATCTACTGACCAGAAGGATTTTCAGTGCAGTGGTTCGAACGTTCCAGGCCGTCTGTCCACACATCCTTGCGGAAAACGCTCCATTTATAGCCCAACGCGTTAAGGACAGACTTCCGGTCCAGTCCCAAACTTACATCTTATATCAGTTTATCTGCGCCTGTGGTGTGAGGTGCGTGGGACACACAACTAGGCGTCTGTCTAAATGCATTGCGGAGCACTGCCTAGTGGCTTTGCGGAAAGGCATCGTCAGTCTCCCTAACAGTTCCATCCCGGAACATCTGGTGGAAAGCGGACACCAAATTAGGACCGCTGATGCCTTCCAAGTACTTTATGTAGTACAGCAACGGTACACTAAAGGTCTTAGAAAGCAAATCTTACGGACGGCCGAAGCGATCGCGATTAGGATAATTCAACCGGAATTATGCAAACAGAAGGCTTTGCTGCAAGGGCTTCTTCTACCTTGGCCCTAGTTAGCTTACCAACTTTTATCACCATGTGCCTACAGTGATCGGATGATGCGCTTGGCATTCCACCGATTAGCCAACACGTGCTCTGTCAAATGTGTTGTTAGTCGACTTTATTGGTCAATAATTTTGAGTTTCTCTTCGTCGCCATTTCAGTATTCCCTTCTCTGGCTTCATCAGCTATGTGTGTTCTGCCCTTCCATTTTATAATTGTAAATAAATAATTGTAAATACCTGAGGAGATTTGTCGAAAAGATTACTCTTCGCAACATTGTGTTCTTGCATTTCCATGAGTATAATTTACGAGTTAGAAACAGTGTTCCAGTGAAATAGTAACGGCCGATTTAAATGCCCCGTCGACAACGCTTGTCACAACGGTTACTGACCGATTGAATGGGTCCTTTGGAAGCACTCGTCGTATGAACGGATTGCGATGTGGCTCATTTTTTGCGCGGGAACGCTTGCTTCGTTTTAGTTTCATACCAAAGTTCTGCCAAAAGACTTTCTCTAACTGCCATCCATCAACCTTTTTTTCTCTATCAGCCGAATACCTGTATACGGACCAACTCTCCAGGCTCCTTTCTTGGACTATCTACAACGTCAGAAAGCCAAGCTGCATAACTGGACGCCTTCCGGTGTAAGTGCTTATCCATTCCGTGTAAAGCCTTTTCTTCGCCTCGACTATTATGCTTTTATTAATCAGTTCACAGTCGGTAATGGTGTTTTTGCCATTCCCCAGTCTCAGTGGGTTCCGCCACGCCACTAAGCTCCGCCATACGGTTGGTGGCATCCGGTTTCGGATTTTCCTGTCACTGTGGCCTGCCACAGGACGCCTGCGCCTACAGAGGGACCATGCGTGGCTTGCGCTGCACCACCCACACACCCCATATCCAGTGTAAACCCGAAGGAATAAGACTGGGAGGCATGCGGATGGGAACCACGTTTCATCAACGGACCCGGCCCACACTCCTTCACAGGCAAACACAAGCACGCTGTATTTGGGAAATCAAGCGCACACAAGGCGGTGGCTGGACCGTAGTCCGCTCCACACTGAGTGCATGGAACCGCTCTTCGAGCCTAGCACGGTCACAAGGACCGTGCACCCCGTCCCCTCCAGCAACGACCAACTGTCTACTGGAACCAGTATAGACGACGTAGTGGGTAATAGACAGGTAGGCACCTTGTCAACATGCACATCAAGCGCAGCCACATCTGGGATGTCAAACGGCAGCCAATCCTTCCAAATGCCGATATCGAATAAAGTAAACGCATATGACGACATAAATGCTGGCTAAATGAGCATATGGAAGAAATTGG
The DNA here is from genome assembly GCA_944474145.2 of Dicrocoelium dendriticum. Lineage (NCBI taxonomy): Eukaryota > Metazoa > Platyhelminthes > Trematoda > Plagiorchiida > Dicrocoeliidae > Dicrocoelium > Dicrocoelium dendriticum. The sequence continues at coordinate 16,568,566 of OX104065.1, read as the reverse complement.
TTATAAGTGAATCCGCGATAAGTACAAAATGTCCGAAAGTTATTAAAAAAAACCAAGCGATAAAATTACGCAAGTTTACCACAATTTGCATGAGCGATGTGTGCAAGTTAGGGGAAGATTCTCAGGTACGCAGAACAAACCAAATAGTGTAATGAATTTTATCCACATTAAAAAGACCTAGTTTAAGTGTAAGCATGAGGCATATATATATATATATATATATATATATATATATATATATATATATATATATATATATATATATATATATGATTGTGCCCCATGCTGAGGCTGATGTTGCATTCTTGATGCTTCTTAACCGCAGTTGGGCTAAACCAACTTACACTTAAACTAGGTCTTTTTAAGCTGGATAAATTTCATTCCACTTTATTTGGTTTGTTCTACCTACCTGAATAATGTTCTATTAACTGGCCACGTTGCTTACGTCAATTGCGCTTATCTTCGGTAATTTTGTTGCGTTTTGTAGCATTTTTAAGTAACATGTGGACATTTCTTACTTATCGCGGATTCGTTGCTAACCAACTTACTTCATATGGTAATTTAGCGAAGAGTTATGCCACCGTATCTGTATGCATTATTGGATTTATTTTATTTCAGTTTGTCGTTTAAAGTGAATGGCTGTTGCTTGATATCCCCGGTGTGGCTGCGCTTGATGTGCATGTTGACAAGGTGCCTACCTGTCTATTACCCACTACATCGTTCATACTGGCTCCAGGAGACAGTTGGTCGTTGCTGGAGGGGACGGGGTGCACGGTCCTTGTGGCCGTGCTAGGCTCGAAGAGTGGTTCCATGCACTCAGTGTGGAGCGGACTACGGTCCAGCCACCGTCTTGTGTGCGCTTGATTTCCCAAATACAGCGTGCTTGTGTTTGCCTGTGAAGGAGTGTGGGCCGGGTCCGTTGATGAAACGTGGCTCCCATCCACATGCCTCCCGGTCTTATTCCTTCGGGTTTACACTGGATATGGGGTGTGTGGTTGGAGCTGTGGGTGGTGCAGCGCAAGCCATCCATGGTGCCTCTGTAGGCGCAGGCGTCCTGTGGCAGGCCACAGTGACAGGCAAATCGGAAACCGGATGCCGCTTAACCTATATATATATATATATATATATATATATATATATATATATATATATATATATATATATATATATATATATATATATATATATATATATATATATATATATATATATATATATATATATATATATATATATATATATATATATATATATATATATATATATATATATATATATATATATATACAATATATTGATCAGTTCTCTTAAACTTCAGCAGCAATGTTGATTTTGCGAGTAGCTGGCGGATTCCACTCCTGGTGTTAGCTGAAAAAGTTAGGCAGATGTCGATGGTGAGTCCGAATTCGGCCGAAACGTTGATTCGTAATGGATTTACTTGATTTTGCCATAGCTGATTAGCTAGACACTGCAAACCTGATAACAAAGTTCACTAGTTACCCGACCTCGAACGGGACGAATGAGTCTGTGGTATCATCAGTCGGGAATAAAATCTACCCTGTCGTTTTCGGGACACTTTGAAATTTTACATTCGGTGTTTTCCATGGCGATCGTAACCATTACAGTTTTTTCTTTTAGTGGTTTGTTTCATTTTCATTATCTGAAATGATTAACAACATGCTTAGCCCGGGCTGCGGATGCAGAGTTTAAATTGTTCTGCGAGTTGGTTAGTTCGTTTGTAGGCGTTTAATTGTCAGACTAAGCATAATCACCAACTGTTCTTTGGGTTTGCTCGAAAACCGTTAATTTGACGTAAAGAACCCCAAAAAATCATTGGAAGGGCAAACATCCGGGGACCGCGTGAGTCCATCGGAGCAGAACCCAACCAGTAAGCATTCGGATTTAATATTGGATAGAACGCTGCACTCGTGATCTTAAGCCAGACAAGGAAACATCTGCAATCTAATCAACCAGCTCGTAGATCGGCTCAAACGCCGTATTCTACAGTAATGTCGCTGTGGGATACGACGACCCGGACAATTTCACCCTTATGCTCAGCTTATTGGTGGAGTATAGCTCTGGCTTATCTTACGTAACTTTCTCCGGGATATAATGTTATCAAAACTGCTTCGGGTGCATTGTTAAGTAGTAACTGACAGTGTTCCTACCATCCAAAATGGTACCACAAGAACTGCTACTCTCATAATAGCCCAATTTGCACATGCCCGCACTAATGTCTTGTTGATAATCTTTGGTTTATGCAACCTGCACTACAACCCAATATCTATCACTTTATCGTGATACATGGCCCTAATCTATTGGCTTCTATTTTCACGCATTCACTCTATCTCGTTTTCTTGTTGTTAGTTCACCTGTGTGTTCAATCAACCTTTGGGTGTAGTTATCAACTATTATGTCTGCTTAGCACTCTAACCATTCTCAGTAGCTAACACAGGTGTCCCGGCTTTCCTTCATATGTAATCTGTTCTCCTTTACAGCGCCAAACTTGGTTACAATCTGTGATATTCTGCATAGTCTTGACCTGTATCATATCGTTCGTCGTATCTATCATCCATGCCTTTGCCAAGAACTACCAGCGTCGTCTTCGAGAGTGGCAAGAAACGGCTGACCGCGAGATGCAAAATCTCTAATGATGTACTTACTTTTTGCGCTCTTGCGATCTCTCTCTCTCTCTTCAAAAACAGAGTGCATGTTTGCATTGTATTTGTGCTCTCTCTCGTCCCCTCCCCCGGGCCACGTGTGTGTTCGGTATGGCAGCTTGACCTTCCGTGATTTTAACCCTCTGCGTCTCGTGTACTTCGCTTATTTCATCCATCCCGTTCGCCTCGGGATATTGTAAAGATTTGTGATTGCATCATCTATCTGTTTTATTTCTTCCCGCTTTTTTGAAACCCAACCGCGTCGTTTCCTTTTGTTGTAATATACAGCCGGGTTTTTTCCACATCCGCGTCGGTCTTCTGTTGATCATGTGATGTAGATTTGCATGACCCCGTACGTATATCGCGAAATTCTCCATGACCTGTTCGTTCTACGATGTCTACAGACTCGTCGCAAGATTGTATTTATCGAGTTCTTCCGCTCCATCACGACAGCAATGTTACGTGTTCTATCACAGTGCTAACACTTTTTTACTGATCAAACTTGTTCCCCGACTTTTACAGTTCTACACGTATCTCTGTGGTTTAATTGCCGCTTTCTGTCTACTTGGGCTTGGGTTTTTTACTCGCTTCTCACGAAACACGATTAGACAGTCCTCTTTTTCCTGACCTAGCATCTTCACCGCTTTTAACTATTTTATGGTTCGTTGGCTTCTAGCCGCTACGAACAGATGCTTTGCATCCTTCGGGCTACTTTTCTGCTCCCTCGTAATGCACTTTCCGCTTGTCATCAAGAACGACGACAATACATTGTGCTCGTGCCGCAAAGGCGTTATCGCCCGAGCAATGCGAAATAGTATTAAGCGAGAAAGGGAAACCTGGTGTAACCTCTTTAGAGGTGATGGCCACAGACACCTGGTTGCCTTGTAAGGATTCAACATCATCGTTTCACATCATTCGTTTAAGCCTTCCAGTTTCTAGAGTCATAATCAACTTTATGCCACGAGCAAAGCAGCACAAATGGGCAATCTAAGTAGGAAGTCATTGTATGGATAAATCCATTGCCTGTCTCGCGCTAAGTCCCCTAAGGTCTCTATTCAAGCGCATCATAGTGTATCGCGTGGATATCATACTGGAAGCCAAAACGAATGAACCGCGACCATAATGCGAGCTAAACGCGTTGAGCAGATGTAAGCACTTCCCCATAGGATAACGCAGCTGATTTTCCGCTAGGTGCCTTGCAAAATACCCCATGATAACTATTTCCATGGTTCGAATGTCTCAGCGACTGCTGCTGGTTACCTCCTAGGTCGCTCAACTATCAGCAATGTCACCCTACCTATTTCACTTCTGCTATCACAAATGGTACCGACTCAACGAAACTGCCTCTAGCTCCGACATTGTCCGTTGATTTACATAGCCTCCAGTCGAGTCCACAAAGAGACATCGCCTCAGTTGACTTCAACCCAGACTACAACTTCGTTATCAGCCACACAGGATTCAACCTAGAAGCAGGTTAGTATCAAGCCAATTCGTAGTAGTTTCTCAAAGCTGGTATCTCATAAAGTATTTATAACGCCCAACATTCCTTCGAATAGACAAAGCCTTGCTTAAAACATAAATTAAGCTAACGCAAAGGCGAACTGATTAGTCTCGCTCTTTACTGATTTTCCTGATCTATCGGATCGACGTTCTGGCAACGCATGCGAATCTACTATTTAGGTATTTACTCAATCGATAAGCCTCTGGCTATTTGTTTCAATTCCATCCAGTACAAAACTCCGAAAGTGACCAGTATCCCGAATAACGGTCAAACGTCGTACTCCCATTTATACGAAGCTCCGGTAGCTGCAGCCCAGACCAATCATCAGCACACCTCTCGACTTTTTGTAGGGACCCTTAACTTGGACAACCTAGCAGAACTTTTGCTATGTCCACGGTAATTTCTCCACTGCGTGCCATTTCTTCAGCCATATATACAAGCAGTCGGCAAGTCTAACGATATAAAATGTATTTACTATGATATCCCTTTTTATTAGTTGGTCCCCCGAACTGCACTTCTTTTCCTCACTGTTCCGATGTCGCGCTCTCCAGGAAGATGGGAATGCGATGAAGTTCGCTTCCACGTCCATAGTTCCATTGCTCTGGTAATAAATACGTATACCGCTGTGGTACTTAGTTGCCGTATCTACATGGATAATAAACACCCGGCAACTTTTATGTGTCACCCATGTTTTGACGACTTTGTTCGGGTACAGTATTCATAAGTGGGATCTATATCTGAAAGAGCTCTTCGCATATGTTTCTGAACAATCTGTAATCACTACTAAACTGTTACTAAAGATTTCAATGGTTCCCAGCCTAGCAGCCACACTTGTGCAAATCTGAAGGAATAAGCCCAGGAGGCATACCTGTGAGAGCCACGTTTCGTCAATGAAGCCAGCCCATACTCCTTCGACATGCAAAGTAGCAGCATTCATGTCTACTTGGGAAGTCATGTGCATCAGACGTACACAAGTCGATGGCTTGGCCGTGTATCCTTCAAACTCGATTTGGCCACTTTTTGATTCTAGCACGGTTACGAGGACCATTAAATCCAGTCTCCGAAAAACGATTGTCACATAGAATCAATATAATCAAGGTAGCAATTTTTCGACAGGTAGGCACCATGACAACATTCACATCAAGCGCAGCCCCACCGGCGGTATGAAACAACCAACCTCGAGTTTGAAGAAAAGTAAACACGTACAATTGACACGGAGAAGGAGGCGAAATAACGCGACTGTGCAAATCAAAGTGGGATATTTTTATCCAGGTCAACTCATTTTCTACTGGCGCTTCTTAGAAACACTTAGATGTGATTTACCGTATTGAATTGACGTAAAATTTATATATCGTGACTTAGCTTTCACAAAAGACACTGATACATATTGTTTTGATGTTATTTTGTCTAACCCATGTTTACCTTAATTAATTTCATGCTTAAACAACAGTTTAGGACGTGCCCTTAAAGATGGACGGCAGCAGGGAATGTGTTACTAAGATTTAGTTTAAGTCCGTGTAGCCCAAATGCGATGAGGAAGCATGGTGTATGCAACATGAACCTTAGCATTAGCCTTGGAAATCAGCTCTGCAATTTAACCGTGCGGTACTACGGTCTCTCAAGCACACACGTGTGCGATTCGGGCCACTAACCAGCGTAATCGATCTGCACACGCACAGGAGTTCGTGCTAACTGTGGTGTAATCCTGCTCAATATATTAGCATCGATGGTGACGAGTATTCTCGAATGAACCGATCGTGCAACCGGATGGTTGTCCTTCTAGCCACCGTTCATCTCATTTGGAATGTCAGGACGAGTGACACTAGTCGTCAGTTACAACTCACCACTCGTCGTCCGTGAGGCTATCAATGCGATTTAGCACTTATTATGCAGTTGGTAACAAGACCATTGCGAATCGAGCATCGCATGTGAGCATTGACCGCGCCGGTAAGATATCCTAGTGGCATGCTGCTTTGTCCAGAGAAGCAGAAAAGCCAGCTCCTACATGCTGAACAGTGCGGAAACAATTACTCCAGTCGCATTTGTGGAAATATTGCTACGGCGGTTGCAGCGCCGCATGAACTGAGGATATGATAGTTTAGCCAAATGGCAAATTAGAGTTTGCTGGTCATTTGTGATTAATTTGTTCGTTCTCATTTACCCAAACTCGAATTCTCGTCTATAGTATTTGTTCATGGCATTATTACCCAATGCAATAAGGAGCCCGTAAATCGATGGAATCAACATCGTATTGACTGGGAATTATGAGGGATATGATCCCTACTTGATTACTCATGCATCAGCATGAAAATACCGCATCTGGTGGTCTGATCAATCGCCGGATCAGCATTTTGCATAATCGAAGAATAGGCCCGTACTTGTTGGAAGGTCATTTTGAAGAACTTATGTGAATAGATTGCGACGTGCAATCTCAATTTGGACCAGCAATATTCAACGCATACCCTCGATGACTTACAAGGACCGAGAATATGTAACACGGAACCACAAGCCTTGAATAAAAGTTTCTTTGAACTACTGCTAACAAATAACTTGGAAAAAAAGAAAAATGATGAGGATGAATAATAAACAAGAAGGATAACCAAACATCTGCTGCATGAAACACACATTGGTGTTGGTCGACAGAAATGGCAGCATCACAACAACGGCGGGCGCATCATGAACCCACGAAAATATTTCGAGAGTATTTGAAAACAGCGAGTCTGTTGTTGTTAGGCAAACGAAGCTCGTGGAATGACCAAGAGGGTGAATGGAGGGGGGGAAATTGTGAGATTATCGACAATAACGATACCATATATGTGTACCGGGTATCAAGAGTAGTTCCGGGGGGATAGCCTGTCATGAGAGGTGAAAGGTAACGATCCGTGGTTGTCAGCGCACTAGGTACGACGGTAACGGAGGGCGCAAAGTGGCGACGAGTGTTCATAGTAGTCGCTGGTGAAGAAAAGAAACGTTTTGATCAGAAAAACTGAGCTGCAAAGGAACGCATAAATCATAGGGAAATAAGTACATGTGATGTAAAACCGATCAAATCGCATAAATATTATGGCACCAACACACCCAATAACAAACCATATGAATAACTCGTCAAAGGACGTTTAAGACAGGGTTCAGTTAAACAGCCGTGATTCGAGTTGTAAAATGCTGGGCGACGACTCGCGTGTACAGCACACAACATCAATCAACAGTGATGATGAGGAAAATTAGATAGAACACAAAGGAAGAAATTGAGGCAAAATAGACCGTGTTGAATGTCAGAAAAGACGGAGTACAAAAGTTAGACGACGCCTCCAACAACTGACGTGGCCTATTTTCCGAGGCTCCATCCAGCCTGACCAAGTCCTTTAGGTAATCGGAAAGTCAGGAAGTAGCGACTCCGTGATTTCACCCAAAAAGACGCGGCCACAGCATAGTGTAAATGTAGAGGAGGGTGATAAACGCACAAACAGAGGACATGACCAAACCAACAAAAGTTTCAGGATTAGCTGACACTTTGTTGCGACACTAGTCAGTGACCATTCAAACATCAGCTAGCGGACCTCAGTAAAGAAAGTACCGCTGCTCCCACTGGATGTGAGCAACGATCTTCCAGCACCAATGTTTAAAGACGACTGAGCTTTGGTGGCTTCGATACCATGATGAAAGCCAAAACAAAACAAGCGCATAGGAAGAACCCGGAGACCTAGATGCACGCATGCCCGCACGGAGAAATGCTCTCATGTTTAAATGCACACGCTGATAATGATTACACCGAGAAATGTCCACTGTTAATAAAGCATTCATGTTTAAACAAGCTTTAATTTTCTGTCAAAGCCTTAAGTACCAAATAAGTGTGCAGGGCTTGAAGGTACCAGTAGCATTTGTCAACCTCAAGTATTTTATGCGCGGTTTGCCCTCCGTCCGTCCAAATAATGTTGATTTTTAAATGTTTACAAACATTCGCAAGAATTTTAGTTCCTATCCACAATCTCTTACACGAGAGGGGACTACGTTACGCCACATAACATATTTATTCTTCTTCACGTTGCTGGTCTTGACCCGGTATCCAAAGGGGTAGAGCTTTCGGCTACTATTCCAAGGGTCGCTGGATCGAGGCCTGCTATATCCAATTGATGAGATCAAAACGCGTCGTGGTGTGCAATATTTTCCGTCTGCTGTAACAATAATTCATCACGCAATACAAAGACTTTGTTTGGGTCAACCACACCGGGACTCATGGATATCCCAGAGTATCGTTTTTTGAAATACGTTTGTAGCCATTTTCTCCGTGTCCCAGCAGAATTCTTACAGGAGATGACTGTTTTGGCCTAAGGGCGATTACTTCATTACTCAACGCGGACGACTTCGCGTTACATTGTGAGATGTAACTCCAACTACTTCCAGATCAAGCATCAGTTTGCGTGTGTTATTTGAGAATGCGAGTCATGACAATGCGCAGTCGGATGTTGAAAGATGATACCGTCAAATGTCTTTATAAGTGAGCGACATTTCATACATCGACTGTGTCTACATCTGCAAGTTACAACTAAATCTGATGTGCAAAAAATTGGGTTTCTCAAGGTCCAGATGTGTCAAAACTCGGTTGCCCTACTGACTGTTTGAATACTACACTAATAATACTACAACAAGAAATAGCAGAGTACTTAAATGCATTTTCCAAAACAATGTACTGTGATTGTATCAACCTATAGCTATGAAATTTGGTTGTGCAGCTGGTGCAAGCGAAGGTCAACACTGCCATAATCACAAATTGGGAAAATTTGCCAAAACGACGAAAGTGGACATCATCCGTGTGAGTATTACGTCACTGGGTGCTCTACTATGCGCAAAATTTGTATGCGCATTTTCGCCTATTTTGCCGGTTACTGATAGCTACATTGTGAAGTGGGCGCACAATAACATCGGGCTTACCGTAACGGAGTACGCCACGCTTCTGAACAACAGATGGATAACACACCGTCTCCGTGGATGATCGCGCCTCCTAAAAGCCACATGAACCTAGCTGATACGTGAAGTAACTTCAATGGTGATGATACAAGGCAGGCGAATCGATCTGCCAATTTCGATCCGGAGAGAACAAGCCCAAAAGAATATTCCCCTACTTGAAACGTCAATTGAAACCTTGGGGCGACCTACCAGTCTTAGAGAGCTTGGGCGGACGGACGCTCATTTCAAGCGCGGAGCGCGCGGACGCCTTGGCTACGCACTTCCTCACCGTATTTCCAAGTAAACCGGCGGCTGTTCCAGTACCGGCACAGGTTGCGCCACTCTTGCTCGACATCCTACAATGTCATGCAGTCGAAGTGTATCAGCTACTCGTCAACCTCGATGGTGCAAAGCCTCCCGGATCTGAAGGACTTCACCCACTAATACGCAAGTCCCTATCGAATGTTATCTCCCCAGCCGTGACAAACAAATGACTCTCTGAAGGATGTGTCCCGAAGGACTGGAAATGCCCGATAGTGAGACCACTTCCCAGGAGTAGTGATCCGAGTAAAGTAGAGAACTATAGATCGATCCGTTTGACTTCGATCTTATCCAATGTCCTCAAGAAGGTTATGAAAAATTGTCTGCTGTTGTTCTTCGAATCGATGAATGTATTGACGACAGCGCACCACGGCATTACGAAAGGGCGATCCTGCATCACCAACTTGATGTACGCAAACCACCAATGAGTACGAGCTCTCAATGAACAAAAGGACGTTGATGTGGTGTACATCGACTTTAGTAAGGCGTTTGACAAGGTGAACCACGAGGTACTCCTTCGTGAACTGAGGACCTACGGAATCAGTGGCACGCTACTTGAGTGGTTACACGAGTTTATTGTGGGACGAAAGTTTAGAGTACAGGTCAATGACTACGTGATGGACTGGTTCCCATCGACCAGTGGCGTGCCTCAAGGAACTGTACTTGGACCAGTATTATTTCTTACTCATAACAACGATCTTCCGCAGCAGCTCCAGTCACCACGTGCCCTGTCTGCAGATGATTTGATAAGCTGGAGGATCATTGGGAATCAGGACGACTGCGCTCGCCTCCAGCATGATTTAGATCGACTGTCAACGCGGTCCACTGAAATGCAACTCCCTCTTAACGCAAGCAAGTCGGAGTTAATCAGTATCAACTGACGTCCAGCCACTCGACCATACACCTTGGAAGGTCAGTTGCTCCACACTAACATATCTGGCAGAGACTTAGGAGTGTTCACTAGATCACTAGAAAATACAAAGAAATTGTACTGTGCGGGACCTCGTATGCTCTGGGCATTAAGACGCAGTTTCTCCACATGGTCCGAAGAAATCGTCCCTCGCCTATTCACCTCGTTCATTAGACCAATCCTTGAATACGGCGCCCCAGCCTACCATCCGATAACCTATTTGGAAACTGAAAAACTGGGGAAAATACAGCAACTAAAATTGAAACTAGAATGATACCGAGCCAGCGAAAGCTCCCGTATAAAAATGTTGTGAAAGACTCGGACTCCACATACTATCCTACCGCCGAGTAAGAATTCACCTTATTATGACCTATCGAGTACTAGATTTGAATCACTTTCCCAATATTTCCACCTGCGGGAACCCTATAACACCCAAGGACACCGTTACAAACTCAGGGTCCCCAGCATGAACAAGGTATCACATAAGCTTTGTACAGAACAAAGAATCGTAAACTAATGGAATACACTAGCAGAAGGACTAATAGAGGCAGATTCGGTGAAGGGTTTTAAAACAAGTATCGACGATTATTTCGGAAACCTGTGCTTTTGTGAAACGGTGCATATGAAATGCAAAAAATACATCGTATACCTGAAAATAAGGACACCAATACAAATTCCTAACCGAACAAAGAATAAACGATTGACTGACCAAACACTACCGCTGACGATTCGCAATTAAAAGTTTCTGATTTTTCATAATTCGAAAGAGTTGTACAAAAACCTTAATATCCGGGAATCAGATAAAAACATAAAAGAGAAAGGCTATGGAACTTGCAACACACGAACTACGAAATAAAAAAAGGAAAGTATGTAATGGTGTCTGAAAGCTGGGCTGAAGGGAATCGCCTACCCCATGCGGTCGATCAGACGATCGATCGATAGGACGAACGCGTTTTCAAACACCCAGCTAATTGTACTTTTGCCTAAGAGTTGAGAGTACAGTGTTTCGGCGGCATTAACTGGCTACGTTGGCAGCTTTTTGTTAACACGTTTTCCGTGTGCAAGGTTGTTAGAATTTTGATTTTTCTTCGGCTGGGCTAGAATTTTTGAGGAGAAATTTCTGGGCGGTTAATTCAGAATAGCGAGAAAAAGTGAAGATCTAACAATGGCGACGGACAAGCACGAAAATGTTACAAACATTTCCGCCGAACATTTTCAAAAGCTGCTTCTTCAGCAACAATCCCAGATGGAAGCACAAATGAAACTGATTGAAAGTTTGACGCAGTGCTTGAACGTACAGTCAAACGGAACAGCTACACGGGACACGCAGGCTGTTTCACTTGATCTTCTTACGAATTCAATCACTGAATTTCATTATGATGCTGATTCCGAATGCACTTTCGAGGCGTGGTTCAAACGCTGGGAGGATATGTTTCGGACGGATTTCAGCCGTCAAGACGATTCATGGAAAGTGTGTCTTTTGCTCCGCAAGCTCGGTACTAATGAACATTCAAGATTCCTTGACCACATATTGCCCAAAGAGCCGAAGGACACCACTTTCAACGAAGCAGTGGCAACACTCAAAGAAATTTTTGGTGAGTCGACATCTTTGTTTAGCATTCGCTATCAATGTCTAAAAATTGTTAAGCGTGATACAGACGATTATTGGGCACTAGGAGACATGGTTAACCGTGAATGTGAACGTTTCGAGTTACGCTGTTTGACGGATGACCAGTTTAAGTGTCTTATATTTGCCAGTGCTTTACAGTCTCCACGCGACGCGGAAATCCGCACTCGGCTCCTTGCTAAGTTGGATCAAGACCCAGATTTGACATTGAAGTCTCTTGTAGGCGAATGCAAACAATTGATCAGTTTGAAACGCGACACGGCTATGATTGAACAGAGTCGCCCCATCATTGCCGATACTGTTCATGCAGTGCAAAAAGCAAAAAAGCCTGGCTCGAATAAGCCGTACAACAGAACGCCGAACAAGCCGCCTACACCTTGTTGGTCATGTGGTGAATGGCATTTCGCACGATACTGTCCATTCAAGCGTCACATTTGTGGTACGTGCCATAAACGCGGCCACACGGAAGACGTTTGCCATCAGTCCCGGCCAAGAAACGTGAAGCAGTCCTACCGAAGTAAGAACTTCAGGAAGCCTGACGTTGAATCACTATCGGTGATTGCCACGTTTCACAGCGATTCTAGAACACGCCGCCGATTTATCACTGTGCTTATCAACGGAATCCCAACCCGGCTGCAGTTCGATACGGCATCAGATATAACGATCATTTCCAAGAACACTTGGAAGCACATAAAGAAGCCGAAGATGGTTGATTCCAACAAAGTCGCTCTCAACGCATCCGGTGGAGTGCTGAAGTTGGTCGGAGAAATAAATTGCAAAATCGCATTCAACGGAGTGGGAAAGGCCGGAACCTGCTACTTGTCTGATCGACCAAACTTGAATCTCCTTGGACTTGACTGGATGGAAAAATTACAACTGTTTGATGTTCCAATGAGTCACATTTGCAATAGAGTACAAACCGACCCAGTACACGCACCACTGTCGATAGAAGAAATGACAAGAAAGCTAAAGCACCAATTTGTCGCCTTGTTTGAAGATGGTCTCGGCCACTGCACTAAGTTCAAAGCAAAGTTGTGTCTTCGTGAAGGAATCAAGCCAGTCTTCAGAGCAGAAAGACCGGTACCGTATGCAGCCATGGCAGCAGTTGATCAGGAGCTCGACCGACTGGAACGAGCTGGTGTCATCACGCCAGTGAACTACTCTTCATGGGCTGCGCCGATTGTTGCTGTGAGAAAGCCGAACGGTAAAGTGCGAGTCTGCGCCGATTTTTCGACTGGCCTGAATGCCGCATTGGACGACCATCAATACCCCCTTCTGATACCCGAGGATATCTTTGCCAAACTGAATGGTGGGAAGTGTTTCGCCAAGCTCGACTTGTCCGATGCCTACGTCCAGGTTGAGGTTGATGAAAGCTCGAGAGAACTGCTGACCATCAACACTCATCGTGGCTTGTACCAGTACAACCGTCTCCCTTTTGGCGTGAAAACAGCACCAGCCATCTTCCAGCAGCTGATGGACACCATGCTCGCGGGAGTTTCTGGAGCCGCGGCGTACCTGGATGACATCATTTTAATGGGTCGGACGGCAGAAGAACTATTTCAGCGGCTCACTGAAGTGCTTGTACGTATCCAGTCATATGGTTTCCGTATCCGTGAAGACAAGTGTACCTTTTTTACACCAACCATCAAGTTTCTCGGCTTCATTTTCTCAAAAGACAGTCGTCGCCCGGATCCAGGAAATATCCGAGCTATTCAAAAGATGCCCCCACCTGTGGACTTGCAATCGCTGCGTTCATTCTGTGGCCTAATCAGTCATTACAACGCTTTTCTGCCCGAACTACATCGCCTGCGTGCCCCGTTGAATAAGTTGCTGAGCAAGGGCCAAACCTAGAATTGGACGCCAGAATGCCAGATTGTGTTCGAGAAGGTCAAGTCATTTTTGGCTTCAGACTTACTCCTAACTCACTTTGATCCCTCCCGGGAAATTGTCCTTGTCACAGACGCATCGAGTCTAGGGATAGGTGCCGTAGTTTCCTATACGTTTCCAGATGGATCTCAGAAGACGATCGCACATGCCGCCAGGACGCTAACGAAAGCCGAAAGAAACTACAGTCAGATCGAGAAGGAGGCATTGGCCATAGTGTTTGCTGTGAAGAAACTTCACAAGATGCTGTATGGTCGCCGCTTCAAACTCTTGACGGATCACAAGCCGCTGCTGGCCATTTTCGGCTCGAAGAAGGGAATTCCTGCCTATACAGCCAATCGACTCCAACGATGGGCACTCACCTTGCTGGGCTATGACTGAAATCCGTTATCAGTCAATGAATTCGCTGGGCCAAGCAGATGCGTTGTCACGTCTCACTGATTCCCAGCAGCAAGAACACGAGGACACCATGATTGCCTCAGCTGAGATAGAACCTGATGTCCACTTCCTGGTGAGCGATGCACTACATGGTATGCCAGTTACGGCCGATGCTATGCGGGCCGAAACGCTTCGAGACCCAATTCTGAAGAAGGTGACACACTTTCACAGAACCAGCTGGCCACGTTCGTGTTCATCTGCCGAATTACAGCAGTTCTATCAGCGAAGACATTCGCTTTCCATTGTGGACGATTGCATCATGTTCTCAGAGAGAGTAGTCATCCTGCGGGCGTTGCAAGAAAGAATGCTGCGACAGTTCCATACAGGACATCCAGGGCTCAACCGAATGCAAGCGCTTGCCAGAAGTTATGTGTATTGGCCGTTTATGGGCAGACAGCTGGAGCAGCTAGCTAGAAGTGGTGGCAACTGCGCTACCGCCTCAAGGGCACCGCCGAAGACAGAACTCCACTCGTGGCCTAAACCAACTAAACCTCGGAGCCGTGTTCATGTCGACTTTGCAGGCCCAATCGATGGCCAGAACTTTCTCATAATGGTCGACACTTATAGCAAGTCGCCCGAAGTGTTCCTCATGAGAAACACGAAAACCAGCGCAACCGTCTCTAGTTTGCGACAAATCTTCAGCAGGTTTGGCTGCTCTGAAACATTGGTGACGGACAATGGAGCACAGTATACTTCGGCCACATTCACGGAATTCTGCCAACGCTGCGCCATCAAACACGTGCGGTCTTCACCATTCCACCCACAATCGAATGGCCCAGCGGAGAGGTTTGTGGATACATACAAACGCGCTCTCCTCAAATCAAGGAGGGAGGGAGACATAGAGGAGGTGATCGACCATTTCCTTTTTCTGTACCGATCTACATACCATTTACTAACGCCGGGTGGAATATCACCAGCAGAGGCAATGATGAGGCGAAAACTTCGCATGCCACTTGATGCAGTTCGGCCGTCCTCAGAGTCCACAGCTGGTGAAAGGAACCTCAAGATGCAACGGCGGTTTGGTGCCAAGCGACGTTCGTTTAGACCAGGTCAGCCAGTACTTGTGCGTGATTATCGGGATGGACACGCGAAATGGACGTCAGGCACGATCCAGGGCAAGCGCGGAAGCGTCATTTACGACGTGCTGGTTGAAATGCATGTATGGGTACGCCACGCAAACCAACTGCGACCAACGTGTCAGCCACAAGCAACAGATTCCGCCGAGCTTCCATTTGACCTGTTGACAGACAGCCTCAACTTGCCTAAAGAGCCAGTAGAAGAATCCTGTCATCAGACGAATGGTACCAGACCGCAGAGCACGGAATCCGAATCCAGAACACTACAGCCAAGGCGATGGACCGGTAGAAGAACAGCTACCAGGAGGCTTCAGGTCCATCCCAGGCTAGCATCATACACAACGGCAGCTGTTTCAGGAGGGGAAGTATCCGGGAATCAGATAAAAACATAAAAGAGAAAGGCTATGGAACTTGCAACACACGAACTACGAAATAAAAAAGGAAAGTATGTAATGGTGTCTGAAAGCTGGGCTGAAGGGAATCGCCTACCCCATGCGGTCGATCAGGCGATCGATCGGACGAACGCGTTTTCAAACACCCAGCTAATTGTACTTTTGCCTGAGAGTTGAGAGTACAGTGTTTCGGCGGCATTAACTGGCTACGTTGGCAGTTTTTTGTTAACACGTTTTCCGTGTGCAAGGTTGTTAGAATTTTGATTTTTCTTCGGCTGGGCTAGAATTTCTGGGGAGAAATTTTTGGGCGGTTAATTCAGAATAGCGAGAAAAAGTGAAGATCTAACATGTAATCTCACAGGTGGCGTCTCGGTCCAGTCCAGCACCGGGGACATGTGCTACGGGTACAAATGAATCAGTAGTATATCGTGAGTAGAAAAACGCGTCCATCTCTAAACTCAGCACATGCCTTGCAGGACATTCTGAAAGATGTCTTCACTGATGTCCTCAACCCCATTTCCTTCTAGCTTGAATTGATCACATACTGTGTGTGTGTGTACTCATCAGTTAAGTATTATATGGGCGCTAGACCCCAGATGTACGGCGACAAACCTTACCATTTAAGTGTACAATCAATCCATCGTTCATAACCTCTATGCTATAGTTGGGTCGTTAATCATTCAATAGTACTCGTCATGAAAGAACAATGAGGGTACAAGAACTGGCCACTTACAAGATGCGGAGAAGAGCTCTTATCGGGATAGTTTGCAGGAGTAATCAGTGGGTTTCCGACAACCTAGGGGAAGGCAAGAGTCGGAATAAAAAGGAAGAATTTGAACGCGAAGTGTAATACAGTAATGAGATTTAACTCAAATAATAAGCTGAGTATTAACAACACTAAAATTACTGTGCCGCCGTTTTATCCCTTCAGGAATCGCTGGAAGTGCGAATTCCTTCTGACTCCTGCGCAGCAAGAATTTGCAACCCGACAGTTGGCAATCTGTGGTTGAGACCATTGAGCTACGGGGACGATAACCACCGACGTGACACATATTTGACCAGTGGCATTCATTACAGACTGCTAACAGTCGGGTTGCAGATTCGAGCCCCATAGGAGCTAGATGGAAGGCGCGTTGGTGGCGAATTCCGAAAGGATGAAACGGCCGTACAGTGCTTTTCCAGGTGTGTGCGAGCTGCTTGGTTATGGCTAGATGTGAAAAAGTATTCAAACGATCCAATTCACCTATTGAACATTTGATCAGTGTTAACAAGATAAGTGCTCGAATGGGACACGGTGCCACTTTGTCTGGTGCAGATGAGAGCTTAGGCAGAGTATTGCAGTGTTCAGGACAAAATGAAAGCTACCTAGGTTGTTTACAAAGGGTACACCTGATCACCAAATAAAACGGCGCGTATTGATGTTAACCGTTGAAAGAGCTCCCTAAGAAATTAAATGACATAATGGTCAGGTTGGAATTAGCCAGAATGGCAAAGAGAGAACATGCAGGAGATACTGGTGTTGCCGAGCATTTGAGCCCACGGAAGACTGACAGAGTCCGTTCAAAGCACCTACTGGGTGGGATTGCAAGGGTTTTGTGCGAAATCGAGGTAGGCATCGTGAGTATGGTGGAAACGGACACAGATTGATATGAGCTGAAGTACAAAGATAGTGGTAGCTCAGTGACAGTTAGGGTGTATAACATTGTTACTGTATAGGTCTAGGCAGTTCACAGTGAGGACATTAAACGATTGATCAGGTTCGATCAGCCGTGCTTGCGAACGCCGCTCGAGTGAATCTGAGACCCGCCAATTGGTTTTTGTCAAGAAGCCTTCTGGTGCCTCAATCAAGTGTTTGTTCAACCATTTATGTTGACTAGGTCATGTACTCCGTATGCCCGTCGACCGACTTCTTCGGCACGCATCATACGCGACGATGTGTCGAGTTTGGGGAAACGGCATAAATGCATGAAGAAACTGATTGGGAGACTTGTTTAAACCGGTATGTGTCGTCTTCGTGGATGGGGACTTCGGGATAGTTCCCAACAGTCGATGGAGACTGGCAGACATGGCACGAGCGGGTAGTAAGTGGCACTCCTGCATTCGGCTTCTTGCATCCAACTGTTAGTTGAAACTCTATATTAGTTCTGGACACTTATCTCGACTCACATAGCTTTGTATTCTATTTGTGTTCAATCTTAACCTTCTTACTGTTGTTATTCTAACGAAATGAGTGGCAAATGGATCCATTGCACCTTGGTGCCCCGGGGCATAGTTGTTCAACTGAAATGAACTGAATGTACAGAAAAAAATGCGACAGTTATCCATTCGGATGACTATCTGAATTAGACTGCAACGAACGCACTAAAGCAACACTACTCTCTAAAGTAATCGCCTGAGTTAAATTGTAATGTCACAAGATAAGTAGCGGCCTAATGCGGTAAGTTGTGTCGCTGGAGATCAGCCCCGTGGTGGGTTAACCTCGCCATATGGGAACAAGCGACCAACTAATAGGTATTTTCCGTCCTAACTCATGGCGTTGGGGTTTTAAAACGGTGACACGCAAGCTGTGAATTAGAATTCAACAAAATTGTAATGGATTCGCGCTGCTTTCAAGTCCTAACAGACAGAAACGGATGTTTAATCATTTTTCGGATAAGTGATGACATTCTGAGTAGACCTAACTGCAGCAAATGATCATAACATAAACAATGCACCCACTACTCTCTAATGTGACTGGCTAGCCGAACAACCTCCTCGTGGTGCCAGCTGGTTGGTTCGGGTTTAACCCGTTCCAGCTAATAGTTCGGCGGCAGTGTTCCAGGACGTGGTGGGTTTTCGCCTGGCAAGCGTTCTCTCTATAAAAAGCCACAAATGTCTGCTTAACAACACTGTGACGTGGTGGTCGTGGCTCGCCACAAAATAAAGTCACTGCCCATTGGATATCTGGATAATCCTTTCCAACCCACTGACACCAATCTTCTACTCGCACATTGCTGACGATAGCAAACATTCAAGAATGGAGCAGCATAGTTACAAGCGCAAATTACAGTTACATAAACGCACACACAATTACATACTTACATTCCCCCCTGCACAAACAAGCACTGTTATGGCAAACATATCGGATTTTTGCAAATTCTTGATCACGCATTGTTTTGTCAAAATGATCATGCCTGTAAAGGTGTGCCTCGCCTTGTCGAGAACAAAAGTTTCATTTAAAATGTTTCGGGTTGATGAATCAATTGTTCATTTGTTCTCCGAGCTTGGCGGTTTTCTCGCAAACGTTTCACCACCATGCGAGGTGGCATCCTCAGTGCAGTGATATGTAGCGCACAAGCTTACTAAATGAATTCTCCCTCCATGATCGACCTGCAGGTGATTTTGAACGTGGCAGTGTTGATTTAGGTCCCGTGACCTCTACCCACTTTCCCCAAGGCTAAAGTCGGCGCCCGAGTTGTTCTGCCTCAAACCGCATGGCAAAAGGTTCTTTAGTTCTTTCTGTCGTAGTGGTTCGTATATTGAATCGACGTCCACGCGCATGTTGATTGAATGTTTCGTTGAGAACCAAGCTTCCAAGAATTCTCTTTCTTTTCTTGTTTCACCCCGTGCCAGGACTTCTGCTTTGCTCCAATCGAAGCTATGACCTTCTGCATCTACATGCATTGAGACTATCGACGATGCATAATGCTTTATACAGGCTCTCATGTTCTTGTATCCTTGTTACCAATTTTATTCCCGTTTGGCCAACATAATCCCTTTCGCAATCTCGGCAATGTATTTTGTATACCACATTGCGTTGTTCATGTGCGTGCAGTTTTTCTTTTGGTTTTGAAAGCGTTTTTCTCAACGTGGCAGTTGGTTTGTGTGCTACGATGAGATGATGCTGCACTGAGGATGCCACCTCGCATGGTGGTGAAACGTTTGCGAGAAAACCGCCAAGCTCGGAGAACAAATGAACAATTGAAAAGTTTTATTTATTTATTTAACAGTTCGGATATCAATTGTTCGAAATCACATATCGGGAATCCTTGCAGTAGATGAACTGACGTTAGGATAATAACTACTTAACACAAATGGTGATTGCTCAGTGAGGATGTCTTCTGATCATTAATGACTGGTGAAAGTCGAGAAGGAAATAAAACTCAATGAGCAAGATACCAATGATTGAAATACCACCACCGCAAATGCGATGTTGGAACACAAGAGATGTAAACGACACCAGTTGGCATGCAAATCACACATATAAGCGAATTCAGAGAGGAGACGCATATATTACATACATCAGGCGATTCACGAGAAAGCGGACATAGAACAAACAACAGCTAGAGAGCGCCACCGTTTTGCAAAACCGATCAATGGTGGAGTGATCGTCTGAACAGCTACGCTCAAAAGTGCGACAGCACTGACCAAATCCGATCGTTACGAAGCCAAAAGATGAGAATCTGTGTGGTAGTCTGTCATCCCCTAGACAGAATACCTATTTATAATACGGGAGCCGTCGGGTTACTCGCGAGTGATAATAAGGGCTAAACGAAACCTAGTCAGTGCGAAGCACTGTTACTGATGGTGGAGGTGATGCGGTGTTGTCGAGATAAAAAGGCCAAATGAATTCAAGTACTGCAGTATGCCATGTTTAGGTTTCATTCATATTAAGTGGGATCAAGTTTTACAATATGTAGTTAGTAGATCGCAGTGAAGTATCTGTATGTAACCACGAATACGAGTTGTAACATAAGGAAAAATCGGACGTCGAATCGACACGAGGATGTTAGCACGCGTGAGGTGAAAGTCCATGTAAGTGCAGAGAGTCAGTCTAAAGGTTCGATAACAAAGGAGCTGATAAGCATTGATGCTATCGTGATCAGGCTTTAAGCGTCCGCAGTAGATTGGTTGTAAGCCCTGAGTTAAGTGAACGAGATAAAGAAAGACGATAAAAGATCATGTCATAAGCCTGAGTGAAGACAATGCCGGGGTTTGAACTAAAAGTGGGAATAGGTTGTACCGTGTCACTTCAATAGAGCTATACTTAACAGATTGATGTGTGTTTGAGGTTTATAATTCCAAATGCATTGACGCGTTTGACCGCGCTTGATGCGAACATTGACAAAGTGCTCAAGCCGGACTAAAGGCTCGAGGAAAATGGTAACCGTTGTCGGAGAAGACTACGTAAACAGTTCTTCCAAAAATGTGAGACTCAAAGAGGGATTTTAACGTGGAACGAATTGCGGTTTAGACAACCACTTTCGTAGGGGTAAAAGGCATGCTTCTCCGAAATGGAGAAGTGTGGAAGGGATTCGAAGCATACGTGATTCTCATCAGTATACTTAATGAGTCTGCACTGAATGTGTGTAACGAGTGGGGGCGGAACTGTGGGTAGCACAGTGTAGACCACTCGTGTTCCTGGAGCTGTCAATAGTCCCGACGGTGAACTCATCTGGAAACGAGTGCCGCAAACTGCACGGAGGGAAAATGAAATGCGAACAATCCAGCCAAATATCGCAAACTGCAAATCAGAACCAAGTCAGAAACAACTAATGAAAGAGGTGGTACAAAAGAAACCAAGGAAATATAACACAGGAACTAATAAAAAAAGGATCCGAGCCACGACAATGAATGATTGTTTTATTAAAAGTCAAGGTTCCAGCTTGCTAAGAGTACGGTTTCGCAAGCCTAGGCCAATGTAGCTCGTAAATCGTGGTCACTCAGTCGTCCGCTATGAAGACCCGTAGGAGCTGAGCCGAAGTCAAAGCCAGCAGACGCCCAATGGTCAGGTTGTAACACACCGGGAAGATAACCACTGACAGATTATTGCTGATCTGAGAAATCCACTCCCATGAGCAATCGAACGATAACCAGCGCAGACTGTACAGTGTACTTTAACTCACGTCTGGTTCACGTTTTGGTCTGGAATGAAACTAGTTTTGCCACGTGCTCACTCTGCTCGTTCTTCCTTACTGAGGATAGGCCTACTCGTCACTCTAGCAGAGTCTGACACAACAGACTGAACGACGGAAATTCAGGCAATATGTCAATAACTGCAGAGGAATTACGGCAATTCTGCACCAAGAGGAAGCTCAGTTCGAGACGCTTCAGATGCGACAATGCGGCAATGGGACATTAAATCCTCATTTCCGGCCCCGGAAGAAAATATAACCGAAACAATTGCAAATAGTATCACGGAGTTACACAAAGAATAGGGTGCTAGGTAGATTTTCCAGTCCTGGTTCAAAGGACATGAGGAAACTGCACAAGGATGACGTATGGGGAGTCATTCT
Organism: Dicrocoelium dendriticum; assembly: GCA_944474145.2. Taxonomy (NCBI): domain Eukaryota; kingdom Metazoa; phylum Platyhelminthes; class Trematoda; order Plagiorchiida; family Dicrocoeliidae; genus Dicrocoelium; species Dicrocoelium dendriticum. Next base: position 16,546,538 of record OX104065.1, on the reverse strand, counting down.
GCTGCTGATAAAGCTTGGTACTAATGAGCACACACGATGATCAAATTGGATTCTGCCAAGAAAAGCCAAGGATCTCCCTTTTGACGAAACCGTCCACCAGTCAACAGAAACTTTCGGTGGGGGTTTTTGGTTTAATACTCGGCATCAGTGCATTAATCTAGCCAAACAAGAGGGCGAAGACTTCAACACCTATGCTAGCAAAGTCAGTTTCGAGAGCGAACAGTTCAAACTGTCTACCAGTCCTAATTGCTCGCATTGGTCCTCGTACGATAATTTTCGTACACTTGGAATGGATCTGGTAGCGACGTGTTGAACCCGTTCGATATTCTGTGCTCTGCGTCGGGTGATTGGGCAGTAGGTAGGTGAGCCGTACTGCAGCACTTGTCTTCTGATGGAAGAGAAGGGGTGGGTGGCGACCTCTTCAGACCAAGCATAGAAGCTGCCTTTGATAGCTCAAAGCATACGCAATAGGTTACCATATAGTCTGCTCGAATTTCCAACGGATTTCAAATTGCAGCGCGATAGTACACCTAGGTCTTTCACAAAAAGTGTGGGATGTAGCGGTTGGCCGTAATGGTGAAACTTCGGCCATCACCAGGCTCAAAAATACCGACTTGGATGGGTTTACTAGGAGGCAGACAACCGAAGATAGCAAGGAGAGGCGGTTGAAATCGTGCTGTGGTACGCTGCAGTCTTTTAGGGTGATAATTTCTCTGCAAATCTTCAGGGCACACGGTGAGCAGAGAAGATGAGGTAGGTCGATGATGCGGATTAGGAACAGTGGGCCCTAGCACCGTGCCCTGTAGTACTCCACTAGTAGAGATATCAGTCAGTTAGATGGCCGTCCACTTATGACCTCCACTTCTGTCCAATAAGAAAGTCGCAAATACACTGGTGCAGCGGTTCACCAACACCGCAAATTCTCGGCTTGTGGAGGAGGACTTCATGGTCTACCTTGTCGAAAGCTTTACTGAAATCGAAGTAAATTACGTCGACAGACTTCTAATGATTTACTGCCTGCAAGCATTCATGCTTCGTCACCAGCAGATTGGTAATGCATAAACGAGCTAGCATAAAAACGTGTTGCCCGGGCGTCAGTATATACTTTGAATGCAGCACCTGTAGTAGACCCTACCTCACGATGGTCTAGGCAATCTTGCCCAAACTATGGCATTTCCCGCAAAGTTGTATAAAAGGTCCAAAATTTTGCAAAGAATGCTTGCGTTCGGAATGCGGCAACCATAGAGGAATCAGTCTGCTCTCCATCGCCTCCATAATTTCTCACAGACTGACTGGCGCTCGTGAAAGCCAGATTCGTGAGGAGCAAGCCGGGTTTCGTCGAGGTCGTGGCTGCATCGACCACATCTTCACCTTTCGTCAGTTGTTGGAGCACCGCCACACATATTGGCGGCCCACCGTAGTCGTGTTCCTCGACATCAAATGTGACTTCGATTCGGTTGATCGATGTGCCCTTTGGAATTGTTTACTCAGGAAAGCTGTGCTCGAGAAATATGTAAATATTATCCAAGCATTATATGCGCGTAGCACGGGCAGAGTGAGGGCTTACGGCAGGCTGTCGCCACCCTTCAATATCTCCAATGGGATGAGACAAGGACGCCCGCTGTCACCTTTCCTCTTCAATTTCGCTATTGACGAAGTCATGCAGATTGCATTTACAAGACACGACTTGGGAGATGTAGAGCTACTCCCAGGAGAACGACTTCTTGACTTCGAGTATGCAGACGACATTGCTCTCATCTGTGACAGCTCCCAGACATGCCAAGCCGCACTGGACAGATTAGCACTAGCAGTCCGTCACTTCGGGCTTTGCTTTGCACCATCGAAATGAAAAGCGTTCCTCCAAGATTGGCAGGGATCGCCTCCTGTGCTGACCCTTGATGGGGATCAGCTAGAAGTCGTTCAGAAATTCAATTACCTGGGAAGTTGTATCAGCGCCCTTGGGATTGAAGACGAGATCACGAACCGTATAGCGAAAGCTCGAAGTGCTTTTGCTAACCTTCGCCACCTATGGCGGCGGCGCGACATTACTCTCGTCCTGAAGGGTAGAGTGTACAATGCAGCGGTACGTTCGACCCTACTGTACGGTTGTGAAACCTGGCCCCTCAGATCAGCGGACATAAAGTGGCTAGTTACGTTCGACCATCGGTGTCTTCGCAATTTAGCTCACATCTGGTGGGAACACCGCGTGAGCAACGAGCGTGTTCGACGCATTGTTTATGGCACAGAAAGAGGAACTGAACCGCTCAGCACCGTCATTTCACGCACCAGGCTCCGATGGCTGGGCCACGTGTTGCGCATGCCAGCCCGCCGACTTCCACGACCTAGGTTGTTTGCTCACTGCGGATGTGGATGGAAGAAGAGGAGAGGTGGCCAAGCGATGATTTGGTCGAGAGGAATGAAGGCCCTCACTGCGGAGCTGGCCTCGGCTGGAGCGTCACGGCTCTCTGGTTGGGGTCCAAAAGACGATGAACACGTTTGGCCGGATACACTTGCTGACATGGCAAGGAGCCGACCTCAGTGGCGTTCGTGCTGTGAGTTTCTTTCTCCCTCCTCATCCTTTTTAGCCTCCCCGTCCACCTACGAGCTCATTTCATAGTGTAAAACATGATAATTTTTCTTTTTGCCTAGTAGCCGGCTGGTAGCTTACCGGAACGATGCGTATCCATTGCTGGTAGCTCAGCCGGTATGCAACTCTTATTTATTTTCCTTTTCCTATATGTATTGCGGCACAGTAGCTGAGGTGTTTCCCATCTCTAGCTGAAGTGTATAATGATGATGGTGAATGTTATTCATCGTTGTCTTGACAACGCGAGTCGTGGAAAATGGATCCACCGCAGTTCGGTGCCCGGGTCACAGCTGTTTAACAAACTTGAAATTAAACCACACGGAAGTGGCCAGGAAACCACGCAGGACTGAGTTTGCTGGCCACTTCGATGGAGGTCCCGAGATCGCTGTACAACTTATCGGAACTATTTCGCTGGCAGCGTAAACAAGTCTCTCCATCCAGTTTATCACGAGCAATGAATTCTCGGAACCCAAGATACAAAATTTTCAATAACCTTTGGAGATATCCAAATTCTCAAGTTTCAAGAATGCCTGTAAAAATATAAAAATCAATCAGCCTTTTGAGAAGCGGCATAATAAACGCAATGCACGTCAATTTTATCGAACCGATAGCGTCGAAGTTACGTAGTAGTAACCAACAAATTCCATAAACAATGTAGCATTTTCAGCATATTTTCAACCAGTAACTCCTCAAGGTCGCTTGGCGATACGTCACCAAGCATTTGTTGACACAATGTGTGTGAACGGTAATGACCGCATCACAAAATGCTTGCACAGTCTCAAAAGCAAAAAGATGTGTGGATAGACATTATTGGAGCATTGGGCGATATATCGCAGAAGAAACAGTGTTAAAAGCATGGTGTCATCACACAGAGTTGGAAGATAAATTCGTGTAACGCGGCCATGATCATTCCAGATTTGCTCGTTACTGCGACTAAGCTAATCGACCAATGAGAAAGCAGAGGGGTAGAAATAAGTAGATCAAGTAAGTGGAAATTGGGTGTTGCCCACCCGAAAACACTGCACAACCACGACGCGTTTCGATCCAATTTCCATCTACTTTGCATACGGTCCCAGCGATCGCATTGACTAAGGTTCATTTCAATGTGAATCACAGTCCATTACATTGAGATTGTGCGTCGCAATCCAATCACACAACGTGTAGTTCAAACTTGACCCTCCAATTAGATCAAGTAAGATTTATCGATCAAAAACAGTAACTAAGCAAGTTTTGATCGGGTGCTTGTGACTCCGCACATGCGACTTGTTCTACAAGATCTCCAAGCACCGAACTGTTCGGTCCAGGAAGACGGAAAGCCATGCACGATTTAGGAGTCACAAACATACACAATAGAAATGTGAGTAACACAATATCCCGCCTCGTCGCTCAACAACGTGAGGATATTTTCTGCGACGCAAGAACATAGAACTTATGGGGTACTGAGATCAGACAACTTCATTACGAGTGCTGACGAATAGATTTCAAGGTCCAGCGCTCAAAAGTGATGTCGGAGGAGGGTGATAAACAATTAAGGAGCATTGGGAGGTTGGATACGCCGTGGGAAATACATGTGCGCGCTGGTGCGAAACTTGACAAGAACAACAGCAAATAAGCTTTGTAATATGAGAAGTGAAACAGGAGCAAGGTAGGGACCAAGCAAAGAAAAACAACGGGTTCATTGACACAACGCGTCGGCAGAATGTCTCTACAAAGAACTCAATAAACGAGTGGATAGAGCCGCACTCCATTTAAATACAACCGAGATAATAAGAAACCCAGCAGATGCAAAACTTTCACCTGAAAAGACAGGAAACGTCGGACCAGCCTTTGTGACTGCATCCTTGGAGAAAATAAGTTTGTACCAACGTGATTGAGAGGATCCCCCTCTCACGTTGAATCAACTTTTGCTGTGATCAATGCTAATCGCTTAAGCATTCCTTAGCACTCCAATGTAATTGAAGCAGACTAGTGACGTCTGAAAGACATACAAGGGCGGTATCGAGCTTCGGATTTGTTAGAAGTTCCCTGCCCATTAGTAAAGTTACTACAACTACGTAGTGAAGATCGAAGTTCGATTAGCGACTAAATATTTACAAACGAATCACTCAGTTTGGCGGAGAAGTCAACGTCTAAACATGCAATCCAAGCCATCGATATCCAGGCTAATTGTAAGTGCCGAATCGTTCAGACAGGTTTCGAAAGCCTCTGGATTTGTGAAATTGGAGAATACAACTCGCAAACCTATTCACAATTTGACTATGATGTTTTCGTACATGACGAGTTCTAAGTTGTTCCCAAAAGGCAGATATCAAAGTGCTGGCCATTTGTGGAAGTATTGACCAATCCATGTTGTTCAACCGGTGCGCGAGTAAATAATTCCGACAAGGCACTAAAACCGAGTAAACGTCGAAATGCGGCTCACTGAACTAAGGGACCTATTCAGAGCAACAGCATACGACATATATACATAGATCAACAAGAGTTGAAGAGATTAGAAGTGCCCAGTGTGCGCTAACCATAGAGCTGTGACCAGTGCAAAACATTGTCTCCGATGTGGATTGATGATGCTCAACATCTACAAAAAATACAAGACTTCATTCGAGAGTACAAACTCAGGACTGAGCACTTGTTATTCGCTTAGACGAAGAGTGGGAATATAAACATGCCTCCCAATCGATTTATTCTATCCATATAAAGAATCGCCGATTAACCATTTCGGGGTCTAGTGCAGTTAGGTAAAGTTTCAGAAGATAACACGCACACAGATGCGTAGTTCGAAGAAGCGGGAAGGTAATTATGCAAAAACAACAAAGCTAAATTAAAAAACAAACAAACAAAAGACAGCGGTTTTTGACCAAATATCGAGGAAACGAGTAGACGAGTAGAATCACAAAAGCATGCATATGACATGTCATCTGTGCCGCTAATCAGGAAGCATATGGACACTCTATAATTGGGCCTAGGCATCAGTTTCCCATAATAAAGTTGACCGAGTCCATTTAGAAGCATAATTCGAAAACCTCGATGAACGATTGTTGAAGCTGAGTCCAAGGACTCAAGAAAATTACAACTGGCTCAAGGTGAAGATTGTTTATATCTCAAGCGGTCTCATGAAGGCATCATTTCATCCATTTCAGCCTAGCTAAACACCACATTAAAGAACCAAATGATCGGAAATGTGAAAATGTGAAGGTTAGGGAACCGGAGAAAACGTACCGCAGTTGTCATCATGTAAAGGTCTAATTATAAAAACAAGATAACCGGAGTTTGTGTGAAGGGCAAAAGTGGAACTGATGTAATCCTAATTGAAAAGTTGGTGACCAGCAAACTGAAAATATTGCTGAAATACGGTATGTTAACGAATACGATGTACAAAACACTTAAACCTACACGTAATTGCACTCCAGAAATGTACGGCCTTCCAAATGTCCACAAGCCGGATACACCCCTTAGACCAATACTATCACTGAGAGGTAGTGTACTTCAAAGGTGCGTCGGGCCCTGGTCCTTCACGGACCGAAAGATGCATGAAACATCTATTTGGTCATCGGCTCCCAACGGGTTGCGACCCGCTCACATCGCTCTGCTGTCTAGTAGGTTAGATCTTTGATCAAAGGCTCGGGGTAGGGCCCCCTAAGACAACCCTCTACTTCAGTCTCCGCAAATGGGTAGTACTAAGCAAATGGGCGAATCATGGACCACACTGCTTACTACCATTACTGTTATGCCCATCTTCTATGCTAACACAACTGCTCAACCTCCACTCACAGATCACCCCAACTCTCGTCCTTCACTCACATGTACTCTTATGTCTTCTACGATCACCATCACAAACAATCCGCGTCCCGCAACTGATGGAAGTAACAACCAAACTCCCGGTTTTCAATGTCCTGTGATGGAAACTGCATCTCACTGCACCGAAGCTCCAGCTCATCATCGACCTGCTTCTCCATTCATCCTAGCAGCGTTTAATGTTCGAACTTTGATGCAGATGGGACGACAAGCATGTCTGGCCCGTACTCTTGAAACGCGTTCGGTAGACATGTGTTGCCTTCCAGAGACCATATTACAAAACTCCAGCGCAGTCATCAATACGAACTCTCCGTTAAACCCTGACGCCAAATACCATTTGCGGCTTTCAGAAGACCCAGAAGCTGCCGCCTCTGACCAAGCTGGTGTTGGGGTTGCACTGAATGCCAGGGCTGAATCAGCTCTGCTTGACTGGATCCCAGTCAACAGCCGAATACGAGGTTCATGTAATGTAAGCAGGCGTTAAGACGTTAAGCGTGCCTTGTTTGTCGTCTCCACCTACGCCCTAACAGGCCGCAGCCCGGATGCAGTCAAAGATAGCTCTCACCAATAACTACATAAACTTCTGCATTACTCCAAAAAGACTGGTATAGTCAGTCTTGCCGGGGACGGGCGGGCCGCCTCTCACCAAGCGAGCACCACCTCGGGAGTAGTTTTGGCCTCGGTGGCAGTCGATCAGACAATGGAGACAGATCGCTTGCTCTTTGCTCCGATCATCGCTTCTTTCTTACCAGCACTAGTTTTCGGCACCTGAGGAGACACACTGCTACCTGGCGCCCGCCCTCACAAACGCAATAGTGCTCCCAGCTTGACCACATAGCAATCAGCTACAGATGGCGCGGAAGTGTAACGGACTGCCGATCGTACTGGTCAACTTATCTAGACTCCGATCACACATTGGTTCGTGCTAAGATTTCGGAGGGTCACCCAAGCGCGCTCACTACCGACCGAACGCCGCAAATCTACAAAACGCTGTGATTTTAACTAGGTACCAAGCCTCACTGTCAACCTTACCTGGCTGAACGATTGACGGTGACCTCGAATCGTAGTGGGCGCATATCAAAGATGCCTTAGTTTCCTCCAGTATCGACACTTATGGAATTGCCCGTCACCCACCGAAGCATTGGATTACCGCCGACTCCTTGTCGCTGATGGACAAACTCCGCTTGATCACGTCGGATTTCAGACACAGTGAAGAACACCAATGCTTCGGTCGAGTCGCGCAGGAGTCCGCAAATGGACCGCGAAGCTTGGTGGTGTGAACGTGCTAAGGAGATGGTAGCACCAGAAAACTTTTCCATCTCCTTTGAGTCACCGAAGGTGTTCGATCTGATAAAAGTGAAAAAATATGCCAAGAGGATGACACCTTTATTATCAATCTTCAACGACGGTTGGAACAATGGGCCGAATATCTTGGTTCGCAGTTTTGCTGGCCCCCAGCTCCATCTGTTACCTCTGGCACTCGCGCTGAAGCCGAGTGGTTTGACACCACAGACCCTCCTTTCTAGAAGGAAATCGAGTAGGATCACTGCCACATGATGCGTTATAAAGCCCCCGGCCCTGATGGTCTTTCTCCGGCTTTATTTAATAATGGTAGTGCTTCGCTGATTCGAGAACCCACTGCTTTGTTCTCGAAAATTTGGCCGAAAGAGGAAGTTCCATCATCTTGGGGTGAATCGATAGTCGTCCCCATCTTCAAATAGAGCCTGCGCACAATATGCTGCAACTACATATATATATATCTATCTATATATATATATATATATATATATATATATATATATATATATATATATATATATATATATATATATATATATATATCAAATACACAATCTGTGGTACAGATATTGTGCCATCGGAATCATGGCTGAATAGGAAAACAATATGAATAATAAGAAAAGACCAACAACAAATACTGTTTTTGTCTGTTTTACTACTCACAGTTTTTGGAATCTTTTTTTAGTTTGTTCTTTTTTAGGGGGAGGAAGAAGGGACACCGCAACAAACCGATGCACACGTTCGCCACTGACATCGATCTTGAGCCATGGCTTCCAAGGTCTTCAACCAGCAAGTATCCGCATCTCTCGGACCCCAACCAGGTAGTCGACAACAACCGGCCGAGGCCAACTGTTTCGTCAACTTTTTCATGCGGCTTCTCCATGTTGTAGGCTGTCCACCAGACCGTATCTTCCAGCCCTGTCCAGCAAGTGCAAACAACGCAAGACGGGGGTAACGCTCGACAGGCATGCGCAATACGTGTCCCAACCACCGCAGTTGATGCAGTGAGACGAGCTCCTCGAGCGAGTGGCTTCCACGTCCCAAGACACGCTGTCTAACTTCCACATTGCTTACGTGGTGCTGCCACCACACACGCGCAATGGACCGCAGACAGCGGTGCTCGTAGACGGATAGCCTGCGCAAGTCATCTTTACGAATGGGCCAGGTCTCGCATCCGTAAAACAGTACAGCACGAACAGTTGCACAACAGACCCGCCCTTTGATGGAGAGACGAATGTCGTGGCGACGCCACAAATGCCTCAGCCTAGAAAAAGCGAGGCCTGCTCTCGAGATGCGCATCGAAATCTCGTCTCCAACAGCCCCGCTAGCAGTGATGCAACTTCCCAAGTACAGAAATCTCTCCACAACCTCTAGTGTCTCACCAGCAAGCGTGAGTGCAGGCAGAGGCACCTGCCAGTCTTGAAGGAGAGCCTTGCATTTGGATGGCGAAAAGTACATACCGTACTTTGATGCTTCAATCACCAAGCGGTTTAATGCAAGTTGGACGACCTGTGGATCGTCACCCAGCAAGACGATATCATCAGCATAATCCAAATCAACAACTCGACTACCTGGGAGGAGCTCAACGTCAGCGTTCAACGAATCGCTCAGAGCGTTCTTCAGGACATCCTCAATGGCAAAGTTGAATAGGAACGGAGAGATAGGGCATCCTTGTCGAACTCCACTGGAGACCACAAAAGTAGGCGAAAGCATGCTATAAGCCCTAACCCTGCCCGAGGTCAGACTGTATAGAGCGCGCAGTATGGAGACGAACTTCTCGGGGACACCATTCCTCAGAAGGCAATGCCACAATACTGTACGATCAACAGAATCGAAGGCTGCACGGATATCCAGAAACACAGCAATCGTTGGCCTCTGATACACATGGCGGAGCTCGAGGATCTGGCGAAGTGTGAAGATTTGATCGATTCAGCCGCGACCAGGGCGAAACTCAGCTTGTTCTTCTCGTTGCAACGATTCGCGTGTTGGGGATAGCCTGCGAAGTATGATGCACACCAGCAGCTTGCAAACGACAGGGACTAAGCTTATTCCTCTGTAGTTGGAGCAGATTGTGCGCAGGCCCTTTTTGAAGATGGGGACGACTATCGATTCACCCCAAGATGATGGAACTTCCTCTTTCGACCAAATTTTCGAGAACAAAGCGGTGAGTTCTCGGACCAGCGATGCGCCACCATCTTTAAATAGAGCTGGGTGAAGACCATCAGGCCCTGGGGCTTTATAACGCTTCATGTGCCGGAGCTCCTGCTCGATTTCCTGGGAAGAGGGAGGGTCTGTTGGGATAGACCACTCGGCCCCAGGACGAGCGCCAGAGGTAACAGATGGAGCTGGGGGCCAACAAAAATGCGAGCCAAAATGTTCGGCCCATCGCTCCAACCGTCGTTGAAGATTGGTGATTAAGGTGCCATCCTCTTCGCATATATTTTCACTTATACCAGATCGAACACCTTCGGTGACTCGAATGAGATGGAAGAGTTTCCTGGTATTACCACAGAGACTAGCAAGCTCCATCTCCCTAGCACGTTCACACCACCAAGCTTCGCGGTCCATTTGCGCAACTCTCGACCAAGGTATGGGCTTTCCTCACTGTGTCTGGAATCCGATGGGATCAAGCGGCGTCTGTCCATCAGCGACAAGGAGTCGGCGGAAATCCAATGCTTCGGTGGGTGACGGGTAACTCCACAAGTGTCGATACTGGCGGAAACTAAAGCATCTTTGATATTCGCCCACTGCGAATCGAGATCACCGTCAATAGTTGAGCCAAGCAAGGTTGACAGTGAGGCTTGGTACCTGGTTTAAATCACAGGGTTTTGTAGATTCGCGACGTCCGGTCGGTAGTGGGCGCGCTTAGGTGATCCTCCGAAACGCATGCAAATCTTAGCACGAACCAATGCGTGATCAGAGTCTAGAAAAGTTGACCAGTACGATCGGCAGTCCGTTACACTTCCGCGCCATCTGTAGCTGATTGCTATGTGGTCAAGCTGGGAGCACTATTGCGTTTGTGAGGGCGGGCGCCAGGTAACAGTGTGTCTTCTCGGGTGTCGAAAACTAGTACTCGAAAGAAACAAGCGATGATCGGAGCAAAGAGCAAGCGATCTGTCTCCATTGTCTGTTCGACTGCCACCGAGGCCGAAACTACCCGCAATGTGGTGCTCGCTTGGTAGAAGGCGGCCAACCCGTGCGTTAAAGTCCCCGGTAAGAATGACTATATCCGTGCTTTTGAAGGAACGCAGAAATTCATGTAGTTGTTGGTAAAAGCTATCTTTAACTGCATCCGGGCTGCAGTCTGTAGGTGGGTAGGCGGAGACGACAAACAAGGCACGCTTAACATCTCGACGCCTGCTTACATTACATGAACCTCTTAGTCTGACTACAACCGGCCGTCGTTAGCAAGCTGCTATTGTTCATCATACTTCGCAGGCTATCCCCAACGCGCAAATCGTAGCAGCAAGAAGAGCAAGCTGGGTATCGCCCTGGTCGCGGCTGCATCGATCAAATCTTCACACTCCGCCAGATCCTCGAGCTCCGGCATCTGTATCAGAGGCCGACGATTGTTTCGGTGTTCCCAGGCTAAGTCACTTAGGGGCCGCCACGACATTCGCCTCTCCATCAAACGGCGGGTCTGTTGTGCAACTGTTCGTGCTGTACTGTTGTACGGATGCGAGACCTGGCACATGCGTAAAAATGACTTGCGCAGGCTATCCGTCTTTGAGCACCGCTGTCTGCGGTCCATTGCCCGTGTGTGGTGGCAGCACCACGTAAGCAATGTGGGAGTTAGACAGCTTGCCTTGGGACGTAAAGGCCACTCGCTACAGGTGCTCGTCTCACTGCATCAACTGCGGTGGATAGGACACGTATTGCTCATGTCGGTCTAGCATTACGTGCGTTGTTTTCGGTTGCTGAACAGAGCTGGAAGATACGGTCTGGTGGACAGCCTGCAACTTGGAGGAGCCGCATGAAAGACCTGACGAAACAGTTGGCCTCGGCCGGTTGTTGTCGACTACCTGGTTGGGGTCTGAGAGATGCGGATACCTGCTGGTTGAAGACCTTGGAAGCCATGGCTCAAGATCGATGTCAGTGGCATGTGCATCGGCCTGTTCCGGTGCCCCTCCTTCCTCCCCTTAAAAAGCAAACAGAAAAATTCAAAAACTGTGAGTAGTAATTTGGACAAAAATCTTTGTTGTTATTATTTTCTTATAATTCATAATGGTTTCCTATTCAGCCATAATTTCGATGGCGCAATATCTGTACTACAGATTGTGTATTTTATACATATATATATATAATATTATACATGTTTGTAAGTAATATATATATATATATATATATATATATATATATATATATATATATATATATAATATATATATATATATATATATATACTATCCATGTTTGTTTGCCTTAATGTACGCACAATACTACAGATCGGTCAACAGGCAGCACTTGCCCGAACATTGGAGACCCTCTCGATCGATATATGCTGCTTATCAGAGACCCGCCTGCAAGAATCGAGCTCTGTGCTCACTCTGCGATCCCCTTCAGGTGACGCAAGCAGTATTTTCTCAGTGCGCCTATCCGGTGACGATTCAGCTTCGAGCACTGGCCAAGCTGGTGTTGGCATTGCCCTGAGTCCCCGGGCTGAAGCTGTTCTGGTTGATTGGATTCCAATCAGTAGCCGGATGTGTGCGGTCTGATTGGCTGGCTCCTCTAAAGCTTCGAAGTCGCACGGGACTAATAGGTGTCTAATCATCATCGCTGCCTATGCACCCACAAATTGTAGCGATGATTCGGTAAAGAACGACTTCTACCGCCAACTGACTCAGCTCCTTCGCCACAGAAGAAGCACGGACACCGTTGTTCTGGTGGGGGATATGAACGCACAAGTTGGAAAGTTGTCCACTGATGAGATGCATCTGGGCGGTCAGCACGGTGGAGGCTCCCGTAATGATAACGGTGAGCGGTTACTTCATTTGTGTGAAGATGCTCGTTTATTTCTTGCGAGCACTAATTTCAGACACAGCACCCGCCGGAGGGTGACTTAGCACCCACCAGCCTCGAACCAGCCTTGGACACAGATCGATCACATTGCTATCAGTTACCGCTGGAGAGGCTGCATCCAGAATTGTCGCTCGATTTGGAGCACATGTGTGGACACCGATCATGCACTTGTATGTGCTGACATGCAGATGCGCTTTGGAGGACGCCCACGACGACGCTGTGAGCGCATTGACACCAGCCAACTGACAAAGCCAGCTGTTCTGAATGCATATCGAAGTACGCTGACATGCGAGTTGAGTAATCGCTCACTGGAGACAATTGATGGTCACTGGTCACATGTTCGCCAGACCTTAATAGCAGCAGGCAAATCTTCATGTGGTGTGTCTAATCGCCAACATGGACATTGGGTCTCTTTTCGGTCTCTGGAACGTATCGACGCTCGCCGGCATATCCCGGCTGGAAGCGAACACAATGAAACTCGCAAAGAGCTCCGGGCAAAACTCCGCACTAGCCTGAAGAGAGACCGCGAATCTTGGTGGTCTGATCGTGCGTCAGAGATGGAAGTGGCCGCTGCCCTTGGCAACCATCGTAAGTTATTCCGTCTGATACGGGAAACGGGTAACAGGAGACCTGGTGTTAGTGAAACAATTTGTGATGAGAGTGGACAGCCTATTCACAATTTGTCAAAAAGTTTGGAGCGTTGGGCTGAGCATTTTGAAAAGCAATTTAACCGGCTAGAATTGTTCGATTCTTCGCCGGTCACTGATCGCCCTGCTCCGTGGGCTGTCCCTTTGGATCCACACTCTTGCTCAGAAGTCGAACATGAGATTGGACAGTTGAAGCTGAACAAAGCCGGGGTACCAGATGATCTTCCTCCAGCCCTCTTCAAATTCGGAGGCTCTGCTTTTATTGATGCTTTACATGAATTACTAGTGAAACTGTGGGAGCAGGAGACTGTCCCAACCGATTGGAGCCGCTCCGTTATTGTTCCCATCTTCAAAGGCGGATGGCGCTCGGAATGCGGCAACCATAGAGGAATCAGTCTGATCTCCATCGCCTCCAAATTACTAGCCTCCATAATTCTTCAGACTGACTGGTGCTCGTGAAAGCCAGATTGGTGAAGAGCAAGCCGGGTTTCGTCGTGGTCGTGGCTGCATCGACCACATCTTCACCTTTCGTTAGTTGTGGGAGCACCGCCACACATATTGGCGGCCCACCGTAGTCGTGTTCCGCGACATCAAAGGTGCCTTCGATTCGGTTGATCGATGTGCCCTTTGGAATTGTTTACTCAGGAAAGCTGTGCCCGAGAAATATGTAAATATTATCCAAGCATTATATGCGCGTAGCACGGGCAGAGTGAGGGCTTACGGCAGGCTGTCGCCACCCTTCAATATCTCCAATGGGATGAGACAAGGATGCCCGATGTCACCTTTCCTCTTCGACTTCGCTATTGACGAAGCCATGCAGATTGCATTTACAGGACATGACTTGGAAGGTGTGGAGCTACTCCCAGGAGAACGACTTCTTGACTTCGAGTATGCAGACGACATTGCTCTCATCTGTGACAGCTCCCAGACATGCCAAGCCGCACTGGACAGATTAGCACTGGCTGTCAGCCGCTTCGGGCTTTGCTTTGCACCATCGAAGTGCAAAGCGTGCCTCCAATATTGGCAGGGATCGCCTGCTGCGCTGACCCTTGATGGGGATCAGCTAGAAGTCGTTCAGAAATTCAATTACCTGGGAAGTTGTATCAGCGCCCTTGGGATCGAAGACGAGATCACGAACCGTATAGCAAAAGCTCGAAGTGCTTTTGCTAACCTTCGCCACCTATGGCGGCGACGCGACATTACTCTCATCCTGAAGGATAGAGTGTACAATGCAGCGGTACGTTCGACCTTACTGTACGGTTGCGAAACCTGGCCCCTAAGGTCGGCGGACTTGAAGAGGCTACTTACGTTCGACCACCGGTGCCTTCGCTATTTAGCTCACATCTGGTGGGAACACCGCGTGAGTAACGAGCGTGTTCGACGCATTGTTTACGGCCCAGGAAAAGGATCTGAACCGCTCAGCACCGTTATTTCCCGCACCAGGCTCCGATGGCTGGGCCACGTGTTGCGCATGCCAGCCCACCGACTCCCTCGACGTGCGTTCTTTGCGCGCCGGGGATGTGGATGGAAGAAGAGGAGAGGTGGCCAAGCGATGATTTGGTCGAGAGGAATGAAGTCCCTCACTTCGGAGCTAGCCTCGGTTGGAGTTTCACGGCTCCCTGGTTGGGGTCCAAAAGACGGTGAACACGTTTGGCCGGATACACTTGCTGACATGGCAAGGAGCCGACCTCAGTGGCGTTCGTGCTGTGAGTTTCTTTGTCCCTCCCCAACCCTTTTAGCCTCCCCCTCCATCTACGATCTCATTTCGTAGGGTAAAACATAATTAAAATTTTTTTTGCGTAGTAGCTGGCTGGAAGCTTACCGGAACGATGCCTATCCGTTGCTGGTAGCTCAGCTGGCATGCAACTGTTGTATCTATTTTTTCTTTGTGTATTGTATTATATGTTTGTATGTATTTCCTTCATGTATTGCGGCACAATAGCGGAGGTGTTTTCCCACCTCTTGCTGATGTGTATAATGATGATGATGATGATCCATGTTTATTTCCTCGTATCACGACTTGGCTCGTTGGTTAGTTGGAATACTTGCACCAATAGGATGATCGTGAAACACGCCGTGAAAAGCACCTTCGAACTGAACGAACACGTGCATAATATGAACACTGCCGATAAGGTAATGTGTTCACTTGATGTTCAATCACTTTTTACCAACGTGCAACAAATGGAGACGGTGGAGTGCTTACGCAATTTGGTGACGGAGGAGAAGGAAACTTTACCACTTCCCGTCGAATATCTGAAAAATCTAATTCTGATATACACGGAGAATAGGCATTTCTCATTCGGAGGCGAACCCTACAAAAAGTGGATGGAGTTATTATTGAAAGTCCACTCGGTCCTACGCCAGTAGATATCATTATGCCAATGGTCGAATCAAGTTGTGAATTACACCCTGACCAAATGTGCATGTACACGTGGCACGTTGATTATCACCGTAAATATCAATGCCGCCGAATCACTTCTGGAAGCGATGAACAAAGCACACAAGAATAGTACTGAACAACAACTGTCTTGCCTTGTTGGATGTGCTATTGACAAGAAAAGCAGACGGTTAAAGATGGCGATCTGTCTGACGAAAATCCACTTGGACGGGACTGTATGAACACTTCAGTAGCTTCACGATCACCTGATATAAACGCTGCCTCGTCGAAACCCAGTTCCAAAAGCTGTGGGAAAACGGTTACCATGCAGCTTTTATTACCATCCATGGCCGCTTGATGGAAGAGAGAAAACAAACCCCTATGGTACTAAAAAATTCCAGTTGCTATACAAAGGAGATGCCATGGCAAAACAAGATGAGCGGCGCATAGTCATAGCAATTTGACGGACATACAGTGCTGTCAAAATGCGCCCCTTTTGGAGAACCAGGAAGGTAAAAACACCTCCGGTCAAGTTTAGCGAACCTATCTTCGCCACGACACATGGAATTTACCTCTTTGTCTGTAGCTGCGGAAGCAGTTACGTCGGTAGAACAGATCGGCATCTACGTTAGCGGATCGGAGAGGATATTACAAACTATGTTGATGCCATTAGGAGAAGTGAAACATGAGGAGAGGCGTCAGGCTCGAAAATGCCAACCTCGTCAATTGTGAAGCACCTACTATGTACAGGTCAAGCTGTCCCGGATATAGTGTTTACGGTTATCTACCGCAATGCAAACGCCAAAACTACTCAAGTTCGCTGTGGCCATCAATCGCAATCGTTGAATGTCACACATAAGCTTACTTGGGGACCGCAAGACTTGTCTCACAACTGGTGATTCTGCTGTGGCTTGTGTGCCTTTATGTGTATTTTCTTTCCTTCTGTCCACATACAAACTATCGATACGTTCCCGAAGTGATGGTTAAGTATGTTGCGTGTTTGATTGTGATCAGCAGAGAGCACTAAATGATGTCGTGTTGCAACATCCGTTTTCTCACTGTATTGTTTAAAATGAATAAAAGGAACGTAATGCTTCACATATTCATTGCCCGGTACTTGCGCCAGTCATTCCGTGAACATACCAGAAATATTTGAAAGCGCAGTCCATTTTATGCCACATAAAAATAACCTTTGAGCTTCTGGTGCAACAGTATAGATCTCATTCATCGGCATTATACACATCAGTGTGACATCTTTCTCTCTGTGAAAGGGTTCCGCCGCACATTTCCAATCTCCCGCAAAAAACGAAAACCAATGTCATGACGTGAAAGCGTGTCGCGAGATTAGTTACCGAAGGGGGTACAAGTAGTGTGAAAACCAACGGATTTATGTATGTCAATCCAGGGTAATTCAAACTGTAAAACACCTAGATCACATGCTAGAATTAGAAGTTTAGTTCCGCTTGACCAATGTGGAGGGAGTTGATTATATAACGTGAGGTGCTTAGAAACCCTTGATGCTTGGGCTACACATTGTTGGCATGGATCGTGTTCTCATTGGAATAATGAGTGTACCTGGGAGATTTTACTCCCTCCAGACAGTTGAATAGAGGTGAGAAGCACAATTGTTATACCGCAAAAGTAACCGTTAGCTACTGTACCCGCACACCAATGAAGGACGTTTGGAAAGTCACATTAGCCTAACACTTGCTGGCAGGAGCCACATGGATGACTTTGTTACTTGAGAAGAAACAAATACTTTGGAAGTTAAAAAAGTCGAGCAACACTAGTGACCGCACGACAGAAGTGCCAAAATTCCTATCGGGTGCGTTATGAAATGGTAAGTTGAAAGTTGAAGATGCAAAACACATGTAGAAGCGTAAGGTGTTTTCGATCTAACTATCCAAAGGCGACTGAAAAAGGGCGGGGCTAGTTCGGAGAGATGAAAAGTCCACACACAGGTTGGGCACAGCCCAGCCAAACTCACCCGAAGTTCACTGGCGCCAGTATACTATCGGACCCGAACTACACGGTCGCTATGCAGAGACCCAAACTACTCAATTATCAGAGTGGAGCTCTCGCTATGAAAACTGCCGCCAAGAGTACATTCATCCGCGCAGATCACAACTGAGTTGCCCTCAGTGAGAAAGCGGCCAGCATATCTGGCACAGTCCCACACTGAACTTACCCCAGTATCATCGTCGTACCTCCCGGACTCTCATCAAGTCAACAATCTAGCACTTGAGCTGGGTTCACGCAAATGCCTTAGCTACCGAGCAGACTACACAACTGTTCGCCGAGCTTCGCAATTGGTATGCAAACATTTCACCAACACACGAGGTGACTTCCTCAGTCTGAGGATCGGCGAACAGTCGAACCCAGGAACGATCGACCAGGGGTACCAGTACATCAAGCCTTTTGAAACAACCCTAGTGTGTAAAAATAAAACAAATTGTCACCTGTACGCTATAAGTCGGCCTGTAGCCTAGAGGTAACGAGCTTGTCTTGTAATTTTACTGGCGGGTTCGAATTGATGTAGGAGTGGGCGTTTTCGCGGCATACTCAGCGCGCGAATGGTGGTGGTCCTGAAGCAGTGAAGCGCCGTTACGGCGCAGTGTGTGTCAGCACGACCACCAGCAGTCCCGTGTGAGCGGAGTATAACACGAGGACGCCCGCTCCTACGCGGATTCGAACCGGTGACCTTATGATTGCAAGCCAGGCGTGCAGATCACTTGGCCACCGGCCGACATTGTCGTGTATCCAACGTCTCGACAGCATCGATCCAGCCCACAAACCGGAGATAAGCCCTTATATGACAACTCATGTGCTAACAGATACATTTAGTATCGGTTGAGTGAACTATGAAAGTGTAGAAAGCACGGTCGCCTTGGTTAAGTCAGGAAAAGCAATCTGTCACCTAAGTCCACTAGCCAGTCCAGTTGGAATCGTCTAGGCTATTCTGCGCGTTGAAACTAGTGAGTGAAAGAGCTCGTCCGTTCCGAATGCGACAGTAAAAACCCATTAAGGACGGATATAACAAAACGCCATCAGAGGCAGAAGCGACGTTTCCCTACTGTATAACCATAACTGTCTTGCAAATTAGCAATGATAAGATGCGAGATACGGTGACTGGAAGAAAACCTAAATACGCAAAGTAAACATGCGGCATGAAAGCCGCTGAGTGTTGCCAACCACACGAGCAGATGACGAGACAACTTCCATAGGGATCCGTTAGTCTACATCAAAAGTGACCCTACTCTACGGATAATTAACACTTCAAAGGGAGTTTGGTTGAAAGGAACAGTCACTGGTGTATGTGGGTTGCGTTACTACAGTGTTGCTTAGGCTCAAGTAGAACGATAACCCCCACACCTGAAATATTTGGCACAAAAGTTTGGCCGCTAAGTCAAGGGAGTGCGGTTATCGTCTAGAATATGGGTCTATACTATAAAGACGCAGTTCCAACTAACCGACCCAGAAAACCGGGAAGCTAAGTTCGTGTGACTGCTAACCAACAGGAATACCGAAAACCTGCACATCCGCCAATCTAATACAGATAGATCTTAAAGAGAATTGGAATCACACAGTACAGCCGAATGAAACGCGGAGGTAAGCGAGTATTTGCAACAGGTAAACATACAGTATCGTTGAAGAAGAACACTTACTCATTGTTATTTTGATTGCTAATATCAAGAAAAGTGACAGGATAGCACTGATGAACCACAATTATCGCGGTATTCATGGATGTTGGAAAAGCTGTTGGGTAACCGAAAACTGGGGAGTGATACCAGGCGTGATCAGTCAGACCTAACCCCACATAACAGTGTGTACTTGACTGGCCGATAAACACGGCGTAAACAACCGAAAATCGCAATGGTGTGAGCACCAAGCCTTGGAAACATAGGGCGTATAAATAAACAAAAACTGTGTGAAAAGGTCCCGGCGAAAAAGACAATAGTAACAATCATTAAAGAACAACATGAATGAACCTCTCACTTGGCGGGAATCTGAGTCCAAAGCAATGACATCCAGCTGCTTTGAAGATGAGACATGGTTCAAGACTTCTTTGTCTTGTAGAAACAACACAGCAGAACCACCACCAGGTTGGTCGCCATCGTTGACAAACTCACACAACTGAGAGCGTACACTGAGGCTATCGAAAGTTTGATTTAACTGTTCAGTAGTTGTGACTAGTTTGGCGAGCCAAGAGCAGCACCGAGGCACTGAGTCCGTCAGGAGTGGGCCGCGATTGGTCAAAAGCGGAGTCAAATAACTGTAGTGAAGAAAAGGAACAAAAACGGGAGAATATAGGTGCACAGAACACATCCACCAAACTGAGGTACTTGAAGAAAGGGCCATCTGTCACTGATCTGTCAGGGACAAAATACTAAATGATAGAACCAGGAAAGTAAGCAACTGAAAATTTTCGAGTGGGTAATACCCACCGAAAGGGATTGCGGAGCCCCATGCGCTTCGCGCAATACTGGAAAAGTGAACAAAAAAAGGAATTCGCATCAACACTAACATGAGCACTTAATTATTCTATAGAGGCTCAGTGAGAATCTCGCAGCCATGGTCCACTGCAATACACGTGCAGCTGATTGGTTCCCAATATCAGAATGAAAGTTTATACAATAGGGAAGAAATTCGAAGTATGAACTGGGTATCCACGTGGACGAGGAAAGACGAGCATAAAACCAGTGAGAACCAACGAATGCGTTCTCAAGTAGGTAGATGAGGAAGTAGCAACAATGTGCTGACTTCATGTCATAGACCTCACATGCTGACAGAGAAAAGTCAGTGGCACTACGCCGGCAAATTGTACCGAGCGTTCGCTGCCACCCGACCATCATCAGTCGCGCGTGAACTGAGTATACCGCAAGCACGACAGCCCCTACGCGGATTCGGATCGGTGATTTAAGGATTTTAAGCCAGGTGTGCAATGCATTCCGCCATCGGCCGTGGCAGATGGAACCTGTAGCAGAAGTGCTTGTACGTGGTGATGTTTATCTGACTTCACGCTAGTTGGAAACAACCATATGGCATCCAACAGAGTGAGATCATGAGGAATCACCTGTACTGACGTTTCCTGAATGAGCGGATGGGTCAGAATAGAGATTTCCGTATTGTCCTGACGCGAGATGTAAGAGGAGCCCCAGTAGAAGTCAGTGGTACGCAATGGCTAGAAGTCATGAGTCGCATCTGAAAAAGATTTACTGCTGCGTAGACTAGATTGCATACATTGAAGGTAGAAGAAGCGTAACTAAAGCGCTAGCTTCAAAATGCCACTATAAAGGAGGTGCGCCAGGACCGCGAGAAACGCCGCTGGGCCTGCATCATGATAGGCGGACTTAAACAGATGCCGTGCAGCGTAGTCGGTGACCCGAAGGCAGCCGAGTTCGTGGCATATAGTGTGATCACTGGACCGCATTAACCATGGATGCAGTTGCTAAGATATGATACATCGAAGTACACTAGGACATTGCATAAGAGCGAGTGAGTTGGTTCACTCGAGCAGGAAACCTAGATTGAGCCATTCCTAACGAATAACCTTACCAATTAATGTAGTGACTGGGTTAAGAGATATTTAAAGCAGAACGTATACGACAGCGAGTAACTGAACAGGCGGAGAGACTCGATGATTGATTTGTATCGAACTTGTTGGGTTGTTACAGAAACTCTGATTTGAAGAACAAAGTTCGGATGGCCCGGTTGTAAATGTTGATGGTATCTCTTCGATCAGAAGAACCCGTAAGTAGTTGCCTT
The DNA here is from genome assembly GCA_944474145.2 of Dicrocoelium dendriticum. NCBI lineage: Eukaryota > Metazoa > Platyhelminthes > Trematoda > Plagiorchiida > Dicrocoeliidae > Dicrocoelium > Dicrocoelium dendriticum. The sequence continues at coordinate 16,525,051 of OX104065.1, read as the reverse complement.
GGGAGTTACCAGTGACTAATTTGCTGAAGTGATCCGCGAACGGAAGAATATTCAAAACCAACAGAAGTGGAGGCGCTCGACGCACAGCAGTTGAATCTATGTGTCCGAACACATGATAATAGTGAAGACCGCAATAGGCAGACGAAATGAAAAGGTGGTGATCAACAGATTGTCATCTTCCTGAACGTAACATATGAGTCAGTTGGAAAAAGAATCGAACAGCGTCCGTTTAAACGAAGCTACTAAAATTCATCAGGTCAACATTTTTTCCATCATGGTCAATGTTGAGAGTCTCGTTGGGTTGTTACGAACTGGACTGCGACGCTAAAACTCAACCAAGACCGTGATCATTTCGGTCAATCCGGTCTCTGGTACCGTGGCTGAAGCGAATACGAAGTTCTCCCTGCTCTCAACACTGTACTTCAGGATATGTTTACACCAATCATGTGCAGGCAAACCGAGCTGTACATAGACTCCGGGAGCACGGAGAAAGTCAAGTAATGCCCGGATGCACAAAAGTGTTATCTTTTACAACAAAATAAGCATTACAATCTCTCGTAGTACACTCTACCAGCGCTCAAGCTCAGTTCAATGCGCTCAAATCATTTGGAGAAGCAGCTAGACCACGTCGAAGCGGGTAACCTCTCATGCAGCTCAATAAAGGTCAATATAACAAAAAGGTTACACTGAATCAGATCTAGACTGTAGGGTGGTCAACCAACCTCCTGGATGCATTCGCTGCCAAAAAATCTATGACGACATGCAACCTGTAGGAAGGTTCGCTGGCAAGGTGCAGCAAGATCCCTATTGATCCGGTCCTTGGACAATGCGTGACCACAGCTTCCAGCACTGTGGCAGACAGTGGGTTGCATACCAGTCTTCGGTGACTGCGTTGTTGTACGAGCGGTACAATAGCCACATGACCGGTCTTGGCTACGAACACAGTCATCATCAGCCTAGCCACCCTGAGCTCATGATGGAATTTCTGAGGCGGCACCCCATCAAAGGCTGTCCAAGAGCCGAGTGTTGGTCGGTCTCCGGGTTGAATGTTACACCTAGGTCTCATCACCATTGAGGATCTCCCAAAACGAATTGTAACGTCCACCATAAAACCAGGCAAGCATTATGCAGCACCGATTCACTATCGTTGCTTTCTAATCCTCACTGAGCTGCATGGGTACCCAGTATGCGAAAATTTTTCTGAGGCCGAGGTTCTCATGTAGGATGGTGAAGATTGATCCCGATGGGAACCTGATGGCTTTCCTCAGCTGTATCACATTCACCACACATCCTCCTGCAGCATCGATTGCATGGCAGCAGTTGTTCGCCGGGGTAGTCACCACAGATCAGCGACACCGTGCCTCATCATCCACGGACCGCGTGCCACGTGTGAATTCCGCAAACCATTCAAATACGGTGGTTTCTGAAGGCGCATCATCACGGAACGCAGTAAGCAAGTGCTCAACCCTGATGCTGCATTAAACCACAGTTGTAGTCATGGAAAATTGTCGTCCTCCAGTGACATCGACTGAGTTCCACACAGAGTAAGAGTATAGTGGTCCTTTTGACTTACGAGCAGTGCTGAGCTGCTGATATAGGGTTCCGTGGGATGGAATCACTGAACAATTTTCAGAATGGACTACAGTACACACTTTTCTTGTTAGATCAGCAGCACCTAGTCTATATACTGCGTATTCGGAAACTTATTGCTCTGCCTTGATATCACGCTGATCCGCGGGCGGGAGTTTTCACAGTGGCTACTAACCGGTTGTTAGTTCTCCTAGTTGATGCATCAGTCTCGTAGAACTAAAAGTGCTTGCTGATAAAGCCTGCATCCAAGAGTCGATTCACAGTTACAACAAACTACACTTGAATCACATGAAGTCAGTCTTGCAGTGGTGTTGACATCAGGTAACAGTTACCATTTACGGTGCCAAAGCATCGGTCAAAATAGCGAAGATATCAATTTTCAGTGGATCAGATCAACATGATGGTTTTGTAAAGGTGCATGTACTAACGGCGAAGAAAGGCCTTGAAAATTCCCATAGATCGTTCAATGACTGTAAATATTTACTGTTATTTGGTATGCACTTCGCACGTTCAAAGTGCAGTGTTGCTGCAGGACCACCAGCCACTTGATGACCTCTTCACGCTTGCTAACGAGGAACTCGAGGTGGTTGACCAACTCACTTATCTTGGTAACTGCATCAGCAATGATGGGCGCATAGAAACTGACGTGAGCTCACGCATTGCAAAGGCCAGAGCTGCCTTCTTGAACCTGCGGCATCTTTGGCGACAGAAGGGAGTTACCATCCGTCTGAAAGGCCGGGTATACAAGGCCACAGTGAGGCCATTCTTCTCTATGGTAGTGTGACTTGGCCCCTTCGGTCGAAGAGCTGAGGCGCCTTCAAGTCTTTGATCATCGTTGTCTGTAAAGCATTGCTGGTGTCCGATGGCACCAGCGTGTCCGCAACAATGAGGTGCGTAGACGAGTACTAGGTAGCGATAATCATGCTAGATCCCTAGAACAACAGATAGCACTTAATAAGTTGCGTTGGCTCGGACACGCGCTACATATGCCTGGTTACCGCTTAGCTAGGAGGGCCTTGTTTAGTCTGCCAGATGTAGGGTGGCGCAAGGCTCGAGGTGGACAGAAATTGACTTGGCAGCAGGAAATGAAGACACTGACGACCAAACTGGGTACCGTTGGTCCGTCTCGCCTTCCGGGCTGGAGTCCACGTGACTCGCATTGTGCTTGGCTCGAGACTTTACAGAACATGGCTCGCAATCGACGCCAGTGGCGCGTCTGCTGCCGTCTCCGAATCGGATTGTCTGTATAAGGTGTGTTTGGTGCTGAGCTATCTGCGGGGTAATGGCTGATTATGACGCGTGGCAGTGACAGCTGCAAGGAAGTTGTCTCGCTGATGCCGCCTTATCTTTGCACGATAGCCAGCTGTTTGTGACGGAATGTTGTTAACACAAGGTGTAGGCGCCTTGACCCAGAATGTTTGCTTAGGGCATTAAGGTTTTCAGATAAGTCCCCCTTCTCTCCCTCTTCTTATTCTTTATTTCATAGTTCCTCATGATTGTAGGGCAGCGAAGCATCAGTTCAAATGGCTGATGTACTGCTGTTGATGATTATGATGATAGCGCTGACAGTCCTTGTTCATAGAAATTGCTCAAGCCACTATCGTTACCAGTATAGTGAGTAGAAACAAGGACGGACACCGCTCGAAGCACATTGGTCAGGAACCAACCAATTGGAGCCCTTTGGTCAACCAACGTGAGCGCCTGCTTGTCTCTGGTAATTTCCGGTAGCATGGAGCCCTCTAACAGATCTTCCTTATGAATTGGGTGATCAAAACCCATTCTTGACTGTGAACAATGCTTTGTTTTCCAATTTGAACTGAAGGCTTTTGGAGGACATTGTCTATCGATTTGGGAAATGGTTGATCCATGATTCGAATAACTCTGTCGGTTATCCGTACTGTCAGTGGAAACAGACAAATAAGTAAATGTTTAGACTCGATTTCCCACGAGGGTATCGTTTAGTATCGAGAAGCTATAAAAGAAAATGCTGGAAATAGGTTGGTCGGAATCCCACACTCGGAACAGAAAAGATGAATAAGGTACTTCTTTTCAAAGCAGAACGGACATGCGATGGAAATGAAATCACAACTACGATCTGGTGGCAACTCAAAGTGTACAGTGGAATATGAGCGAATGGCATCTGCAGAGTAGGCATATGACTGGAGAAGGTGAACTAAATTATGAAAACCAAAATTAAAGTTTAAAAAGCGAGCGTTTAACACAGCGCATGGTTTTATCTCCACGCGAGCGGATTGAGTTCGGAATTGGTGGGGAAGGGCGGGAGTGGGACAAAGACCGCAAGGCCTAGTCTACATACACTGAAAAGGAGACTGAAAACTATAACGTAAACACTCACAATTTGTCGAAACGAGACCAACAACGGTTGAAGCAACTGTGCGCAGAAGGAGGAGTATCCTAAAGGGAAAGCGCAAATGGAAAATGTAACAGCCGATGGCCAGCAGGCCAGTTGGAATGGAACATGAAGCGAAATAAGTGAAAAGTGGGGAGAGATGACCTCTCCGCTGGAGTAGCATTGCGATACAAAGGCAAGAAAGGTGTGCTCACCGATGTCTGTTTATCCGATCCCTGATCACCATCGATACAAGTCCTGTGGGTAAAAAGACAGTAGGAAGATACCTTGCGTTGTGAGAAAGCGGGAAAAAATGACTAAGCTATCACGATGAGAAAATCATACGCTTGGAGCAATACTGTTAGGTTAACCAGTTAAACGCTAGACTGAAAACAAGCAGTGGGTAAGAAACTGAATGTCCGTTAGACCTAACGATTCTGGGCCAAATGATGGTTGTTCAGTTGGCGATCTGATTGTTCGTTAAGCCGGGTGATTTTTACTGGAGACGTTTCGCCTCAGATCAAAATAACATCACCAGTGCGCTGTTGTGCAGCGAAGCAGAGGCGGGTTAGTGAGTGTGCGTCAAGCATTCCGGCGCGTGGAGTTTTAAGTACTATGGTGATTCGAGGTTCGAGTGAGCAATTTAACTGGTCAGATGGTCGGTCTGTGTTTTGGTTGGTCAACGGGTGGGTGACGCATGAAATCGGTCTCTCGAATCGCACCTTCTGGCCTTTGCCTATTTACTCCTGCAGTGAACCCTGTTGCTCTACTCATTTGTCTGACGTTCGATACCGTCAAAGTTGTCCGATATAGTTGGTGAACCATTACTCGCATAGATATGCATACTGCATTGAGTTCAATGTGTCGGTTGATGAAAGTTGCTGTATACTGCCAAGCTTCTAAGAATTCCCTCGCATGCCTGTTGCCTCCAATTTTCAGAATACGTACGTACCGAATGAAGACCTCATGTGTGGAAGCCAAAGAACATGGATTATGCCTTCGTATGGCCTTCATGATTTTGGAGATGCATGTAGAAAGATTCCCACTGAGGGGCTTGTCATGTTTGTTGCAATCCAACTGAGGGAAGACCCTGCGTGTTTGGTTTGTTTGGAGCGACAATGGCAGATCAAAAAGTTTTCGGCTTGACCAAGATTAAGTATCAGTGCCAAGTCTCAAGTTTCTATCTTTAGTTTCTTGCAGGTGCTGACTTATTAGACTTTGGTTGTCCAATTGCTAAAAATGGACACATTTGTAAGCCGAGCTGTGATCAAGTACCTGAAGAAAATGGGTATGACGCCAAAGGAAATCCATTCTGAGCTAAATGGATATATTTGGGTGTTGCTCTTCCCAACACTGGCACACGACGACCGCAGTTTCGTCTTGGTTTAGACTCGTCAGGTGCAGATAGCCTGAGCTGGGGTGGAACTCAGAGCTTGGTAGCGCATGGCTGACGCCCTGAACACTATGCTACTGAGATCCGCGAGCAACGTTGGCACAGCGGAAATCCATTCTGATATGGTTGTGACCCTTAGTGAGGATTCCCGTTCTTATTCCACTGTTAAAAAGTGAGTTGCGAATATGCGGACAGGCAGGGAGAATACTGAGGCTTAGCCACGATTTAGCTGCGAAAATCTTCAAAGCGTGATGATCAAGTGGAAGCAAATCACCGAATGATATTGAATGACGCAAGTTAATAAATAACTAACTAACTGGTATATTCCTTGGTGGTTCGAGGTGCAGTCCAACTATGTGATCAGATCAATGAACTATGTGGTCTGACCAATGAACTATGCGGTCTGATCAATGGTCATCAAAAGTTCATGCACTACTCAAATAGTGATTACTATGGACATTAGTTATGGCTTAGTGCCTGTAGTTTTGACGAAGATCTTGGGGACGAGAAAGCTAACTGCCAGATGGCTGCCAAAAATGCTGACACCCGATCAAAAGTTGAAGTTATCCGGTAAGTAAACTGGGTTCATCACTTTGAAGCAGAGTCAAAGATTCGAAAAAGACAGTGGAAGCACCGTGATTCTCCGCCTCCAAAGGAGTTCTGTGAGGTAAGGTCCGCGAGAAAGGTGATAGCCTCTGTCTTCTGGGGCAGTGGTGTAATCATGATAGACTTCCTGCTGAGGGGTCAAGCCATCACAGGCCTAGTGAAACAACCAGTCAAAGAAAAACGGAAATGGAAGCATACAGCAGGAGATCTTCTTTTGCATGACCACGCACCTGATCAGACTTCTCAAGTGGCCGTGTCAGAAGCAGGCACATATGGCTTTGAATTGCTGACGCACCCTGCTTACTCACCAGATCTTGCCCCATCAGGCTTTAGTCTCTTCCCCAAAATAAATCTACCCTCCGCGATCACAAATTTGCAGACGATGATGAGTTGATCAGTGCTATGGACCTGTTTCTTAGAGGAACAGACTTTGACCTTCTTCAACAGAGGGATAGCAATGCACGAACACCGCTGGACTAAGTACATTCAACTTACGGAAGATTAAGTCAGATAGTAATAAGGCATGACTTGAATGGCTGGCTTTTGTCTGTGTTGCGCCGAGAACTTGATCTCTATCCGTGTAATAGAGAGTACGAATATGAGACGTAAATTTCAAGCGTTAACTGACAGCCGATAAAGCAGAACACGGACTGACAGTCCAACGATCAGGTCCGCCCAATCAAACAACCAATCAACGTAACATGTTAAAAATCGGAACCCCCCTACACACCACATGCTCATTCCCATAGCACTCCGCTTCGTTACACAACGACGGGCCGCTGACTTCACCTCGACTAGCAGTGAAACACTTGTAGCGAAATTGCAATACTCAGTGAGCAATTCAATGGTCAGACATGGTGATCGCCATGCTACGCGAGCAGCGCATACTTGGTCATTGGTGAGTGTGTGACGTAAAACCGGGCCCGATGCGTGTACTTCGTCGCCGCTGTTGTTACAACGTGGAAGAACTTAGCTTGTGGTGTTCTTGTCCATAAAAGGCGAAGCATCAGCGGTACGCCGGTACGCAGTACCGACTCTTCGCTGCCACGCAACCATCACTAGTTGCACGTGTGCTAAGCATACTGCGAGGGTCGCCTGGTCCTTACGCAGGCTACGACCCGCGTCCTTGGAATTGCAAGGTAATCCGGTGTAAATATTCGAGTGAACCAAAAGTTAAGTCGATCATCTTCAAAGAAGCTTCGTGTATGGGGTTTCCGGGATGGTAAGCACTAGTGGTTGGAGACTACGTCAGAGATGGCGCAGTCACACAGTCAGTGGTGTTCCTGCATCCGGCTTCTCGTAGCTAGCCACTGATTTCCCATTCCTATTAATTTTACGCACATCTACCCTGATTCTGTGGGATTAATATTCGATTCGCGTTCAATCCCATTTTCCTAAAGTTGTCGAATATCGTTGATTTGGCGACGCGAGTCGTGGCAACTGGGCCCACCGCAATTCGATAACCAGATCATAACTGTGCAACTAAGAACGGAATTGAAGAGGCTGAAAAGAATATAACGGTTGCAAGCAATCTACGGAGCGCAGTCTATGTGGAGTTTGTCAAAGAGGCAGTGGACCGTCGTCGATTATAGCAACCCGTCTGGTTGAGAAAATATGGAACGTGAAAAGTAAGCAAGTCTGCCCGATCTACTTAAAGCAAAATGGAGCCCACTGGATGTGTGCATAAAGGAGTGAAGGCCACTAGTGTGATGACGCAGAAAAATATGCGTTCAATATCTGAACGGATGGATAAGCCTCAAGAGTGAAGGAAGTTCGTAAGGAGTAAACGCATTCAAAAATATTAAATGTGTGAAGCTTATGTGCCAAATAAAAACATACGCAAAGAAGAACTCAGGTGATAGTGACCACACAGTGAGCTTACACGCTGTGTGAAACGGACACGACAAAGTAGTCTACTGCATTAAACACAGTTGGAAAAAGAAGCGACCGAATGAATGAAGAAAAACTCGTGGGGTACAAAAGGCAATGAAATTCATGAAAACCTCGCATTGATTGAAGAAGACTACGGAGGAAAAGAGACTCAGTGTGCAAACATCGCTCGGAAGAACACGTATAAACAAGGGAACACTACCCTGTTAATTGGCAGCGAATAAAGTATGCTTCACAAACAGTGGAGGTGGAAATGTGAAAGAGCAGAGCGTAACGAGGGCAAAACGGCAGAACTATGAAGTAGAGAACAAACTATTCGGTCAAGCAACACCATGTGACGTCTTGATCGACAAGAAAACTGATCACAGAAGCCGTGGCCATTCGCTGACCTAGCAGCAAAGATCAAAACAAAAAGCAACACGCTGTGGAAAGCAATGCTGACGGCAACCTAGATCGAAGACAACTCCGCAATAGATGTGGTCCCAGTGACAAAAATTACAGGAGTGGATGCAGATTTGAATTTTGGCAGAAGCTGAGAACGAGTGTAGTAATCCAAGCTCGCAGAAGGTACTCCAAAATCTAGAAGCAAACTAACATAACAGTTAAATAAAACGAATAGACTCCGCGTGATCCACTAAGGCAACTATGGCGTCAGCGACACCGTCGCCGTTCTCATCAGTCCCAGTAGTACTAGCGCTTCAGCGCTACTGATTGTCCGAAGCCACCGGATATTTCTCCGACGTACCTGATGCAACCCGTGAAATGTCATAATTTAATATAAAAGATGTTCGCTTATTTCATGAGAACTGTTTACCGGGCAGATATGTAGAACAAAACGAAAAGAATGAATGGGTTTAAGGCACCCTTGCAGTACACTGCTCGAGTGTCTGCCAAAACTTAAAAAAATCCATACAGCCTTGTACAGAAAGGAAAACTGTTTCTTTCCCTAACCTGAGATCCGAATTCCGTGGTGAGACGGCGTCAAACTGACATCTATTCGGACAGCACAAACATTGAGACCGCTCTTAATAAGAACTAACTCTAAGCTCAGTTCATCCCAGTTGGTAAGGACGGTCCTTTAGTCTACATATTTGGTTGAACAGGTGAAGCAATGTCGTGCAGTAAGGGTGCGGGGCGTACCCTTGAGAATCACATGCCTGCCTTGTAATCTGAGGGTGCGGATTCTGGCCTGCAAAGGAGCAGAGCGACCCCCGTAGTATTCTTGGCCCACGAGCAACTGGTGGTGGTTGCGCTGCAGCGAAGAGTCGGCACTGCGTGCCCGCATACTGCTAATGCCTTTCCTCTTTTGCAGTAAGAGTATAACAGTTGAGAACTGTGGCTGAGCCTTAAGCTTACACGCCGTTGGAGGCTGACCTATTGAGAACTAGGAAATTTAGAAGTGAGAGTATAATCAAATGCCCTTGGGAGCATTTTATCCAGTGATCGAACGTAGGTGCACCGCGCTCCTATAGCTGATTTCTGACTGGTTTTAATTGTTAGCCACTTCGTCTAATACTTTCAGTTAGATTTTGGATTCGTTTAAAACACGGAAAATATAGCGAAAGACTCACAAATGAAAAAAGTACGACACGCCGTATCAAACAAAGTAGGGAAAAACTAGCGTAACTGAAATCATATGACGTATGTCGTGGAATTAATCCGCTCTATAGGGACAAACGAACCATACAACTACACTGTACAATGTTGTGTGACAGCGATGGAAGCATGTTGCTTACCTAATCCGGAGCCAATTTAACATGCTCATGGCCAGACAGCCGCAAAGCAATACTGTGGACATGACAACCACGATTGTGGTGGAGAAGAACATTTTCCGCTTGGCAGAACTGGTGTTCCTTATAGCAAGCGAAAAAGCCATCGCACCACGAAGTCCCGAGAAGAACAGCATGTGTTGCATGTTCATGGAGATTTTGGTCGTGGAAACATGGCCAGTAGCTCGCTTGCCTTGCGCCGCCGTCCGACGGCCAGCGCTCGCATATTCTGACACGAAGGTTGCATCCAAAATGTCATTCGGGGCGTTACAGGACTCATGGCTTGAAGAGGAAGGTGATGGATAACGGCGATTTTCATCACACAACGACCTGTGTCCACGACATAAATTGATCAATGCACTCAGCGGATACACACTGACGGCTCTAGCGACAATGCATGCCAAAATAGCGATGAACACAAATCCAGCGTTCCAGTAATGTTGCTCAAAGGTGAATGTGGAGACACCGATGTAAGCGAAAACAAAATTTTCCGACAAAAAGTTTAGCAGTTCGAATAACTGAAATATAGAAGAAAGAAATGTATGCGAAAAAGGTGTGAAAATGGGCGCAATTGACATAGAAAACTGTCATAAAACAACTAAAGACACGAAGACGCCAGGAAGGTAATGTAGAGGCAATAGAAATTGTTTAGTGTTGATAGGGAAAGGGAATTGGATTTTAATGTTAATCACAGCTTCCTGTCAAAAATGCCGGCTACCAATAGGATAAAAAATGATAAGTTGAGACGCAAGCAAGTAAATCTAAACACGGAAGTTTGTAGACTAAAAGAACATAAGATGCACAAGTTACCAGCGATGTTCAGAATTTCATGGTCCTTTAAGCACTGGAAGGAGGTGTTATCAGTGCCAGAGACTACTGAATGCACAACAGCAGAGATTAGGGTGGTACCCCTAATTAGTAGGGAGGATAATGACAGTTGAATCAGAGGTTTTAAGATTTGCTGAAATAGGAACGTTAGCAATCTTCCGATGGTATACGGTCAAATCAGTTCTGCGATAATTTCAGGGTGAAACTACGCAAGGAGTCCTATGGAAATCCCATTACACGGGAAGTACATAGGATAGCGGGTGCAGCAGAAAGATCCAGTAGTCCGAGTGAGTATGGAATGAAGTAAGCAGCTTAGCACGACGATCGAATACACGCGGAGGAGCCAAATCATTAATTTGCTACGCCTGGCAGTGTGAATGACTGGTTATGCGCTGAGAAGGATGGGAAGAAGAGTGCCATGAGCAATACGCCAGAACATCGTACGGACGTTTCGCCGTCATGCCACCCCCACCAGTCGCTCTCTGTTTAGGGCTGAGGCCCGCATCTACGCAGCTTCAAACATGTTAACGTCGGAGTACAGGGCAGATGTGTAATCTTTTCGGCAACCGGCTGAATGGAAGTAAAGATCACGCGAAATATGGTAGTCGATTGACAAGACGTCATATATTGAGAAAAAGGCGGAAGGTAGACAGAGATAAAAATCAAAATGGAGTTGATCTGCTATTTTCAGACGGTTCGGAAAACCAATTGATAAGGTGTACAGGAGTTATGTCTGAATGTTATCTCAGTTGGTTCTGGAATACCGAGATTAGTTCACAAACGAAATGCATAAAACATTTATTAAATTCTTTAAAAAAATGCAACTATACGTCACTGTACGTCAGTAGTTAGGTTTTTGGCATAAGAATGGCGTAGATGAAGCAGTAGTGTTGCAATGCACCTTCGAAGCTGAAACTCAACATACCAAGGCTAAACTAGACAGTCATCATGCTTTCTGAAGAGCACCGGAAAGCAGCTTCATCAGGCAGCGTAGTCTTGCCTGCATCCGTAGCCCAGTTGTGTAAACCACAGGCTGGTAACAGCCGAGTTGTGAGTTGGAACCCCAAAGTGGACAAAAGGAATGAGTATTCTCGAATATTGACGAAAGGATGAGACGGTTGTGCAGTGATTTGCCGGGCGTGTGATGGCTGTCTGAGTGAGTCCAGCTTATTACCATTCACTTCGTACAACAGACTCAAAGAGTGGCCAAAGACTCAGCTTGGGGCACAACCAGTGGTTTATTAAAGCAAGGTGAAGAATTGGTCAATCGGATGACCTGTACTCCCTACGCAATCAGACACTTCGAAACATAAAAGGGACAGAGAATCCGTGAAGCAATCCATCGCAGCATTAGGCGGAGTGCAGGCCAGTACATTTAGTCCAACAAGAATACCGTAGTATAGAGCAACTAGAAATGAATTCTGTACAACTCTTTCGAAATATAGTGAAAAACGTTATAAAAATTTGTCAGCCGTGAATATCGGTGTCGTTCTCATGTAACACTTAACCTACCTGACTCACGGTATTTCAGGACTTAAAAATCGGACATGTCATCGTAAGTGTGAAATCGTTCTCTGAATCTAATAGGGGTAAAATATAAACCTAACAACGTTTCCAACTTCTCCACAGATGTGGCTTCTATCACAAGTGAAGGCAAACTGTTCCAAACATTTACCACTCTCCGTACGAAGCACGTTGCACATCCGTCACGACAAGTTTGTACCTGTGCCCGCATGTGCTGCATAGCCCTCGTAAGTTCACCATTGGCCTCAGCATGGGGAAGTCACCGAGAAGTAGAATACGGTAGGTCATAATGAGGTCCACTCGCACCCGACGGTATGACAAGGTGTAGATTCCTAGTTTCTCGCATCGGTCTTCATACTCCAAATCACCTAAACTCGGGATGACCCTGGTAACAACGTGTTGGACCCGTTCGATCTTTTGTCCCTCGCCTCGGGTAATCGGAAAGTAGGCGGGCGAACCGTACTCTAGCATTTCACTAATGATGGAAGAAAAGGGGCGAGTGGCAACCTCATCAGACCGTGCCGAAGCTACGTTAAAGCGCCCAAAACATGCGCAGTCCGTTACGATATAGCATGTTCGTGTTGTCCACGGACTTCAAATCGTAGCGCGACAATACACCTAGGTCCTTCACGGAGGGTGTGGGATATAGCGGTTGGCCATCAGCACCCATCCCCAGGCTCATAAATACAGACCTGGTTGGAGTGACCAGGAGATAAACTTCTACAGATCACGTAGATAGGTGACTGATGTCTTGCTGAAGTAGGCAACAGTCCTCGTGAGCCTCAATTTCTTTCCAAATCTTCATGTCGTCCGCAAACAAGGTACACGGCGACCGGAGAACTGAGGTAGATCGTTGACGTGGATCAGGAACAGAGTGGGCCCCAGCACAGTGCCTTGAGGCACGCCACTTGTAGAGGGATACCAGTCAGTTACATGGTTATTGACCTGTACCCCCACTTTCTTCCAACAAGAAAGTCGCGGATCCACCGGCGCAGTGAGCCACTGACACCGCACATCCTAAATTTGTGAAGGAGAACATGGTTGGCCTTGCCGAACGCTTTACGGAAGTCGATGAATATCACGTCCACGGACTTCCCCTTGCTTATTGCGTTCAATCACTCATGCCTCGTCACAAGCAAGGTTGTAATGTATGAGCGGATTTGCATAAGATGGTGATGTGACATATCGCTTCAACGCCGCAATCCAGACTGTCGAATTCAGTAAAAGCGGTACACGTCGAACTCAGAACAGACACCTGGTTATTTGTAAATACAGAAGCGAGATGCGCCGCCAACACGGACGCACGGTCAGTACTGGAGGTTAGGGGCTGTCCATCCGGGCCATCCAGCACTGGCAAATCACTTGCCGGCATCAGGCCTCGCTTAACGTAAGCAAAGATTCTCTTTGGGGCGGTCTTCACGGCGATTGCGAGCTGCACATTGAAATGTCGGCGCTTATTACATTTTGCACTGTTGAAGAGGTTAAGCTGACTTTTATACCCTTCGTAGTCATTGGCAGAGCCAGAGAGGAAAAATCTGTGCCAAAGTCTGCGCCACCTCCGAGCCAGATTTAAATACTCCTTGGAAGTTTAAGTGTGGTGGAGCAAGTTCCTTGAGTTACGCCACTAGAATAACGCCGAGGTAAATAATAATACCAGTGACAGCCGAGGGGAAGCGTAGAAAAATCAGACGTCAGATAGATAGTTAATGGACCGATACAAAAGGACGAAAGAACATTGGCTTTGTGCCAAAACCATATCAACATCATCATCATCAATAAACGTTAGTTGAGGAACACACACACCTCAGCCAATGTGCCGCAAAACAAAAGGGTAAGACACAAAAAATACTACAAAAAAGCCGAAAGTGGGTAACACAATGTTAAATATTACATTATGTAACTCGTATGAGATCGGGATTGGAGGGGGAAGTCTAAAAGGGGAGAGAATGGACAGAGAAACACAACACAAACGCTATTGGGGCCGGCTCCTAGCTATATCAGCAAGTGTCTACAACCAAACGTCTTCACCGTCCTTCGGACCCAAGCTACGCAGTCGGGATGCACCAACCGATGCGTTTCGAAGTGAGGGCTTTCATTTCTTTCAAGCAAGTCATCGCTTGACCTCCCCTCCTCCACTTCCAATCGCACCACCGGCGCGCAAACAATACAGTCGCTGGAGGTGGTGTGTTGACATGCGCAACACGTGGCCCAACCATCAGAGCCTGATGCGTGATATAATGGTGCTAAGCGATTCACTAGTTATTCCTGCACCAAACACGCGACGTCGAACACGCTCATTTCTCACGTGGCGTTCCTACCAGTCATGAGTTGTGCTGCGAAGGCAGCGACGGTCGAACGTGACTAGCCCCTTTATGTCCATCGATATGATAGGCTAGGTTTCACAGCAGTATAAGAGGGTTGAACGGACGCTGCATTATAAACTCTGCTTCGCAAGGCTAGAGTGATGTCGTGTCTGCGCCACAGGTGGCGAAGATCGGCAAAAGCACCTCAAGCTTTTGCCTTACGGTTCGGACCCTCATTTTCGATCCAACGAGCATTACTATAGTTGCCCAGGTACTTGAATCTCTGAACGACTTCTAGCTGGTCACCCCCAACGTTCAACGCATGGATGGGTTCCTGTTAACCTTGCAGAAGTACTTTGCAATTCTATGGAGAAATGCATAGCCCAAAACGATTGACAGCCAGTGCTAATCGGTCCAGTGCTACTTGACACGTTAGGGAGCTGTTACAGATGAGGGCAATGTCGTCCGCATATACAAAGTCAAGAAGTCGTTCACCAGGAAGTAGCTCCACCCCTTCTAGGTCGTGTCCAGCAAATGCTTCTTTCCAAGACTTAGACACTAGCGAAGTTGAAGAGGAAAGGTGACAGCGGGTAACCTTGTCTTACGCTGCTGAAGATAGCTTTCCATAAACTCTCACTCTGCCCAAACTATGCGCACACAACGTTTTCCTTGACAGACAGTCCCAAAGGGCAAATTGATCAGCCGGATCGAAGGCATCTTTGATATGGAGAAACAAGACTACGAGGGGGCACCAATAAACATGGCGGTGCTACATCAATTGATGCAAAGTGAAGATGTGGCCGATGTAGTCTCGATTTCGACGAAACCCGGCTTTCTCTTTACGGATATGGCCTCCACGAGCGCCAGTAAGTCTGGAGAACAACATATACAAGCAATTTGGAGGCAGCTGAGATCAGACTGATCATTCTATGATGGCCGAATTCCGAACGGGAGCCTCTCTTGAAAATTGGGACTATGACGGAGGGGCTCCAGTCTGGCCGCACATTTTCTTGCTCCCAAAGTTCCACCAGCAACTCGTGTAAATCATCTACAAGAGCAAGTCTCCAGAATTTGAAGAGGGCTGGGGGAATTCCTTCTCCCCCAATGACCTCATGCAATTTGAGCATTCCAACCTCACTTTCGCGCGAGGGCGGATCTAAGTAGACGGCCATAGAGAACAGGCCTCAATGCCCGAGAAAGAAGGTGATAACAGATTGGTTAAACTGCTTTGCAAAGTATTCGGATCAACGCTCTACGCGTTTTGACAGGGTGTGGATCGGCTGTTCACTCTCATCGCGTATTGTCTCGCTAACATAAGGTCTGTTGCTGTCTAGTTCCCCTATCAGACGGAATAAGTTACGATGATTACCAACGGCATCGGCTGTTTCCATTTCCGATGCACAATGAGACCACCACGCTTCGCGGTCTCTGTTCAGGCTACCAGGTAGTTTTGCTCTGAGATCTTTGCAAGTCTCATTGTGTTCGCTTCTAGGCGGAATGCGCCCGCGAGCATCCATAACTTCCAGATACTTCGTAGGGGCCCCACATCCAGGTAAGCAATTTGATTTCCCACATGGAGACATGCCTGCTGATAGCAACGTTTGACGAATATGCAACAAGTGACCTACGGCAGTGTTCAGTGGGCGTTTACCCAGCCCGGATGCCAGCGAACTTTGATGTGCAATAAGAACACCTCACTTCGCCAGTTGACTGGTGTCAATGCGTTTACAATGAGGTTGCGGATATCCACCGAAACGCAACCGTCGGTCAGCACACATGAAAGCGTGCTTCAAATCGAGCGACAGTGTTAAACACAGCCTCCAGCGGAAACTAATTGCGATGTGATTGATTTGCGTCTATGACAAGTCCGAGGCTAATGGGCGCCAAGTTACGCCTCCGCGGGAGCTCTATCGAAAGTTAGTGCTCGCGAGAAAGAGACGAGCATCCTCATACAGGTTTAGCAACTACTCACCGTTATTATTACGGGAGTTTATACCATGTTGGCCGCGCAGATGAAGCTCATAAGAGGACAATTTTCCGACATGTGAGTTTAGATCACCAGCAAGTACCACAGTATCTGTGCTTCTTCTGTAACGAAGGAGATCGTTAAGTAGGTGATAGAAATCATCTTTCATTGCATCAGGGATGAAGTTTATGGGGGCGTAGGCTGCAATGACAAACAGGCACCGTTTGTCCTCGCGCGACTTCGAAGCCTGGAACGGGCCAGCTAATCCAACGGCGCACATCCGGCAGTCGGCTGGGATCCAGTCGATTAGGGCAGCTTCAGTACGAGGACTCAAAACAATGCGGACTCCAGCTTGACTGCCATTTAAAGCTGCATCATCGCCAGACAGGCGCAATGAGAATGTGCCGCCAGTGTCGCATGTGGGGTTCGCAGGTTAAGCATGGAGCTCGAATCTTGCAGGCGCGATTCCGATAAACAACAAATATCGATCGATAGGGTCTCGAGTGTACCGGCAAGTGCTACTTGTTGGCCAATCCGTAGCAAAGTGCGCACGTTGAGGCATGCAAGTCTTAGCGAGACTCGAGGACTCCAAAGGGAAACAGATGAACTGACGTTGTCCGCATGGTTGAACATGGACTTGTCGACTGGACCGGAGCGACGCCCTGCAATTGTGTGTGAATTGAAACTAGAAGGCAAGCGACTATTGAAGCAAGGTGGGAGCGAGCGAAGAATTGGGGGACTGAAAACGGGGGGATAAAAGTCAAGTTGAAGCGGGACGCTAAGAGCGGGAATAAGGCGGCAAAAAGGCGTGGGCATTAGCATCCAAAGTCCTATCCACTCTGCTCGAGGCACCAGTTAGGGCGATGTTTATTATCCTTTGCGACGGCCAGAGCATCAAGATAGTGTTATAAAAAAGTCATGGTGTACTGCGTTGGCAGGATACGGTCAGGTTGCCCAGACCTAGACAGGAGAAGAATTAGGGTTCGCATCCAAAGACTTTGGTTCAAAAAACCTTACCGTAAGGTAGCGGAGTTTCGGCAATGGACTACAGAGCCTGTCTTATCGAGTGAGGAGGTACCCTCATTCAGACCCCCAACCTGGAGGACCAAAAGACTGAGTTGGTCTGGCCTCTAACCTATGACCAAAAAGGTATGAGTGGCTCTGAAGGTGCAAAAAGCAGCACCCATGCATTGCTCAACGGAGCACTGAGGCACACAAACCATCGTACCACGTTAAGGTTCAGTCTCAGTTCGACCCAGGGGAACCTATCCTAGAACATCAGAAGCAAACCGATTACGCGTTTCGGTGATGCTGTATGTTTGTTTACTGTATCATTGGCCGCAAAACTAAGAATTTTACTTGACCAGGCACAGCATGGGAGAACAATGCATGCAGACATAGCTGGCTTGCAGATACTCGAAGCACATGAAGTATAAAGCAGAGATAAACCCGGTTCAACAGACGACTTTATCGGCAAACACCAGATGATAAAGCTCAATACGACTTATTTGGTTCGGCGACAACATATGAAGATCAGTTCGCAGGCATCGGTGGTCAAACACCGTTACCAGTAATGTCTTCAGATGGAAATGAGCAGCACTTGAGCCATATAAACTTTCCCGTTAAACAATAACCAGAGGCCAAACAGTGTCTGTGAAAGTCTCACAAGCCATAGCAGCGTGTGTGATAACCTCTTAGTTGATGCCACCGCCGGCTATCAGAAAGTGCTCGGAGGCTAAAGCCTACAGATCGTCGTGGTGAGTGGCACAAGCCGAGGTCGCGAAATAGCAATCGACATTACAATCTAGTTTGGGTAGGTAGGCAAACTGGACACGGTGGCCAAGTAAATCATTTAGAGCGTCCGCTACTAATTTATAAGCAGCAGCCAACCGGAAGATGATAATAATGTCAATTTCGCCCATCATTTGGAGTGAAAAGTGTAGCTGAAGAGCTATACCTTTTCTCAGCCAACTGCATCCACAACTCTTTCAAATCCTTCCTTAAGGAAATATTGTTCCTCCTTAAATCTCTTAAGATGAACCTTGAGGATATCAATTTGCAACCAACGGGATCAAACAATCCTAAAAATGCGCACTGTTCGTTGAGTGACCAGTCCCAAATGAGTTGATAGCATAACGTTTGAATAACCAGATAGGCGTGTTAATGGAGGAGTTCATCCCTATTTCTACATAGCATGCACGTGTGAGGCGACGCAGTAGCAGCGGTGACGCACCGGTTAACCTTAGCAAAAAACTCCAATTCGAGCACAAATGTGCAGGGAATCCAGCTGTCACTGATAGCATTGCCATGGCAATAATGAAGAACAACGGAGCAGAAGGTAAGGTCGGATACAAAGGAAATGAGATAATGGAAGAGAAAATAAGTAAAAGAATTTGGTCAGAAGTGTTAACTAGGTATAAGAGATCGGATGAAGGAAAATCAATGATTGCGGAGCAGCGCCACCTTAGATAAGGTCACACTATCCAAAGGCGGCGAAGAAAATTTTAACTCTATTGACCTGTTTCTTCATGACTATTTCAAACGACAGACAGGCCACTACGCGGACACTCAACTAGCACTGAGATGAGTGGTCAACAGGAGGCGGACTCTAGCTAATAGTACGCAAGAGTTGACTACACGGTCAGCTCACGTGGACCAATAGACTCCTGACATTCGAATCAAGTGATCAATAATCACAGATCTGCAAGTGGCTCGCATAAATCGCACTGATGATGTCGTCTAGCCTGACGATGAAACGTGTGAAACCAAATCAACCAGCTCGGAGAACACCCGCATACCCTCATGCTGACTAGAAGTTTTCAGCACACGTGAACAACACTGCGCAGACATCGGTGGCCAATACAATGAACCTTTCCTACAATACTTCCTTGATGCTCTGGCCGTCGCAGAGGATAATCAACGGCGCCCTATCTGTTGCATCGAGCAGGGTGGATAGGGTATGGATGCTACTGCTCAGGCCTTCCCGTCTTCTTATACCCCTTCTTGCGATTCTTCATCCTTATCGCCCCGCTCTAACTTTAATTATATCCCCCCCCATTTTCAATCCCCCAATTCTTAGCCCTCCCCCAGCTTACTTCAATAGTCGCTTGCCTTCTAATTTCAAATCACACACAATCGCAGCGCCTCGCTCCAATCCAGTCGACAAGTCCATGTTCAATCAAGCGGACAACGTCAGTTCATCCGTTTCCCTTTGGAGTTCTCGTGTATCGCTAAGATTGGCATGCCTCAACGTGCGCACCTTGCTGCAGATTGCCCAACAGACAGCAGTTGCCCGCACACTAGAGACTCTATCGATCGATATTTTGCTGTTTATCAGAAACCCGCCTGCAAGATTCGAGCTCCGTGCTTACCCTGAGATCCCCGCATGCGACACTGGCGGCACATTCTCATTGCGCCTGTCTGGCGATGATGCAGCTTTAAATGCCGGTCAAGCTGGCGTCGGCATTGTTTTGAGTCCCCGGGCTGAAGCTGCCCTGATTGATTGGATCCCAGTAAACAGTAGGATGTGCGCCGTTAGAGTAGCTGGTTCGATCCGTGCTACGAAGTCGAGCCGGGACAGACGGTGCGTGTTTGTCATTGCGGCTTACGCCCCTACAAACTGTAACACTGATTCGATAAAAGATGATTTCTATCAGCAACTGCACGAGCTCCTTCGTTACAGAAGAAGCACGGATACTGTGGTTTTGGTTGGTGATCTAAACGCCCAAGTCGGAAAAATGTCCTCTGATGAGTTTCATCTGGGCGGCCAACATGGTGTGGGCTCCAGTAATGATAATGGCGAGCGATTGCTACAGCTGTGTGAAGATGCTCGCCTCTTTCTCGCGAGCACTAACTTTCGACACAGCAACCGCAGGAGCGTGACTTGGCGGCCAGCAGCTTCAGGCCAGCCATGGACGCAAATCGATCATATCGCGATCAGTTACCGCTGGAGAGGCTGTGTCCAAAACTGTCGCTCGATTTGGAGCACGAGCGTGGACTCTGACAACGCACTTGTCTGTACCCATCTCCTGATGCGTTTCGGTGGACGTCCGCAACGTCGATGTGAACGGATTGACAACAGCCACCTGGCGAAGCCAGATGTTCCGAATGTGTACCAAAGTGCGCTGACATCTGGGCTGAGCAAGCACCCACTAAACACCGTTGAAGATCACTGGTCGCATATTCGTCAAGCGTTGCTGTTAGCAGGCATGTCTTCATGTGGCAAAGCAAATTGCAAAACCGGACATTGGGTCTCTACGCAGTCCTGGAACTTATGGATGCGCGCCGACGTATTCCGGCTGGAAACGAATACAATGAGACTCGCAAAAATCTCAGGGCAAAATTACGTGTTAGCCTGAAGAAGGATCGCGAAACCTGGTGGTCTCATCGTGCATCGGAAATGGAAACAACCACTGCCGTTGGTAATCATTATTCTATCTGATACGGGAAGCAGGCAGCAGAAGATCTGGTGTTAGCGAGACCATACGCGACGAGAGTGGGCAGCCGATCCACAGCCTGTCAAAACGCTTGGAACGTTGGGCTGAACACTTTGCAAGGCAATTTAATCAAACTGAGTTATCGCTTTCTTCTTCGGGCATTGAGCGCCCTTCTCCCTGGGCCGTCTCCTTGGATCCGCCCTCACACGCCGAAGTCGAATGTGAGATCAGGCTGTTAAAATTGCACAAGGCCGCAGGGGAAGATAGAATTCCCCCAGCGCTCCTAAAATTCAGGGGACATGCTCTAGTAGATGATTTACACGAGTTGCTAGTAAAACTTTGGGAGCAGGAGACAGTCCCGACAGACTGGAGCCGCTCCGTCATTGTCCCAATTTTCAAGGGAGGCTCCCGTTTGGAATGCGGCAATCATAGAGAGATCAGTCTGATTTCGATTGCCTCGAAATTGCTTGCCTCTATAATTCTCCACAGACTGACTGGCACTCGTGAAGGCCAGATTCTTGAAGAGCAAGCCGGATTTCGTCAAGGTCGCGGCTGCATCGACCACATCTTCACCTCGCGTCAAGTGTTGGAGCACCGCCAAGTTTATTAGCAACCCACCGTTGTCGTGTTTCTTGACATAAAAGGTGCCTTCGACTCAGTCGATCGATGTGCCCTTTGGGACTGTCTGTTGAGGAAAGGTGGGATTGATAAATATGTAAATATTATCAAAGCGCTGTACGAGCATAGTTCGGGCAGGGTGAGGGTTTATGGCAAACTGTCGCCACTCTTCAGTATCACCAGCGGTGTGAGACAACGATGCCCGCTGTCACTTTTCCTCTTCAACTTTGCTATTGATGAAATCATAGAAACAGCATTCGCTGGACGCGGCCTAGAAGGTGTGGAGCTACTTCCTGGTGAGCGACTTCTTGATTTGGAGTATGCGGACGATATTGCCCTAATCTGTGACAGCTCCAAAACATGTCGAACAGCACTGGACCGATTAGCACTGGCTGTCTATCGATTTGGGCTATGCTTTGCTCCATCGACATGCAAAGTATTTCTCCAATATTGGCAGGGACCCAACCCTGCGCTAACGCTTGGTGGTGATCTGCTAGAAGTCGTTCAGGAATTCAAGTACCTGGGCAGCTATATTAGCACCCGTGGGATTGAAGATGAGGTTACGAACCGTATAGCAAAAGCTCGAGGTGCTTCTGCCAATCTCCGCCACCTGTGGTGCAGACGCGACATTACTCTCGCCCTCAAGGGCAGAGTTTACAACGCAGCCGTCAGTTCAACTCTCATATGGTTGCGAGATGTGGCCCATCAGGTCGACGGACATAAAGAGGTTCGTCATATTCGATCATCGCTGCCTTCGCAGCTTAGCTCATGTCTGGTGGGAACACCGCGTGAGCAATGAACGTGTTCGACGTCGCGTATTTGGTGCAGGAAGAGCGAGTGAACCGCTCAGCACCATTATATCACGCACCAGGCTCCGATGGTTGGGCCACGTGTTGCGCATGCCAGTACAACGACTCCCGCGACGTGCATTGCTTGCGCATTGTGGGTGCGGTTGGAAGAGGAGGAGGGGAGGCCAAGTGAAGACTTGGTCGAGAGAAATGAAAACCCTCACTTCGAAGTTGGCGTCGGTTGGTGCAGCCCGATTGCCTGGCTGGGGTCCTAAGGATAGTGAACACGTCTGGTTGGACACACTTGCTGATATGGCTTGGAGCCGACCCCAATGGCGTTTGTGTTGTGAGTTCCTTTGTCCATCCCCTCCAATCATGATCTCACTTCATAGGTATAATATGACTCATTTACGTCAGCCAGCTGTTAGCTCTCCGGAATGATGTCCATCCGTTACTGGGGACTCAGCGGGCGTGCCACCGTTTGTTTTCCTTTGCTTATCTTTTGTATTGCGGCACAATAGCTGAGGTGTTTTCCACCTCCAGCTAACGTGTAATGATGATGATGATGGTGATGGCCAATTCCCCGGTACTTTAGTGTGTGATTGCCAAATGTCTCATCCGTATGTTATTACAGCCAAAAATTGTAGCATCATATACGTGGATACATTAATGTCCAAGGGGGTGATACGTCGTGGTTTGGCAGTGAATCGATGCGCTCGCGCACTCATATGTTTCTGCGCAACCTGTGCCTGTACAGTGCCTATTCATTTCGTGTGTTTCTATGATTACCCTCCGCGTGTACACAATGCCCTTCATGCTATGCAACCGTGGTGTCTGATTTTGCCCGAGGGTTACTCTATCATTCGACGGTAGGCTGATGTCTCGATGTTACCACAAACGACTAGAGCTCTGGAGAGCCACTTGGGCTTTGCTGGTACGTGGTTTTATCTTCTCCGTGAGGTGAGTATCAAAAATGATAGAACAACCAACGTAGGTGGACCAAGTGACTAATCACAGTGATCATGCCGGGGACGAATAAAATAGGTTGCGTGTCGGCCTACTCCCGTAACATAACTAGGTAACTTGGAGTGCGAAACACGTGCCAAAACATGTAGTGCTATGTGTCGATCTACCCAGAAGCGCAGGTAGATAGAATTGGTCCGAAGCCAGGGAAACACGTCATTTGTGCGCACTGTTTGACACGTGGCTATCAGACAGAAGTTCTGCTCCAAAGAATCTGAGAAGACAGTGACCTGCGATTAAAAAGCAAAATAAAAAGTAGATCAGCCGCAGCGAACTTTCATTGTCATAAAGACTCAGGAGATTGCTTTCCGTATATATTTCCCGGCCTCGCGGTAAAGAAAGCTTAGAACAGAAACGAGCTATTCCGGAATACTCTTCAATATTAGGTAGTACAACAGCATGTTGCGAGTGAGTGAAATGTGCTATGGAAGTCCAGGATGCTCATTAATGCGGGCTGTCTGAACAGCAATCGCTACTCCAACACCTGATGAAGAGAATAGTTGTGTTTTCTACCAGGGTGGAAAATTGGCATTCACAAAATTTGACCGAAACAATCAACGACTCGCCACAAAGGAGTGCCCGTGAGAAACTTCGGAACAATGGTGCTACGGCAATTGCCTTAATGAGGTTCGTATAAAGTGCAATGACTCTGCTTATATATGCAGGCAATGGTTGGTAACTTTGGTCTGAGTACACTCCTTCAGCGTCCCATATAGCGCGTGGCTAGACAAACCTTGAGCGAGCTATCTACGACTTTCAGCCAAGAGGAAAGAAATTCGTCGGATGCAAGACCTGTTTCATCTTAATGTAAACCGCTCGCGTCGATTATTTCCCCATGGAAGAATGAGTTTTTTGCATTTCGACAAACGACAAGGTTACGAAAGGTATACTGAGCTAACCGTAAAATGATTTGCTCAACAGTTCAGCAAACATCTCCGAAAAAGTGTAATAAGTGTCTAACATCCAAGTAGCTATCCCACTGACCGAGAGCTTGTTGGGTCAGTGCCCTGAGTATGTTGGAACAGCAATGGACCGTCCCTAAGAGCAATGGAATTCGCCACCCTATGCCATCTCGCGAAGTAAGAACAGAGAATCAGATCGGATAAAGGTGAACAATGTAGCCACGGAGTAGCAACCACTGAATGGACATCATCAACATAATCGTCAACAACAGTGCATCAGCCACTTTAGCTGAAGTTTCGTTGCCATACAACCATGATGACCTACGCAACGAAAAAAAATAAGATGGAAAGAAGGGGGACATACCGAAAAATCTTATTGCACTAAGCAAATATTCAGGATCAAGGAGTCTACACCTAGTCAACAACATACCGTCACAAACAGCTGGCTATCGTGCAAAGATAAGGCGGCATCAGCGAGACAGCTTCCTTGCGGCTTTCAATGCCAGGTGTCAAAATCAGCTATAGTCCCACAGATACCTCAGCACAAACATAATCTAAACAGGAAATCCAACTAGGAGACGGTAACAGACGCGCAACCGGTGTCAACTGCGAGCCAAGTTCCGTAAAGTCACGAGCCAAGCACAAGGCGAGTCACATGGACTCTAGGCTGGAAGGCGAGACGGACCGACGGCAGAAATTTTGATCGTAAGTGATTTCATTTCACGCTGCCAAGTCAACTTTCGGCCACCTCGAACCTTACGCTTCCCTATATCTCGCAGACTAAACAAAACCTAGGCAAGCGGTAACCGGGCCTAAATAGTACGTGCCCGAGCCAGCGCAGCTTATTTAGTGCGAGGAGATTCTCATTGCCGAAAGAGTGGTCAGTTAGTGTGTTCCAGGTTGCTTCCAACCCTAGCTGATTGGGTCAAACACCAGCTGGGTCAAATGCTCCTGAGTGATGAAAGCGTAGTAAGGAAACGGGATTCGAGGAAAAGACAAGTCACAACAAGTGCATTGCTCCCATAGGTTACTGAAGGCTAGGTGACAAAAAGCAACAGTAGAGGATAATAGATAAAAAGGAGCGTAAATGGTCGCAGCTGTGGTAGGTGAAAGGCTTCTGCCCGTGCGTAAGGTTTATCGGTACAAAAGCGAAAAAAGCTCGTGCATCAGTGCTCACAGAAAAACCCTGTCATGAAAGCGTGGAGGGCTTAAGAAAGAGGTTGATCAATGACTGAACCCAACAATCAACTCCTAAACATATGGCTCATGTAACGACGGGAGTGACACAATAAAGTCCCTAAAGACAAGTTCCTTTGTAGTAATATGTCGCAATGTCTTGAGGCATAGCAAACAGTACTCCGATCAATGAACTCCTCCAGTCCGCAGAGCTCACTAACCGACAGTGAATTTTATCCATCATCAAGTGTTAAATGAAAGCAGCTGAATAGAATGCAAACACCGCAATTATAAACAGTTAGCAGACGGAAAGTACTCACATACTAGTACCGAGGGCTATCAGATCAAAAGGCAGTTGACTAAAGAGACAAATGGCTTCAAGCGACAGGCAGTGTCACAGAAAAAGGAACTGGCTAGCATCGTTCAAGTGGCGTTAAAAAAGAATCAGAAGGAATAGCAGTTTCGGTGACGGTGGACGAAGCCAGAAGCAAAGGTAATCTTCAAAAGCGCGAATTAGGTTTGAATTCACAATGTTTAAGTGACGTGGTAGGTTGGCTGAAATAGTTGCCAAGATAGGGTAAAGCGTTCAGTTCCATGAATCCAAGCCGGCACGTAATCTTGGGATAACAAGCCTGCCTTGTAATCCGAGAGCGCGAGTTCGCGCTTGTGTAGAGGGCCGGGCGACTCTCGCAGTACCCTTAGCCCAGGTGCAAATGGTGGTGGTTACGCGACAGCAAAGTGCCGATATTGCGTACCGACGAAGCATGTATCCATTGTAGCAACTGGTTCGATTAGTAAATTAAGACACGGCGAACCAAAACAGTAGGAGTCATAAAAGATCACAACCAACCGTGCTAATCTCACCAGACCACGAGCTTTGTCACCACCTTATAACACCCACAGTTAAACGACGAGTCAGATAACTTCGAGACGCCTAAAAGTTTTAAGTCAGAAAAATCAGCCTTCTAGATGTAGTTGAACATTCCAGCCCAAGAGTTTTGATGTTAGGCAACATCTAGCTTCGAAATATGGAAAAACTTCAAAGCTGACAAGGTAAGAACATTGAGTAGAGGCACACAAGAACGGTCTCAAAGCACAGCTGTATGCTACGTATCGACCGCGAAGTTTCTAATAACTAGCAAACTAAGTACGTAGAATGTGGCCAAACCTTATCAAAAGCTGCGGTACTGTTGGTGAGTGCAAAGCTTGTGCGACAGGAAGACGTGCGAATTGTGTACTATGACCAGTGAATATTCGGAGAAAAAAGAGGTTGCTGAGTGGATGCTCGATGCATCATCAGTGATCATGACACAATATCAATAGAGTTGCAAAAAATAATCAACAGCAGTGAAATTGACCGGAAAACAAACATTTGTAAATGGGTGAAAATCGTCAAATCACAGGAATAAAATAAAACCGTAGTGGATCAAATACAACAGTTATCGGCCGAAACTGCGCAACGGGCGGACTTCTGATAATCCCATACGGCTACTAGTCTAGTCATCATGCCCTTCAATTATCGACTGCGCAACATGAGGTTTCGCTAAGTCAGGTGCAGAATGCACGGACGATGTAGGTGTGCAACTAAATACCAACCGGCGGGCCTCAGCAGCCACACACAGCCAGTAATCTGAATAAATATGGATAAAGCTTAAAAGGCGCGCCAGTGACCAGAAACACAGTTAGTTATCGAATGGAAGCGGCCTGAGATGATCAAGCCGTTGGGGTAGAAAGTGGCAACGCAAAAGTGAGGCCATCTTGAGGTGCCGATACTTGAAGAATGGTACTTCCATCCGGAAAGTAAGCAAAACTGACGTGCATTAGCTGATGTTTGAAAAGAAATCATCCGGTGCCAAACTGAAGAGTCTATCAAACGTGAACTGCTTAAGTTGGCTAGGTTATGTCCTCTAAATGCTTGTTGATCGCCCTCCTTGTCCTGTATCATATGCTGCCGTTCCAATAAGTCGGATAAAATCAGAGATTGAACAGGCTCTGAAGTGGCAGGAATGCATGAATTAATTGAGCGAGAAACTTAGTCAAGCTGATTCGTGTCGTCTTCGTATTTGGAGATGTTGCGGACCCAGCAGTGTTCGTGCGTTCGGCGAAAGTTACGCAAGTGCTATTATGCTCCGGATTAACTAGTTCCACATTTTTCCGAATACGTTTCACTTAATATTTCTCACCACCGGAGAGTAGGATCACCCTGGTGACGACAGCTGCAGTAGCTGGACCCGTCACAATTCAGTACCTGGATCATAGTTATTCAACTGAGCTGAACAAAACTACATCAAGTTCAAGGAACAGTGCAGCAACAATCGACAGACTAATGTCATATTGGGGGCGACAAACTAATATTGATACGTTAATCACCAGGGGGTGTAAGAGCCAATAGAATAACAGAGCCGATCCAGCGTACCCGTTAGCTGTTCGGATGAGTATCTGCGTAAATAATTGGACGATGTATGATGCCATTTGCATATGAGCCAGAAGCTACCTCTAAGAGTTCTCCTCTAGAGTACCCGAGAGAATAAATTCAATTGTGTAACCAAGAAACATACGGTGAGTTTAAAGGGATTACATACAAGCAAATGAGCCGTGGCAATCACTATGGACAGGCCTTGGTAGATATTTTCCTAGGATACTTATGTTCATCATCGATGAAACAAGGTTGATTATGCGCCATGTAGAGATGACAATCTAGGCTTCATTAACGCACTAAGAAGACAGGTTGCAATATGGTAACATTTCGATTGCTCTCGTCAGTCGCTACGCAATACAGGCAGAACCAAATACGCATTAAATACGGTCCACACTTAGTAACATAGATAAACAGACAAAATTGAGGTGAGTGACGTAATCAGGTCGAAGGCAATCTAATTGATTGCCTCAGTTGTTTCTGGGCACAGAGCGAGGGACAATTCAACCTTAGCAGTAACGCCTCGCCAATTGCCAACAAGGTCCGGTTAGTGTTGCGCAATAGCACCTTGAATGAATCGATTGGGTTCATCTGGTGACGAGTCGTCATTACGTCATTAGTGGCAAGGCTCCGGTTCAATCTTTGGTCCACTCCGCCTTAGTGAGACAGCAACCGCCTTAGACACAATGGGAAGCGTTCCGCTACCGTTTGATCCAGGCGGCGACCAGTCTTGACGATGTAAGTGCCACCGTAACTACAAGTGAACTGATAGATGATGTTAGAGGCCGAACTGATTGGCGAGCTACTCGGACACCTGTGGAGAGGAATCCTTTGTGTAGTATGGACAAATCGTAGTTGGGCGGTACAGTAGGTGCGCATTAGAAGGGGGGCTTGAGTTTGTGACCAACATTATTTGCCACATGATCCTCATTGAACGGTAAGAACAAACAAACATCCTTATTCTCCGCTATCTGTACTGGCAGCTTCTACTTAGGGGGTCTGAATGAATTACTCCGGATACCCATTCGATAGCAGAGTCAGATATAAGAATTCTTCTTCAGCCTTAAGCAATTCCGGACTTCCAATTCCCCTGGTCTTGTAGAAGACCTTTTACGAGGGCGCGCTGGTATGCAACTAAAGAAAAGCTGGAAAATGAAGGTATTGTCCACCCAAGTGGCTTATCTGTACACAGTGCGCTGCAGTGTGCCTTCGGTCCGCCTCGTGATGAGTACGTCCAGAAAAGGCAGTCTGTCCTCTTATTCCCTCTCCTGTGACGCAGAAAGCTCAGGGTGAATTGGATTCCGGAGGGCAGAAAGACGGTTAAAATGTTCACCATTTGTAAAGACGAGAATATCGCCTACATAGCGCTTGGAGTGCCTCAAGCCACTGTAGTACTAGCAATCTCAGCAGTCCATCAGCTAGACACAGAGCCAACATAAAACCATGGAGATCAGCGGATAAGGGACAGCCATCACGTCATAATCATCGTGGCATGGTAGTTGAAGGTGAGCAACACACTTCAGCTAATATGCCACAGGAAGAATGGAACATTTTGACAAAGAGTAGAACAAAACAATTTTAGCTTGCTTTTCGCACGCCGATCTTTCTCTTTTTATGCCATTTTCAATGTTTGTAGTACTATACATGTGAATCAATACAATACTGTACACAATTCTGCCACTGATTCCGGTTGCACGAATTGTCTTCAAGAGTGCGAAGCCATTGCCACTCCTCAACTTTGAGTCCCTATCCTGGAAGACGTACGGATCCAACAGCGGCTAGACACGACATCAGCGATTTCATGTGCTGCGCCAAGTGGAAGGCTGACCACCACGCGGTTGCCTCCAGAAAGGTCCTTCACGAGCGAATAGAGCGCGACGCGGTAGACGCTCAGGTGCTATGCGTCGGACGCGACCGAGCTTTCTCAACTGACACAACAAAACCAGTTTGTTAAAGGAAATACTCGCATTCCCCAATATGCGACGTCGAACGTCTTTACTATGAACTCGATGTTGCCACCAAACACGAGCGATCCTCCTAAAGTAACCGTTATCCAAGGCAGAAAGACGACGCATGTCTTCCACGCGAATCGGCCAGGAATCGCACCCATACAACAATACTGAGCGAACTGATGCGCTGTAAACGCGGCCCTTTAGCGAAAATGAGACGCCGCGACGACGCCACAAGTGCCTCAGATTGGTCGAGCTTTAACGATACGAAGAGAAACCTCTTTGCTGATAGTGCCATCAGCAGAAACACAGCTCCCAAGGTAGACGAAACTATCTACCTGTTCAAGTTGTGCACCTTCGAGATCGAGCACGGGAGCAGGTGAAAGCCAATCCTTGAGCAGTACTTTGCACTTCGATGGGGCGAAGCTCATGCCATACTTAGGTGCTTCAACTGCCAAACCATCCAGAATGAGTTGAATACCCTGAGGATCGTCACCAAGTAAGGCGATATCATCAGCATAATCCAAGACGGTTGCGTGCTCACCCGGTAGAAGCTCTAGACCAAAATGTTTGAAACCTTCTACAGCATTCGACAGAACGTCTTCGATTGCGAAATTGAACAGGAATGGGGGCATAAGGCAGCCCTGTCGCACAAGGCTATTGACAGCGAATTACGAGGAAAGTTTGCCATAGACCCTCACACTGCCGGATGTATGAAGGTAAAGTGCTCGTAAGATAGCGGTATATTTCTCTGGCACCCCGTTCTTTAGCAACCAACGCCATAAAGCGGGTCGATCAACGGAATCAAAAGCAGCACGTATGTCTAGGAATTCAACGATAGTGGGCCTGTGATAAATGTGGCGATGTTCGAGGAGCTGACGGAGCGTGGAGATTTGATCCACGCATCCGCGGCCAGGGCGGAAACCAGCTTCTCCACGGTAGTATGATTCACGTCATTGGGATAGCCTGCGAAGCAGAATGGATGCCAATAGCTTAGCGGCAACCGAAATAAAGCTAATCCCACGATGATTTGCACATGAAGTACGAGCGCCTTTCATGAAAGTCGGGACAATAACCGATTCGCCCCAAGAAGAAGGCACATTCTCCTCATGCTAGATTTTCGCAAACAGCTCGGTCAGCTGGTTAATGATTACCACACCACCGTACTTGAGTAGATTCGAAGGAAGTCCGTCTAAGCCTGCAGCTCTGAACCGCCTTAAGCGTTGAATCTCGAGGCAGATCAAGGCACTGTGCTGGGGCGCACTCTGTTCCTGATCCACATCAACGATCTACCTCAGCTTCTCCGGTCGCTGTGTACCTTGTTTATGCGGACGACTTGAAGAGTTGGAGAGAAACTGACGCTCCCGACGAATGTGGCCTACTTCAGCAAGACATCAGTCACCTATCTACGTGATCTGCAGCAGTTCATCTCCCGGTCAATCCAGCCAAGTCTGTGTTTATGAGTCTGGGGAAGGGTGCTGACGGCTGAACCTACACTCCTGACGGCCAACCGCTATATCCCACACCGTCTGTGAAGGACCTAGGTGTACTCACGCGCTACGATTTGAAGTCCGTGGACAACACAAACAAGCTATATCGTAACGGACTGCGCATGTTTTGGGCGCTTAAATGTAGCTTCGGCACATGGTCTGAAGAGGTTGCCACTCGCCCCTTCTCTTCCATCATTAGACAAATGCTAGAGTACGGTTCGCCCGCTTACTTTCCGATTACCCGAGGCGAGGCACAAAAGATCGAACGGGTCCAACACGTTGGTACCAGGCTCATCCCGAGTTTAGGTGGCTTGGGGTATGAAGACCGGTGCGAGAAACTAGGACTCTACACCTTGTTCTGCCGTCGGGTGCGAGTCGACCTCATTATGACCTACCATATTATACATCTCGGTGACTTGCCCATGCTGAGGGCAATGGTTCATTTACTAGGGCTATGCAGCACATGCGGACACAGATACAAACTTGTCGTGACGTATGTGAAACGTGCTTCGTACGGAGAGTGGCAAATATTTGGAACAGTTTGCCTGAACATGTGATGGAGGCCACATCTGTGGAGAAGTTCGAAACGTTGTTAGGTTTATATTTTACCCCTATTCGATTCAGAGAACGATTTCACACTTACGATGACATATCAGATTTGTGATTTCTGCAATACTGTGAGTCAGATATTTTAAATGTTACATGAGATTGATAACGATATTCATGGCTGACAATTTTTATAACGTTTTTCACCATATTTCGAAAGAGTTGTACAGAATTCATTTCTATCTGCTCTATAATATAGTATTCAGTATGCAGTAAAGCTTTGCTTCACCCATGCAGGCAGCAGCTTGCCTTTCAATCATACCCAAGAAGTTATCTTCCAGAACTGGTCCCAAAGGACTACCCATAACGACATCGTCGATCTGGTTGTAAGCCATCCCTCCAAACTCGAATCGCACATTCTCAGTACACAAGATCAAGTCTCTCAGGTATTTCAGAGGAAAGCCCAAAGAGAGGTTCCGACACAAAAGAAATTGGTATAGGTCATCGACCGTTTCAAGTAGGGGCACATTCGTAAAAAGCGATTCCATGTCTATGGAATACATGAGCTCCGCGTCGAACGTTATTTGTTCCAGTAGCGTAGCGACTGACGAAAGCAATCCAAAGGTTAACATATCGCGCAACCTATGTCTACTGATTGCGTAAATGTAGTGGTTGAATGGGACTCAGTGTTTCAAATCTAGGCTACATTAAAGATGGATATAATGTGTGCAGTATTGAATTTGATTCACTTCAATTCCTCAATATCGCGCGCCAGGGGTATCGACGATATGACTTAGTATTTCCAGAAATTCTCGTTAGGTGAATCACCAGGCGAACGGGACTGTCCACTTGTGAGCCGGTTCCACACAAATACTGGACAGTGAATATATTCTGCTTCATAGGACCAGAGCTTTTACGTAAGACTCAACCTACTGCCAAATAAGCATGCGCAGTCTAACCCCTGCCATACTCACTAAGAGGCAACAAGTGAAGACAGACGAAAAGGGGTATGTGTATTTCTTCTTAAGGGTTCTAAAGAGATCAGGTTGCAAAGTTTAGTGTGATGACTTCAAATCGTACCTAGACGACTGTCAAATAGGATACCCTTTGCACCAAAACATGACTTGCTAACCCTTACCCTCAACCACGACGGTCTCATAGGTTGATCACCATTTAATAAAATGAAATTGCGGGGATGTTTATATACGCAGAACGAACCATCAACTAGACTTCCGGGCTGGAGTCCCTGTGCCCCGCCTTGTGCTTGGCTCGAGACTTTACATGACATAGCTCGCAGTCGATACCAGTGTCGCGGATGCTGTCTTCTCCCAGTCGAAGTGCATGTGT
Source organism: Dicrocoelium dendriticum (assembly GCA_944474145.2). Lineage (NCBI taxonomy): Eukaryota > Metazoa > Platyhelminthes > Trematoda > Plagiorchiida > Dicrocoeliidae > Dicrocoelium > Dicrocoelium dendriticum. The sequence goes on along the minus strand of OX104065.1, from coordinate 16,492,141 downwards.
CCGGTTATCTGCGGAGAGGTGGATGATTATGGCGCAGCACAATGATAGTCACAAGAAAGCTGTCTCGCCGATGCCGCCTTATCTGTCCACGACAAGCTAAATATGGTAAAGTTAGGTTGTTGATATGGTGTAAACGCCTTGGCCCTGGATGATCGCTTAGAGCATTGTTTTACGCTAGGTCTCCCTTCTATCCCTCGTTCCTCAGGTTACTGTAGCCGTACGACAGCGAAGCATCCGTTCAAATGATTAATGTATCGCCGTTGCTGATGGTGAATACTAAAAATAGAGAGCTAGTAGACATGCGTCTGTGTTGCTCCACCGTAAACAGTTCAGTCACGTGAGCGGATTTACGTCACTGAAGCCTGAGCGTCTGCTACTATTACAGCTGCGCAACATATTATTCGCGTGCGATGCGCTTTCTGCATCTGAAATCTAGGAATTGCACGAATTCCGACACCGATTTTGCCTCGCCAATTTTCGTAGGCAAACTGTTCCCATATTGCACCACTCACCGCATAGTGGGTGAGCTATCCGCTTTAGGTCCGGTACCACTACATTGTAGCGGTGCCCACGTGCGTAGTTCGTGCACACACGTGAAACAGTGGCCTCAGCATGGGGAATTGACCCAGATGCAATGTCCGATGCGTCATAATGAGATCAACTCTAAACCGACGATACGACACGGTGTACAGCCCTAGTCGTCTGCATCGGTCTTCGTACGGCATACCCCGTAAACTGAGAGTGAGCCTGGCAGCAACACGGTAATCACGTCCGTCTTTACACCTCGCCAAGGGTGATCCGTCCTTGAGCATCGGCCTAACGATGCAACAGAAGAGGCGAGTGGCAATTAGTTCAGACCAAATGCAGGATCTGTGTTTGAGTGCCCAAAGTATGTGCAGTCAGTTTCCATATTGCTTGATGATAAGAAAATATCTGAAAACGGATGGGACAATCCATTATGGGAGAGGATGCATGAAACAAGAGATGAACCTAAACTTATTTAGCACCAGGTGCCTTACGATGGACGGTCAGTGTGTGAGCGTGGGCAACACATATAAGATGACTGTGAATCCTAGTGTCAGCAGTTAGTGAGGCACTGTTGGTAGGAATAAAATAACAGTGATAAACAGCCGAATTGCCATAAGCGCAATTTCCAGACCGAAACGTCAATAGGGCGTGAGTAGTGTATCAGGTGAGGCAGGCAGATTAGTCAACCCTACGAGGCAACCGATCAGATGCGAAGCGGAAAAGCTCGACTAACGCCGCATCGAATCTCGCTGATTGGATGACGTTTGCCGAATGTGGTTTAACTGGACTAGAGGAAATACTATTGGTGGAACTGTGTTGCTGGGATGGTACTAGACAGACCATACATAATAAAGCAATAGGTGTTCGAGTTATTCTATACTATACCGCTGTTTCGGTTTTCCTCGATAACCCGTTTGTCCCTGAATGACCGATATTTACGATAGCTACGTCCTTCGGTAGATTAGCCGGCTTTGGTTCCGTGATTGTCGTCAAGAAAAAACCCGATGGAAGCAACGGAATTTGAACAGACTTCTGTACCTGTATAACGTACCACTGCAGATGAATTAATAGAATCTTCTATTACCTCTGATCGGTTCCCAAACGATGACAAGGTCCTTGTGAAACAGTGTCTCATTGACGAAGTATCCCGTAAGCCACGGATTGTGAATACTTATCGTGGTCATTCCATTTGGTAAGTCAACGATAAGATGCAGCTACATCCCAGAGTTGAAGAAACAGAAGCGGCTCGATGATTAGATCAAGTGACTGAACAGACGGCAGCATATCCTCCGTGTCCATCTGGCAAGTAAAAGTGCTTCACGACGCCAGCATACCTTTCATCCACAAAAATGTACAGGCATGCAAAAATGTTCAAATTGATGTGACTGTAACTTCTCTATCCGATACGGAGACTCTACGTTTATTCTTGTGCCTTATATCGGTTACTGTAATCACCAGACTTCGTTCGAGTGACGTTAAACAGAAGGTTGGCGAAGGGTATCCCAAGGTAATTAGCTGGTTGAAAACAGACTATTATTTGGGTAAGTGAAAACAGATGTTAGCATCCAAAAATCTGTTATCGCAAAATGACCCCAACTATCCAAGTTTATCTACAATCGTACCACACAATGGAATTTGGGTCGAAATGTCACGTTTACTTGGATGGTTCTCAAAACTGCTCAAACAGCCCGCTCTCCATTCTCACCAGAAAAGGAGTATGGACTTGCAAAAAGGCTTTAGCTGTAAATTTTGCAGTAAAGAAGTTAGGGAGAAAATGTCATCCCACTCCGCTCATTTTGATGACTGATCACCGAATAGTAAAAATGGAGTTTCAAGATAAATATATGTGCTATTCCAACGATATTTTATCTAGCGCACACAAGAAATAACGCCATTTAACGAGCAGCACCGTCAACATAGTTCATCCGTGAGGTGTGTGACTCAGGTACGATGAGCTCTCGAAGTTTTGTGATTCTCAAGTTGGATGTCTCGGAGTTCCTTGAATTTCGACACCAATTTCGCCTCGACTATTGTCCGGGACAAAACGCTCGGAGAATAGAAAGCTATACGCTTCAAGGTTCGGTCTACAAGCCTGTCCCCGTGCACCCGTATGCTACTTAGTGCCATCAGCTTTGAATCGAGGTAGTGGGACAAAGTCCACGCAACAAAATCAATTCCATAGGTGGATTGTCGCAATAAACCAACACTTTGAAGTCCGTTTTACGTCCACAACGACGACCGTGAAAGTAAACGAGATCCTTCTCGTTTAAGCAATGTACAGTCAACAATTTCAATGAAAATGTGTCAATGCGTTAGTTCTTTACTTGGAGTGTTTCATGTTAGCAGTAGATTATGACAACGGAAGTCAGAGGCTCGATACCTTTATAAGTCAAGCAATTCACAGAAGCAGTGCTATCATAGCGCACAAATATATCAAGAGAACAGAACACTAACGACTGGTATCGATCTAGGTGCCAGTGTCAAGTCGGTCATTCACATGAAACATGGCAAAGGAAAATCGGTTTCCTCACTAGTTGCCCAAGTCAGTAAAGCCGCATTTGTGAGTATGCCCTAGAGTACGATTCTGTCGGACTATCGGCGTAGGATCGTTTGCCAACGAATGCTCGACGAGGCTTGAGGGTTCGCAACACGTGGTTACATAACAAGTGGATACGGACAATGTGGCGAAGACAGAAGTCAATGGTAGACAGCAATGGGAACGCAAGCATCAGAGTGTGACTGGCAAAGCTTATGAAAAAAGTAAGATGGAAACCAATGTGCCTGGCGAAGTGGTACAAAGGATCGCGTGTCTCACTATCATGTTAATCTGGTACATAATTAGCGCAATCTAGGGAAGTATACGGCGAAGAGGCAAAAAGCTCCGATTCCAGCTTTATTCAGACCGATTAGAGCGGAAATTTGGTACACAACCTGGTTAATTGTTATTCCTGGGTGAGGAATGACGGAAAACCTCATGGAGGGTGCCCACAGTGTTATGTAACAAGTGTAAAAGGGTTGTATCCGGAGAAATGCAGGCGGGAGATCGATAACTAGATGAACTGTTTATTAAATCATAAGAAGTTTATTAGGAGCTATAAAAATTCGCGAAGCATACTTGTTTGGTCCATAATTTTGATGCATTGGACAAGTTGTGGTAGGTGTAATGTGCCTGCGTGATTCCACAGAAAAGGACGGACACGATACCTAAAAGTGGTAAAACAAACCTCGGTGTAGATCACAATGATAACGAACAGAAGCAACTGGACGAGCAAGTCCATCAATTCACAAGGGCACACCTGATTGCTGGATGTAACGGCATGAGAATACGTCTGGAAGTTGGTTTAAAATAATTACAACTGATAAAGAAATGGAAAGAAGTAAACAGCCAACTGTGAGTGGAAGTGTGCTAAGAGTTAACAATTAGTCATACTAAGGTGGCTTTTGTTTACTGAACGCGAGAGCTGCCCCATTTATCAACTGGGGGGTTCAGAAATGGAAAATACTTAAAGGTGAAAGTACGTGGTGTAAGAGACAACGATCCTTTTTGTGACGAAAGATAACCGCACATCTCAGGGGTCACATGTTCAACTTGTGCACCAAGCGGTAGCGAAATTAATTTGCAAAACAAGATAGTATCAACTACTTGTTTTGGAAAATACCACCGCAATAGATACTGACACAGGAGCAGTCCGGTTGTGATGGCAGAAAAGTACAAACCGGAACTGATAGGGTATACAAAGCAACTGATCTTTGGGGTGTTGGATTTCAGCATCTGAATACAGCGCACTTTTAATGGAACATAAAGGTACGCATTGGAGCAATAACAGAGGACTAGGCGGATGAGAAAGGGTCAGTGGAAGAGACGAGTAAATGCCACAACGTCAAATACACAGAAGAAAAATTGGTGCAAATTCCACCCTTAGCAAAGGTATGTGAAAAGAGCAGGAAGAACTGAAGGTAGAAAATACTACTAATTAAGCTGTAGTTGAACATAGGCGCAGGGGTGAAACGTCATGGAAAAGAAAAAAATGAAGGTCTTACGACCGTTTGCGTGCACCGACAAGAGGAGAGAAATACAAAATGTTTTTATTTTCCAAAGCGCATCCCTGGATGTACTAGTAACATACGGCACCCAAGGAACAGTCCGGCAAAAAGCGAATCGGTTATCAATGACAAGGTCTATACAGGCGTAAAATTGGGGTAAAATTGCTGATGAACTCAAATAAGAGTGTGATTACTCTGTGCATGTCTGTTACAGTCTGGTACCCTTGGCAGAAACGAAAAAACAAGGAATACTCTTCTTTCGCAAAGCATTAGACAAATTACACTAAGCGACAAGTTGTCCGGGGCAGTATTAAACCTACTGACGTGTTGTATTCATTGTGATGATGGCCTAATTTCTTGCGTGAACACGATGTATGTTAATCGTGCACAAATATAAGCGACAGCTGTATTGCCGCTGATAAACGACAATCTGACAGTAATTTCGACCGTAGTTATCATATCTTAGAAAGATAGATGTAATCTGACATTGTAGCTTCGAAGATTAAAAAAGTAAATCTATCCCTGTATTACAAAATTGTTCATTGAGAGACACAAAAATTTTTACGAACCGGGGCGATTCCAAGAACCTCCGCCGTATAAACTGTGAAACACAGATAACGTGTGATAGAAATACCTCGCTAACAAACGCGACTCCAACGCAACGTCTTTACGCTTAAAGATATCCATTGTCATCGGGATAAATAACTCCAAGCCATCAGAAGTGCAGCTTCCATTTGGGCGTATAAAAACAACTAATTAATTACAAAACATAAAAAATTATTTTGCATCGATCGTGCGAGTAAGTATACGAATGTGGACCTGATAAAAATCTAACCATCCATCCATCCAACTCTCGCTGTTTTCAGTATTGTCTAATGCTTCGCTTGCACCTCATAATCTTTCCTCACTTCAAAGGGTCTCCAAATGGTCAAATCGCCATATCGTTGGACCACGTAGTATTCCTTCCGGTGTGATAAAAACGGAGCCTTATTCAGCCATTACTTTCTGTTAGATACATGCCAGGATGGCAAGTACTCTGCTATGTATAACATCTGCATTTGGCATTACGCGCCGCTGTGTAATTTGCGGTGCATCACGCAATATGCCCGTAGCCACCAATCGGAAGCCTTCGAGGAATCATGCATTATGTTATCACGAAATACGTAATTGTTTTTATCATTGACTATTTTATTTTACGCGTCTTTCATCGCTGGTCATAACTTCGCCAATCTCCTGAGGTCACACACTGAAGTTTCTAAGTTAATCAGTGTACCCAAGTAAGGCGAACTGCCTGCAAATTTACCAGTTGTAAAAAGTACTATACTCCGAAGAGTCAAATGGGCGAAGAGGTCAACACAATTGGCATAGAAAATGGCCCGAAAATGTTACAGCGGTAATGAACTGTACGGATTTAGATCACACCGGAAGGAGGTCAGATCGGGTTGAAGTGCCTTTGACTAATCGATTACAAAAAATAGCCTGAGAGCCTGAGTGAGAGCGGTGGTGCCGAACATGGTTTCAAACCACATCAGCACAGTACCAGATGGGAGTGGAAGTACGTGTGAAACCATAGGGCAGACTACCTCGAATGGAAGCATAGCCTCAGGAGACGGTTCTACGAACGTCTGTAAGTAAACCTTTCACTGTGGGCTGAGTGTACCGCGATGACGCCCGCCTCCAACGCGGATTCGAACCGGTGACCTAAGGATTGCAAGCCAGGTGTGCAATCCTTTGGTCACCGGCCGTCAACGCTTGTCACAGCAGTCACTGAATCATTGGTGCCATATTGAAAATGTCGTGTGAATGGATTGCGAAACAAATTAAAGAGAACCTTGGTGAAATCAATCACTGGGACCGTAATCGTTGAAGCAGATGGAGATAGGGTATTGTCCGCCCAAAAACACTGCCCTCCAGGACCGGTGTCCAATGTATTTGATCTTATCAGATAGAGATAACAGACACAAAAACCCGGGACAATTGAGATGCAAGACGGAACTTCTAACCCTATGGCCACTAAGTCACGACGGTCAACGCCTGGCACAACGGTTAATGACTTATTGGAAGAGTCATTTTAAAGCACTTATTGTGGGAATGGATTATGACACGCAGCCACAATCTGATTCATTCTGAAGTAGAATCCGGTTAGTTCGGTTATAGAGAACTCATTGGAAGCCAACACGGATCAGGATCATAACGAACAATAGGCTCCAGTGTCACAATACTCGATAGAAGGAAGTTGTCAGCCTATTAGTCAAAGGTAGAGTGTACAATGGTGCGTAGCAATGTTCCTTGGTGAAACAGAGGCATCGCCAGTTCGCAATGAAGATTTTGTGAAATTGGTCAACATTGAGCACCGATGTTTGCGGAGTAACGCTTACATTCGGGACGAATACCGGATGAGCAAAACGGAAGTACACTAGGCGGTGTTTAGAAGGAAACTCTCACGTGCTTCACTGGACAGCAGTATAGTATAGTTAAACCAATTACGCTGGCTAGGTCGTGTCCTCGGTATGCTCATGAACCGCCTTCCTCGGCATGCATTGTATGACGTCATTGCACCAAGTTGGGCGAAACAGCGATGGGGCCACATCGATGACATGATATAAGGGTGCGTGAAAATTGTACAACAAACTTTGCCACCTTAGGGAGTGGAGACCTCTGGATGAGCCACATGAACTTAAACTTCAGTTTCATTTTATTCTTCCTGGTGTCTTCCCTCATTCTACGGAACATTGTTGAAAACCATTAACATGATGGAGCAAATGATGACAAGTCAATACAAGACACTACGGAGCTCGGAACACAACAAAGATTCACTGAACTGAACCAAGCTGAGTAAAGGTCGTGCCGGAGTTTACCTAGACTGTGACCTGCTCATTGACCTACGGCACTTTGTGCTGTGGCTATGCCAGTCCCACCGAGATAATCCGCTGAGCAGAAACGGAAGCTTAACAATCATGTCACTATCGCGAATTGTAACAGTACGGGAAGAAAGCGCAGAGTCCGCTGCCAGTTGACGCATACTCCGAGTTAACGTCATTGGATTTCAGTGGTGGCAGTTGACCGGAGCTAATAATAATACTAGCGGAATGCACACTGAGCCCATACAATCGATAAACACAGACGGATGAAACAACGTGTCTATGCTATAAACAACGCCAGTGATTACGACAGGACGAGCAAGTTTAGATTGGAAAACTATGGAGTGAATCCAGGCGTCGCGGTTCGCGTTAACAGAATGCCAATCGCCAAAATTGATGTGAGACGCATCGAAGAGTAATAAAGTTGGAGATAACGCGATTACGGTCAAAAGAAGTGGAAAGATAGCAGCTAGATAAAAGAGATCGAATAGAGGAGAGCTATTTACTCCGTAACTTCGCCAAGCCAGACAACGTGTCTAGTCCAAGAGGTAATCGATCGCGAGGTCCCGGTCGACCGGTGGCCTCGTAACCCAAGGGCTGTCGGTTCCAAGCTGTGCCAGAGACATCGAAATATCTGTAGCTCTCAAGCGACTAGTGATGGTCGAATGGCAGCAAAGTGTCGGTGCAACACGCCAGCGTACTGCCGAGACCTTTTTCACGGTGCAGGAAGAATTAAAGTACCAGTTCGGTTGTCAGTAAGTCGACTTTTTCATTCCATTTGGACACGTTATCGACTGGACATCTCGCGGTTTCGCCCAACTAGATGCAGCGAAAGCATATAATACACACCAAGGAAGACAGGCAAACAGTGTGTGGAGGATATCACTTAGTCAACATAAGCGACCAGATTTGGTAAACATTCCAGTGCGGCACTAATGGGTTGGCTTCCAAGCACTAACTAGAAGGCTTCACCAAAGCATGATCAATGGGACAACTGTGTTTGAAGATGATAGTTTATGTAATAATATGAATTCCAATGAGGATATCGAGAGCTTTGTTTGGTAGGAAGGAAAAGCCACTTGTCGAGCGAACTTAATAGTAAAAATGACCCACCTAGTGGAGCCTCATAATGACCATTAGGGTGAGTGTAGTGCTGACACGTGCAGAAACATAGAATAAGTCCAAGCATATGTATTAAGTTAGTTCGTGACTGTAAAACAACACTGGCCACCCAAAGGTAGCACAATATGTCACCAGTTCGGTGTACGAGTGACAAACTGGGAGTGACCAAACGGTCCGAGTTGATCACTAATGCAAAGGACACGCGTCCGCATGGATGCTAAAGTAAGTGAACAAGTTGTTGGCCCATCTCGACTTTCAGGTAGGAGTACACGCCACACGCCTCGTGCTTGGTTCGAGACTAGGCTATCCACAGGCATATATTGCAGTTTTCCTGTCGTCTTCCAGTTAGATTACCTTACTAAGGTACACCTGATGCTAAGTAATCTATGACTTAAGGATGACTAGGAAATGAGACAGTGTAAACCACAGGGAAACTGTCTCTCTGATGCTGCCTTATCTTCGTACGATAGCCAGCTGTTTGTAATCGGATGTTGTTGGAAAAGGTACAGTTGCCTTTCACATGAATATTTGTTTAAGGCGCCCAAGTTTTACACCTCATTATTGTATCTCCAAGGTTAACATGAATGTATGGCAGTGAAGCATCAGATTGAGTTAATGATGTACTGCTGTTGGTGATGGACACTTTGCGAAGCTATGCAGAGCAAGGAATGTGAAAAAAAGCCACAGTAAAACAATTATTCAGAGGGCGGGGGCCGTCGCACCACCAACTTATGTTCCGATGTTCAGCACGATTGGCACGGCAAAGATATTTCTGACGAAGTGGTAGGGAGATTTAGACGGTACAAATACAATCCAGCACGTTAGATATACAGGTTTTCTCGCTATTCCGAATTAAACACCCAGAAATTCTCCGCAAGAGTTCTAGCCCAGCCGAAGAGAAATCAGAAGTCCAACGACCTTGACCGCGAAAAATGTGTTAACAAAAACGCCGCCAAAACGCTGTACAAGTACGCCAGACATACACCAAATATATAGGTGGCTCAATGACCTTCGGATTCTAGAAAACGAAGGTAAACTGGTAAAATTAGCAGCCTATCTGCTAATACTCCATGTGCTGGCAATCACGTGAATGGAAGGTTCCGGAAATCAATGCCCAACTGGTTAATTGATTAATTGTTAAAATAATAGGTTTTAGTTGATGTTTTACCTTTTTCCGGATATATCACATCTAAGCTTAGTCAGAATTCAACCACACGTCCGGAGAAGCACTGACCGGCCGTTTCGTCCTTACCGAACTTGTCAGTAACGCGCATTGCGAACTGTCTGCTGTCGAAATATAGAACCAGAGATTCTGCACCTACGAGTCCGTGGTTAAAACCAGGGGGACATGGGGAACGGCAACGATTGGCAAGACTAAGTTACTTGATGCGATGAAGCGCGACGCTGCATTCACCTGCAGTACTTTACTGCTGCGTATAGGACAGGGAGCAGCCCTCGGGCAGCCCCGGCCTTCCAAAAGTAAGCTCGAATAAACGCATGGCATTATAAGCAGTTTGGATTGCATGCAAGGGGAGTTTAGATGGTGTACATTGAATTCAGGAGACACTGCAGCTTACCTAGTTAGTAAACGATAGCGTGGGACCATTAACATCGGCAAAATCAAGCGGTATACATGCTCAGTTCCATTAAGTGTGGACTTCTGAGCAGAGAACGAGTGTTAATTTTCAATCTAAATCAATCTACTGAGTAATGAGCTGTCAATTATAGTACTCAAACAGGTATGTCGATTCGTAGCTAGTTAGACGTGTGATTAGTTCTTCGCTCCGTCCGCGGCTGCTACATGAGTAAAATAGCGTTGATCGCAAGCTGTTCGGCCTCGGTTTTCATACGAATCAAGGGTAGTTCTCTGTGCTCCGGAGATGGCTGCACATTGTCGATGGTACTAGGAGATAGCCAACTGTCGGTTGTTCGACCCATTGTGTGACTAAGACTTCTTGTAGTGTACCGCTCGCTAATGCAGTGGAGATAGATGGTTGACGAAGATCTAAAAGGGTGTACAATGCCTGCTATATGGCATATTGTGCCCCATGCTGAGGCTGATGTTGCATTCTTGATGCTTCTTCACCGCAGTTGGGCTAAACCAACTTACACTTAAACTAGGTCTTTTTAAGCTGGATAAATTACATTCCGCTTTATTTGGTTTGTTCCGCCTCCCTGAATAATGTTCTATTAACTGGCCATGTTGCTTACATGAATTGCGCTTATCTTCGGTAATTTTGTTGCGTTTTGCAGCATTTTTAACTAACTTGTTGACATTTTTTTCTTAACGCGGATTCATTGCTAACCAACTTACTCCATATGCTAATTTAGCGAGGAGTTATGCCACCGAATCTGTATGTATTCTACGATTTACTTTATTTCATCTTGTCATTTCAAGTGATTGGCTGCTGCTTGATATCCCCGAAGTGGTTGCGCTTGATGTGCACGTTGACAAGGTGCCTACCTGTCTAGTACCCACTAACTCGTTCATACTGGCTCCAGGAGACAGTTGGTCGTTGCTGGAGGGGACGGGGTGCACGGTTCTTGTGGCCGTGCTAGGCTCAAAGAGCGGTTCCATGCACTCAGCGTGGAGCGGACTACGGTCCAGCCACCGCCTTGTGTGCGCTTGATTCCCCAAATACAGCGTGCTTGTGTTTGCCTGCGTACAAGTGTGGGCCGGCTCCGTTGATGAAACGTGGCTCCCATCCACACGCCTCCCGGTCTTATTCCTTCGGGTTTACACTGGATATGGGTGTGTGGTTGGTGCAGCGCAAGCCACGCATGGTCCCTTTGTAAGCGCAGGCGTCCTGTGGCTGGCCACAGTGACAGACAAATCCGAAACCGGATACCGCCAACCATGACATATTAAACCATCGGTAATTTGTGCTAATGTCACTGACTGGAGAACCTACAATAACAAGTCTACTCCTCCTGGGTGGAAGTTGGCGGTACCGAGTGAGCCAAGTTCCGAATGCTGTAAAGTAGCTGTGACTCCACATGCACAAAAGTAACCATCGCGAGGTTACTTCCAGGTTAACTGCATAGTCATCTTCGTGATAGATGAAAGGAGGGTATCAAGCCGCTTCAGCCATTGCATAAATGACAGTGGCTTAATCCGGGAAGTCAAAGTGCCCTTAGCAGAAAGCCACCCAGTTAGCAGCCGAGCCGAGCTGGCTAGGGCAACATGTCGCAATGCATGCTTACACAACGAGTGATTCAAAATGACCCACCGGATCAATCATTAGATGTGTCAAGCGTTGTGCATCGTGACCAGGTGACCGAAGGGGTAGAGTCTCGAGATGACAATGCAAAAGTCCTGGTTCCAAGTAGCAGTGCTACCATATCAGTTTAGTGAGCGCAATGAGTGCGAAGCCGGTCTTAGACTGCGGTGTTGTGAGCTAACAACACTTCGCATTTTGCTGTTTCGCATACGATGTCAATGACCGAACTGACCGAGGTTCACTTCAAAGCGAACTACGGTTAAAATGGGGGTGACATGTCGCATTCCAGCCAAACAACGAAAGTTTCAAAAAGAAATCCGGCCAGTACCAGCGGCAATTACAGATAAATTGCATTATCGAAAGCAGGTGTTGAGCTGTTTTGCCCTTTGTGACCCGGTATCCCAGCAACGCTTCCGGCATGCTATTGAGTTGTCTGACCAAAAGAAATCAATCACCGGACTGATTGTTAACAATTGTCAGATCAGGTGGTCGTAAATCTCGCACATTTTAGACAGTCGTGATCAATGTGAGACTTCGCGACGCAAAGTTTTGGAATGTTGCAGCTAAAGTCAAATGGATGTGTTCGGCCAGACAGAGAACAGCATCGGGTGATGAAGAATAACGAAATTTTGGTCACATAGAGCCCGGCATCATCCGGTGACATCTAACGGAAGAAGTACGCTAAAGGTTTCTTACAAGAGGGACGCCAAGTATCTTATTGCACAGTTATAGTACGAACGACTGTCTCAAGTAGAAAACACGATGTACATCAGTTCCAATCGATGAACCAATGTACTATTCGTTGCCCGTCGTTGTGGTGCCCTTATCAGAGCCATGGATGACGGTGGTCACTGCGACAGAGTATTCTCAAGTCGCTCATGCAGGCAACCATAGCTCGATGCGAGACGCGCTTAAGTAATCTTGCATCACGGTTGGTTATAGTCGAAAGAAGAATGTCGCTGTTCAGGCGCAAGAGGAGGAGTAACCGCGTTGGGAAGTAGTATGCCCGCAACACAAGTGACAGATGCAGATGGACAACGTGGTGCATCACATGCGGGCATATGTCCCATCGGTGCAGACTTGATAATTCAATAAAGTGGTCATGTAGCCGGCTATCAAGCTAGTTGCATGAGTCCGCGAAAGTACCGAAACTGTTTTAAGCGTGGTTCGCCAATAACAGCAGACACCGCGGCACAGCAGCTGAGGTGTTTCTCACCTCTAGCAAAAGTGTATAGCGATATAATGACTGAGGCTGTACCGCCCCAGCAGTATGGCCATAAGTATACCCCGTTGTCGAGCTCATGGCCTTTATCTCCTATCATTGGGAGGTCTGGCCGTGTTTAGTTCAAATACTGGTAGGGTGATTACTTATTATTCTCAGTGGTCAAATCGAACACCAGCACACTGTGTTACAACGCTGGAACGAGTCCTTCCGAGGGCAGACCATGGCTGTTGCGTGAGTAGGAGTTTGGTGACCGAACTAGCACATCGCAAACAGCCCGCCAGGCAGAAAGCAGTCAAAACGATTGAGGCCACGTCAAAAACGATTGGACGATCGAGATACACATAGGAGTGTCTTTGAGCTAATAATACGGATGACACTCAGCGCAGAATCTATGCAGTAACCGAGTACTAGCTTCTGATTTTTACTTTGTCTGAACTGGAGGGTCAAGCAGATAGCACTGAAGACAGCAGTACAACACAATGGATGTCGACACCAAGACTATTTGCTTCAACATCCTGTGAGCCGTTGCTAGGGAAGCCGCAATGGAAAGGTTAGGTAAGAGCGTTAAACTCACACAGTGGTTCCGTCATGCAACGGCCTAGCCACTGATCCGAATTCGCACGTTATGCATGGTTTCCGCAACAATACAAATGATTTGCAAGGTGAAGCAGCACAGACCGGCCACAAATTAATCGTAATTCCCATCCACATATTTCCTGGCCATATTCACTTCCGGATGCTAGCCGTGGGTGGTGGAGAGCAAGCCGTCTATGGTTCCTCGGTATGCGTAAGCAGCCTATGGCATTTCGCAGCCACAGTAAAGTGCCCATCTGGAAAACGATGCCGCCAAAAGTGAATACTAGCTGCTGGGCATATAAATAGATGATCAGCCGAATGTAAAAAATGGCGCGCAAGTATAAATTTGTACAGCTTGAAGCCAAATATGAACTAACAATCATAAGTGTTCTCCCTACTCTACTTGTGATTCCACTGGGATCCGAAGGACGATGAACACGGTTGGTTGGATACACTAGCTGACACGATTAAGAGCTGACCTCAATGGTGTTTGCGTTGTGAGTCTCGTTATCCATCCTCTCCTCATTTAGCTTCCCCATCCAACACAATCGCAAACCCCATGCATAGTATGATATTTAGCAGCATGTTAATTTCTGGCTTCTATAATCTCCGTATTGCAGGACATTAGCTGAGGTGTGTGATTCCGCTACACTTGTTGCCCACAGTTGTGGCACTCTTTCTTACCGATGAATCTTCGTTTTAATAACACATCTGCGGTCACTCCCTTGAAACAGAATTGCAGGACGCCCAGTCCGACTATCAAACTTCGTTCAACATCAGTATCCTCCTTGGTGACTACACCACTAAGGGGATTAAGAATACTAGGTTGAAAACACTATTTCGGAACTTTTTAGAGTACTAAATGGTACTGAATCCAGTCAAGCATCCATAATCAGTCTTACTAGCATCGTGCGCCACGGTTTTTAGGATGAATAAAAAAAGGATTCCGGTCAGATTTTCAGAGACATGATTCGATTGCAGTACTATTCCACAAACAAAATTAAGTCACGTAGGGCAACTAGCTCGCCAACAGCTATACACTTCTTAGTTTATTCTTAACTATAGTGTTGTTGAAACGTTCATTGTTGGGTTTCGTAGTGTCTGTGGTGTGGTTGGACTGTGATATGAAATCGCAATTTGGACTATAACCTACTGTAAAGTACACCTAGGTCGTTCCGATCAATGTAATTGATGAACAGTTGCCGGATTGTAGATAATCAATAACAAACGAACAAGGGCTGATGAACGAGATCAAGCCCACTGCAATCATACAGCCATATTTAACTGTGATACCGTCTTAGTACAGGATCCAATCAGTTAGCTAGGCTACTAAATTGCATAGATAGAAATTCGTCACATCTAAACTTCTAAATTGTGCCGAGCGTAAATAGTAGAAAACACGTAAAAATCTTAGGCGTGCTATGGGTTGCGCCAGACCTGAACAAAATCTTTGTCGTGAAGAGCAATCGGCACAAAGAGTTAGGACTTATTTTCTATCAAGGTAATAGGTTATTAGCGAAGCCTGTTGCTGCGGCACCAGACCGTGGTGATATTGTAGCAAGGAGACAAAGGAATTACGTGACCGGAGTTGTTTGAGTTAGAAACCGACAAGCTCACAATTATTGGTGAAAATAAACGGCTTTGGGGATCAGTTTTTCCGACAGTTTAGAAAAATTAGTGCGAGGATTTTGAAAACTAATTCCGTTTTACATAAGGAAAAGTGGCTTGAAAGTATAAGTGACAGACTTATACATGGATAGTGATGGTATTTGCAGGTCGGACATAAATAAATACTATCTTCCTCGATAGTGTGAGACACAGTCCCTAATGATATGCGAGTGTTTGGATGACGTGAAACAGAGATTAGAATTGCCAAAATTGCTAATGGTTGTGAGAACTGTGTGCATGAGCAAAAACACATCAACTCCCAGCGGAATCACTGGAATGCATCATGCAACGGAAGGAGTACGTTTAAACCAATGTCATTTTCGTCTCAGCAACATATGCTGAACTATTAATACCGACTACAGTATAACTGGAGAAGTTGGTAGTTTAAATATCGAAATATGTTCAGAAACGTCAAAACCACAAAAACAATCTACGGTGGCTGTGCAGTGTTTTCGGGTGGGCAATACCCAATTTCCATCTACTTTGAATACGGTCCCAGCGATCGCAGTGACTAAGGTTCATTTCAATGTGAATCACAGTCCATTGAATTGAGGTTGCGTGTCGCAATCCAATCACACAACGTGTAATCCAAACTTGACCCTCCAATCTACGGTTCTTATTGTTTACCGAGCAACCAGGTGACGTACACTAGTTATGTAATTAATCACTAACTTGTGACTCGCAAATGTGAGATTTCATTGTTAGTTGGTAATGGTTCTCCGAACCTGACATTGAAGAACTGCACATGCAACAATGAGAGGAATTGCTGCGCTGAGTTTAATTCCACTATAATCCGTTGCAAACATTGACCACGGGCGTGTACCGGTGGCCGTGTTTGCTGCACGGTGTCCGCAGGTGAAGCAGTGGCCTCCCCGGATGTAGCAGACGGTAGGTCATGATGAGGTCGACTGCACAGGATGTGCAGTCCCCATTGTCGTAGAGTTAACCCCGCGTCTAGTAGAGAAGCGTTGGATCTGTTCTGTATTCTGGGCCTCGCTTCAGGTAATCAGGCGAGTGGTAACCTCTTCAGAAAAGACGCAGCGCTTGAACAACCAAAGCATGTGCAGTCCGTTACGACACAGCCTGTTCGTGTTATCCACGGGCTTCAAATTGCAGCCTGAGAGGAGGTCTAGTTCCTTCACAGGTGTAAGATGCACCAAGTAGCCGTCAAGAGAGTAGTTTGGGCCGTCACCACCCTTCCCTAGGCTCCAGAATACCGAATTGAATGGGCTGACCGAGAGGCGGACTTGTGTAGACCACATGGGGAGGGTGTTGGTCTTGCTGAAACACGTGTAGTCGTCGTAGGTGTTAATCACCCTAAAATTTTAATTCGTTCGCAAACAGGGCACTCATTGATTGATGTCGATGTTGAGTAGGAACAGACTGAGTCGAATGACCGTGTCTTGGAGTAGGCCACTTGTAGAAAGATATCAATGGACCAGATGGTCATCGATCTGTAAATCCCACTTTCGTAAAACGATAAACTATCGGGCGCAGTGGTGCAGTCAGCCAACAAGACTGTACACTAAGCATGTGGAGCGGGACTTCATGGTTTACTTTGTCCAGCGCTTTCCAAAAATCCATGTACATCACGTCGACAGACTTTCTCAGGTTCCCTGACCGCAACCATTCATATGTTGTCACCAGCAGGCTGCTAATGCACGAACGACCTGGAATGAAACCAACCTGTGAGGCCGTCTGGAGATCATTTGACTAGACCATTCGTTGCACTCCTCTTTATGATCTCGGTAAAAGGTGTCAGATAAACTGTCCTATAGTTGTCCACTATGCTGGGGTCACCGCCTTTCGGAAGCGGCTTTACTACTGGTCATCTCTAGTCGCTCGGCAACAAAGCTACGTACAGAGATCTCTTGAACATGTCAGTCTCCGCAGGTGAGAGGAGTGCTGATAGGGACTCGATACATTGGATGAAGCCCGTCAAACGCAACGTGCTTGGTGCCGGCAAGGTTGGCGAGTAGTTGATGCACGTCTTCAACATTGCAAAGCAGACTGTCGAGTTCGGTAAGCGCGATAGGCGTCGAACCCGGTACAGAGACCTAACTATATACAATCAGGAAAGCAGTGTGTTGCCAACATGGGCGCGCGCTCAGCGCTAGGGTGTAAGGTGGTCCGTCCGAACTCTGAATGACTGATAGGTTGACCGCGGCTTTGGGTGCCGCTTCACGCAAGTAGATCCACTTCGTGGAGGGTTTGCCAACTGTTAATCGAAATTCCGGCGCTTGCTCGTTTTCGCATTGTGAGAATATTTCGCTGGCTTTTATATGCCTCGTGGTCATCGGCCGATTCAGAGAGGAATTCGTCCCACATTCATCACCGTCAACGAGCAAGTTTACCACATTTCTTGTCAAAAACACCAACAGACGCCAACTTCGAAGTGAGGGAATCAACTTGAGCATTATCAATTGTAATGGGTTCATTTTCAACATTTACACTACCACTGAGAGCATACTGGACGATCAATATAGTATACATAGGAAGGAAGAAAATGGGAGATGTGCACAAATGTCACTCCAATAACCGCTCGCACAGCATGTTTTTCTTGGTCTAACGATCAAAGGTGACTTATAAGGCAAGACCGTATTACGACAAGATGAAGTGTGGGAGAATATTTCGAATTTTGAACGAGCAGAATAGAAATAGACAGTTTTTGGAAGGCCACTGTGCAATGGATGGAATCGGTCAGTTATCACAAGGAAAAATGATTAGAAGCAATAACATGTCTAGCAAAGGTCATATCAACTGAAGAATCTCTAGACAAGCTGCTGCATCTAGTAATGTGCTTTACCGAAAGTACCAATAAAATGTAGTCTTTCTACAGCAGTCCATGAAACATGACAGTGGAGCAGTATAACCAGTGGTACATAGGCGCTATGCAGAAAGTCCTAGCCATTGTCCTCTGTACAGTCCGTGACTGGCATCGTAGTGGAAGATGAGCAAAGCTATATCATAGTCAACTGTCAATCACGTAGGTCTGCGGCTGTCACCCATGGCGAAGTGGTACTAGCTGCTGGCATCCTGAAGTCATGGGGGCGGAACCCGGTAGGAGTCCGCTGGGAGACGCACCACTGACGAGACACAGAAGGTCGAAACGCCGGCGTCTGGTGCTTTTAAAGACTAACCTAAGCCTGCTGATGGAGAGTGACGATTATGAATTAGCTGAATAATGTATTATGTTGAGCCGAGATATTAAAGTATGGGGTACTGAAAACACCCTAATTCTAAAGGTGTAAGAAGAAAGTTCAGATTTATAAAATGTTTCACAGACATGCGCGGAATAAGAGGTTGGGGAACAGAAAGATACCTACGCCACAACAAATAACTCTGTGTATACCTACATGGTTGTTACGGAAGCAGCAATAATAGTGGCAGTTGTCTTGGTGGTGGTGGCAGTGATAGCGACGGCAGCGGCAGTGGTAATAGCAGTAGAAGCAGCAGCAGTTGTTGTAGTTGGTAACATCAGCGTGTGTGTTTTCTAGTGCCTACAGAGGAGTTGCAGGAAGTGCAGCGTGCGAACCTGAACACCCATATAATGTAGTATGAGCGGGAAAGAAAATAAGGGGAAGTCAACCCACGCTTCGACATATGCTCCACCCATAGCTAGATGAGTTTGCGTGATAATGCACCTGTCCCAAGAACGCCCACAGAGTGTATAGGCAATACGCACTACGAAGACATGGGTCTGTGTCATGTGTATGCGACTCTTGCGAGATCGCCCAGTGACTGGTACAGAGATCATAACTGTCAGACAATAACGGAGTGGTGCATAGGTCTTAGACCGTTCCGTGATTAAAAAACTCCTTGAACCCAGCACTTTCACGACTAGCAGTACCAAGGTACCAGCAATCCAGGTGATAGGATTGGAAGGATAGGCGTCTTGTCTGCATTTCCACTGCACACAGGCACATTGGATGTATCAAGTGGGGATCAAAGTGAATCAGGCCTAGTGCGAGAAGAAGTGAACTGCAGCATGGGAACATATTCGGAACCGAGCGGGAAGTCCCTTCAGAAGGCTTGGTGGACGCGGTTAATATAATTATCATGATACAACATCATCATAAATATATTAACCGGGAGTCTACCAAGCCTTCTGAAATGCAGCATGGCAGTCCTGGTATGGTTGGACATGTGAGTATACACAATGTGTGTGTTAAGCACACTGGTATCTTTGAGAGTCAGCTCTATCGTCATTTAACTCCGCCTTTACCCCCCATATTTACCTGTACCCAGCACCTGGCTATTCACACTGTCAAGTCGAGCTTACAGTTCACCTGATGCCATGGAAGTTGGAGAGGTAAGGCAAACCGACTCTCAACTCTAATTCATCCGTGTGCTACAGTTTGGGTCTATATGAACCTACCCATCTCACGTATTCTGTGGAAACGGAAAGGTGAAAGTGAACCGTACCTATGGTGAAGAGTCGACTTCAATGGCATTTGTAGATAAGATTTTTGCCGCTCTTCAACTCGCTAAGCCTCTCCGAACCACTATTTGCCTATCCATGTACAATAAAAATGTATAATATCAGTTGCTTCTAATTCGTATTCTGTACTAGTGTATAGTATTCTATCTCTATCCAATATCTTACTGTGTCGTTTAGCGGCGTAGTGACTGAGGTATCTTCCACTTCTAAAGATAGTTAAATAAAGCAAGATAAAACACTGTCTTCAATACATGGAACGAGCAAACTTGACTGGATAGCTAGCACTCTTTCCATAATTGTAACAATTAGTTCCCACGGAAACTTATAGCGGAAAAGTTAACACGAGAGTGCCGCACGATGTAATTCCGGGAAAATTTCTCTGCAGAGAAATTTTTGCGGAATCAAATCGCGCGGCACTTGTGTTAACGCATTCGATATGCCAAGTGAAGCATACTTGTGGCGAGTAAATTGAAGCAGTGCACTGGCGATTAGTGGCGTGCTGTAAGTTAAGTAAGATCCCCGACTAAGAGGTGTTGGTTCAGCTCTACGAAGTCGTTCGATGACTGGCTATTAGGATCAGAACCAACAACAAGAAGAAATATCCATGCGGATAGCAAACTTGGGTGGATGGAAAAGCGATGATAGCAAATCTTCTTTGATGAGTTGCGGAAAAAAACATGGAAGTGTGGAGTGTGTAGAGGGCAAATGTGGCGTTTGAGTCATCATCGCCAGTCGGTGATCACACCCAGCGTTCACTGTGCGCGTGTATGTCTGTCCAATGATACCCACTCAGTTACTTGCCAAAATACACGTTGCGTGCTGCCAGCTCGGTGCGTTCTATTGTCCCTGTGTCGTTCGGCTACGAGCCATTACTGCGTTCGCAGTCTTCCGTTAGTTCTACATGTGTAAACTCTGATAGTGGCGATGGAGTCTATACCTAGAATTATTCGGCAGGAGTCGCCTCATTCCAATCCATCCCGTGCAATGTGACTCGGTGGAAGAGAACACTCGGTGACTATCTTGAACTCTTCAGAAGCACAAATCCTCATATCACAATTACTGAGCATCAATCTGTTAGACTACTGAGACAACACTTGTGTGCAGATAATCAAAGGTATTTAGATGCTCTCCTATTACCTGAAAAGGCTTGCCGATCATACGGACTGAAATCTCTGGATGATCTCTGGGGCTTACAACAATGTGTTTACTGCATGACTACTGTATATTACCAAATTTAAGCTGATGATTTTTGGACAATTTTTCATTTCCGTAGTGAAGGGTCAGATGTGCGAGTTGCATGCAAAATCCACCGGGGAATTCACCGCACACCCCTACCCCTATCTCCTCTTAGCCCCACTCGTTAATGACGGACGTTATTCCAGATGGGGTTTTAAAGTACCACATTTTTTCGGCCGATGTCCAACAGCAGCACTGCGGGCAGCGTACGTATAACTATACACTTAAGTTTTGTGGCGAAAAGTCTTGGAATATTGCACATCTGACGTTCGTGACAGACGGCAATACGGAATCAAGCAACATCACACTCAAGAACAAGCATGATAGGAAAGTAGCTACCGCTATATTTTTGGGACGTCGGCTAGTATAGGGACTCATGACTGGACAAATTTGATATTGCAAAGTCATATTGCCGGCCTATCCACGGACGGTCTTATATTTGACAATATATGGTAAGTTTTTCCCAACTACCGAAGGGAGATGTTAACGAATTTACAACACGCCGTGATAATGAGATCCTGTCCATGAAATGGGAAGAATTCGTGGCTGTTCAATGTCTTCTGGTTGACATTTGCGACAACAAGAACGCCTGCTGTCGGAAGACGAAAACAATAAGCTTACTTGGGAAGTCACGTGCACGTTGTTCAGGCAAGGAGAAAATGTGTGGTTCGACAAGTAATTCACAACGAAAATGATCAGCCCTCATATGTAATCCACGTGGTCAAACCGCGGTTGTCACCGAAAAACACTCCATTATGTGCTAAGGTGTGATGACAGTCATGGAAGAGTAAATGACTGTAGACATAAACAATCCACTTGCCATAAGTGCGGCAACGTCGGACATCTTGCGAGTGTTGACCACTCAACAGTGCTTCCATGTCGTGTAGCCTAAACTACACCAAATACTGTACGGATAGTGGAGAATTCCAATAAGTTCATAGCTAATTTGATTTCACATACTACCATATCACATATGCGCGGAATACTTCCATAAACTGTGGAATTGGGGATTGAAGGCCAACCTGCGCGCCTAGAAATCGATATAGGGGCCTCAGTTACGATGCTCAACAATCGCACAAGCTTGAGCCTAAAAGTTGATTTGTAAGTAAGTCTGTCTGAGCCAACTTGGCGCAAAAAATGATGGTTTGAAGAGTGAGATACAAAAGCACGTGCCTTAAAATCCAAAGGAGCCGATGATGTGTGAACACATCAGAGTGCCTGTGCCAATTAAAGTTCTCCAGGAGCGATGTAACAATCTCGAAATATCGAAAGATTGTTACATCGAACCAAAACAGAGAAGAGATGTAATAGTTGGCGCACACCATCCAATTCGGTGCGTGCGCTAAGCAAGGTGAGAGAACGAGTAACGGTTTAGGTGGAGAGCTTAAGACCACGCAGGTCGCGCTTTTGTACACCATTGAAGCATGTTGAACTGTAAAAGAACATGTTTTGTGGAGAAGACGATGTTTTTGTGATTCCGAAATCGATTAGAATGAATGTGTAGGGTCCAGACGGAGACGCGCTACATTTTCTGGTACACAGCGGGATATCCAAGGGAGCCAGCAGCAGAGATTTAGCTCTAAGATAAGCAACCGAAGTCCACCGCTAAGACAAATGTCTAAAACCTCGCACTAGAGGTGGCGAAGCTCAAAATAAGAAGTCGGTTATTTTGATGTTCATATATATAAACAAAAATAGATTGACAGGAAGGAGGAGTTCTGGTCAGAAAGCGATAGGAAAGGACGGAACGAACGGTTAATACGGTATTCGTTCGGTTGACATAGCGACGGCGATGGGAAAGCAATAAAGACAACGATAGACCAAGTAAACTGGCAAGTCTGACCACCAAGCTAAAGGCACTCGCCTTGACCAAGACAGTGACATGAATCGATACGAAAGGAACGCCTGACGACATACAAGGAAAGGATGCACTTTTGCGTAACTTGGAATAGCTAACTGGTATTCCACGGGTAATTAGCACAACTAGATTGAAAACCAAGGAGGCAGATGCGCGTATGCGATAACTGAGGGCTAACACTTGCGAAAAGAATACATTTCCGCAATTCACTCCAGGTAGATAAATGTGACAGGTAAGTGAACGCTGGGGATGCGATTGGTTAACTGAGCAAAGTCGAGAAATAGTCCGCTGAAGATGCACAACGATCGATCTACCGCTGGACACACACTGGTCCCTCGGCACAGCTGTCAGTTAACCCTACTAAGAATAGCAGAGGTTCAATTGGCTGCTTTCAATCAAAGTGTAAAGTTATGTTGCACGAGCGGATTGATGGGCCGCCGAACAGTCAATGGAAGTGGTGGATCGGTTCACTTTTCTTGGTAGCTGTGTCACTCCTGGTGGCCACACCGCACAGAGGAAATTAGTTCGTGTATCGTCAAGGCCCGTGTGGCTTTCCAGTGAAAGGTAAGGTGTGTAACACTGCGATAAGATCTGTGTTACTGTATGGACCAGAGACCTGGCCAGTTCGCAGGGAAGACATAAAACGCTTGGCGGTGTTTGACCACCGGTGCCTTCGGAGTAGTGCTCACGCCTGGTGGGATATGTGGAGACATTTTTATACATTTAATTTTGTTCTTTAAAAGTAATTGCATACACTTCAGCATCCGCAGTGATAGTGTAAGATGCTGAAAATGTGCCTACCCGGGTACATAAAGTCCAGTTTGAGTTGATTTGACTTGAACACGAGGTAAGTGATGATGATGTCCGCCAAATGGTTCTGATGCTTCAATCGAGTGTCTGCTCAGGCTTAACCATCTAAGCTGGATAGATCATGTCCTCCGTAAGCGCGTTGACCGGCTTCCTAGACGTGCATTGTACGCCGTGGTTGCATTTAATCTGGCGAAAACGAGAGGTGGCCAGTAGATGACATAAAATACGTCAGTAGTACGCCGGTACGCAGTACCGACGCCTCGCTGCTACACGACAAGCACATGTTGCGTGTGGGCTAAGGAGACTGCGAGGGTCGCCCGGTCTTCTAAGCAGCCTCGAACCCCTGACTTTGGGTCGCAAAGCGGACGCCTTGTCCTTTGGGCGACGGGAGGGTAGTCGATGACGTGGCATAAAGAGAGACTTAGTCAGGTTGGTGCAAGTCATCCCAGGTGGTGGGGCATCAGAATGGTTCACACATGCAGCTGGAGACTGTAACAGATATGGTGCAGTCGAGTGGTCAGTAGTGTTCCTGCATTCAGTTTCTATCATTTAGTCGTTAGTTTTCCTTGCCAATTAGGTATGCGCACTTCTGTCTTTATTCCATTTTCTTTGTATTCTATTTGCGTTCAACTTCATTTTCTTAACGTCAGTACTTACTCACGCGGTGTTTCCACCAGACATAAGCTAAGTTGTGAAGGCAGCGATGACTGAAGGTAACCAGCCTCTGTAAGTCTATCGATCTGATGGGCCAGGTTTCGCAACCGTATAGGAGGGTTGAAAAGACGCCTACATTGCAAATACTGTCTTTCAGAAGGAGAGTGATGTCGCATCTGCGCCACAGGTGGTGGAGATTGGCAAAAGCACCCTGAGCTTTCGCTATACGATTCGTAACCTCATCTTCGATCCCAAGGGCGCTAATATAGCTGCCCAGGAACTTGAATTCCTGAACGATTTCTAGCTGATCAACGGCAAGCATAAGCGTAGATGTGGGTCCCTTCCAAGTTTGGAGAATATGGCATTCCGAGGGTGCAAAATATAGCCCGAAACGATTGACAGCCAGTGCTGCTTGACACGTTTGGGAGCTGCTACAGATTAGCGCAATGTCATCGGCATACGCCAAGTAAGAAGTTGTTCACCTGGCAACAGCTCCACACCTAAGTCGTGCCCTGAGAAAGACGTTTCCATGGCTTAATGAATGGCGAAGTTATGGAAGAAAGGTGATAGCGGGCAACCTTGTCTTACTCCGCTAAAGATATTACAGGACGGCGACAGTTTGCCATAAACCCTCCCTCTGCCCGAACTATGAGCGTACAACCGTCAGTACCGGTACGAGAATGAATGTAAAAACAACCCTGAGGCGCTGAATCGCCATATAAACGCTCCGGTCACTAATGACGAGTATGATAGCTTCACTTCTAGCCATACGGATGCAATGTGAGTTGCTGAATGAATCAGTTCAGTTGGCCAAATGTGACCATTTATGTGAAAAGCAGTGGATGCAACGTCCAAGAATGAACAAAAATTAAAGAAAGTGGAAAAAGGAAAAACGTAGAACGAGACAAAAACTTAGTACCAGATGCAACTGCGCCAATGATACCTACTCATTGAGGTACACAATCACTGACATGGCCGATTCCGGGTCCCCTATTCATGAATGCGACTAGCAGCGAACCTATATAGCCCCTCGGGGGGTCTCTCCATGCTGTTTAGCTACACCATTAACTGGCCACCTCAGAATTCCGCCTAAATACGTGCGATTCCAGCAAACGACACACGCCAGGGCAGCCAGTAAGCACGCATATGGCCCAGTCAATGCACGTCGAGTAAAGCTAACCGATGGTCCCACATGACCCACATGATGTCCACCGCTGACAATAACAATGCGTACAACTCAATATCACTCAGTTGGTTGTCCCCTTATATAGGGGCTACAGTCCGCAGAAGTTGGTGATTAAACTTGGTTAGAATTGCAGTAGCTTCAGGGTGTAACAACTGTTAGGGGAGCACACACATAGCAGTCTTAGAAGTGCGTTTCCATACCAACATAAGCAAATATATTTCACGCAATGTCAAGAAACTGATTCTCATCGACAACTAGGACTAATTCAGATTAAAGTTTGTTGGCCGGGAGCCAGCTAGTGAGAGTGCTTCTGCGTTTCAATCAGTCACTGACAGCATTTTTAACTTGAAGCAGCCAATGAAAGCGTTTCATCGAGAATAGCAACAAGAATGTATCTTTATGGATTCGGTTGAAAGCTTGTCGATGCCATTATCTTCAATAAGCGAGGAAAAAAAGGGGGCATAGCGACGCATTAGTAATAATCAAGTTCAAAAGTAGGCATAAGACCGTTAAAACATTATGTACTCACTGAGAAAGTGCAATAGCCAATGCATCGTTAAGGACGCTTTCTCCGAAAACTAGAGCATGCAAGTCCACGTCCACACCGAGGTCATTAAAGATGGCAAGAACGGTAACTACAAATCAAGATGACAAGAGGACGACAACCTGGATCCGTTGCTGATATTATGGAGCCGAACAAAAGACAATCCGAAAATGATAAGAGAGTGGAAAGCGTTGCCATACCACGCGTGAAACCATAGCATATAATGCTGCGAAATGAAGGGTCTGGGAAGATGAGTTACCCGACCACAAAGGCTGACAGAAAAGTGCCCACAAAAGCATACGTCAAAATGGCACCGATATTTCTGAAGAAGTGACACTTTGCTCAAGGTTAGAGATAGAATAAAATAACCTTACTCTGTTCATGCTGTAACCAGCACAGAATATAATGGGAGGCAGCAAGACGTTAAAGAAAATTTCAGGATTGAAGGTGGCTTTGTTGTTAAACGGGATTTCCGTGGAGGCAACTTGCTCATATCCATATTGAAAAGACATGCTCAGATTGAATCGGCCAAACTCATCGCGAACAGGCAAACGAGCTATGAGCTTCTGGGGAGGCAAGCGACCACCGCAACTCGTGTTCGTGGAAAAATCATGGGCGAGGTCATGATACTCCACTGAGAGTTTCGAGGGTTTCACACCATAGCGGAAAGCAACGCCCACAATTAAACCTAACACATAAGACCACTGAACAATTGTAACCCACCGTATACAACAGACAAACCGGTTTCGTGGAAGTATCGGAAACGTCTATGTTTAAACGTCCAGATGGTAATCACAGAGAGCACAATAAGTATCGTATAGACTAACAATATCAGACTATCGAGTCTGTGATCCAGTTGTAGTCGTTGCTCTGTCTGATCTTCGACCACTTTACTTTCACTCAAAAGACAATGTGTGGCAGCCATCAGTGAAGCGTCGTGGCGCAACGAGACAACCACGTATTGGACATATAGTGTAAAGAAGTCGAATTCAGCTGAAATTAAAAAGTAGCATGTAAAGCAAACAAGTAATTGAGGTTGGTATCGAGCAAGCATTTGATAGCCGAAGAGCTGGGCAATTGCAGGTACAAAAGCATGCAATAGTAATTTGGGAAGGAGTAGACGGGTAAGTATTGAACAAAATCTCACGGTAATTTGATAAACGCAGGAAGTGCAGCGTTATCCACATCGGTAACGTTGAACTGGCAAACCAGCAAGGAAGCATAAGGAATCGAGTAAGCAGGAATACTGAGAAAGGGACAAAGGAGTTTAGTGTAAAAAAATTCTAGTGTAAGGCCTAAATGCCAAAAGGAAGTGGCAGAGTAATACACAAACAGTCGGGCAATAAACAAAGAGTGAGGAGACAGATGAAGGGGTCGGAAGTGGTACCTGCTGAATGGTCTGAACAAACGCTTACGCCTAGACAACAAATCAGTTAAAAATAATTCACCATCAGGCAAAGACAAGGCGGTGATCATCAGAAGACGTTCTAGTAAGTCACTGTCCCAGGTAGTAATTAATTCCGCTTTACAGAAAAATACAGTATCAAACACAATACAAACAGGAAGTTGGGCTAGAAAAGGACAGTAAATATGACACGGTTGCCGGTTCAAATCCATGTCAAGTGAGGTTTCGGGCCAAGTATGGAAAATGAAACGAAACCAAAATAATTCGAATTGCTTCAGCGACAATGAGCTGCTGAGGCATGCTGCAGATGAGCAGCTCAGATGTAATGGTGATGAGAATGGTACTGCGATGAGTTTGATGGGAGGCAGTTTGACCATGTTAAAGATGGTGGATGTTGGCAACTGCCAGTTAGAGAGCATCTTCTCCATGCAGGTAGTTCATTTCAGTTGAATAACTATGATCTGAGCATCGAAGTGCGGTGCATGTAGTTGCCACGAGTCACACCGTAAGAATAAGAAAAAATAACCATGGAGGACAGTGGGTTAAGCGAACAGAAGGAAAACCGAAGCAAAAAAGAAATGCGATAGGTTAGACAGTGTGGAAGGAAAATTAACAACCAGATGTAAAAACGAATGTAGAAACGCCACTGACCACATGACTGCGCCATGTCTGATAGGGTATACAATCATAGGTGTAGACCTTCTCGAGGCCCCCATCCACGAAAACGCACGAGCCAGCCTGATCAAGTCTCTTAGAATAGTGCTTCAAGATTCTATGCCCCGTCATGGATTAGCCACCACGCGGTTTCACCCCAATTGGCGCGGACGCAGCGTATAGTGCACATCGAGGAAGCCCAACAACGGGAAAACGGAGGACATTGCATAGCCAAAGCAAGCGAACAAGATTTAGCAAACAATCTAGGAAGCACCAGAAGGTTTCTCGCCAAAAAGGGAACCGGCGGACATCAGCATTGTTCACCCGGTGTTCCCAACAAACGTAAGCAAACCTTCACAAGCACCTCCGATCAAACGCAGCCAAGTTTTTAATGAACTCACTGCGAATCGGTCAGGAATCTGAATTCTGCGGCGTGCTTCGCGGATTTTGGGAGGCTTGTGGGGGTTGTCAGCACAGTGTTTGACATCTCGAAGGCAGTTGACGTGAATTCATACGGATTTGAGTTTACATGAGAATTTGCGAAATAGTTTGCGCTGCTGCTGACAATAATAATCGCGAAAAGCTGGTCGCATTAGTTACAGAGAAGTTGGATGCGAACGGTACGTTCTTCATGCCTTGTCCCTGTGGACAATCCACTTCCGGGTACGACTTCGGACCTTCCCGTCCGTTCCCCTGACTCTCCTTGTTTTTTGTTGTGATTACTCATGTATCTTGGCGTTTCCAAATGTCTATTGGTCAAGTGTTATATATTTGACTTCGGATGGGTGTGAAGCGTTGCATCACTATGGAAACCAGTTGGGGTTGTGGAGCACAATTCATGCAGAGTAAAGCAACAGGATTACCACGCGCTGTCTGCGCTCAAGTAATGTTCAGGCGGCCAGCTGTTAGTGGAAATGGGTGCTTCAACTTATCTTAATCAGTTCAGCTTTTGGTGTAGGTTAGCATGGTGATGACGGGTTTGTAGGCCAGGTATACTAAGTCGAAATGGAGGATGCCGTGATCGCTGAGTCAAAGAGGGTCATAAATGCCTTTCGTTCTCTTGAGACAATTTTCATCAAAGTATGTATGTATGCATGCAATCTCAGCAGTCTAGCTACTAGGCACAGAGCCAGAATAAAACCAGGGAGACCAGCGAACAAGGGACAGCCATCACGTCATAATCATCGTGGCATGGTAGTTAAAGGTGAGCAACACACTTCAGCTAATATGCCACAGGAGGAATGGAACATTTTGACAAAAACTAAAAGAAAGTACTTTTTCACACGCCGATTTATCTCTTCCCTGTCAATTTCGAAGTATGTAGTATCAAACATGTGAATCATTACAATACTGTACACAATTCCTCCACTGATTCCGGTTGCGAGCCATGTCTTCAAGAGTCCTAAGCCATTGGCACTCCTCATCTTGAGTCCCCATCCTGGAAAACGTACGAATTTAAAAGCGGCTAGACACGACATCAGCGATTTCATGTGCTGTCGCCAAGTGGAAGGCTGACCACCACGCGGTCGCCTCCAGCCAGGTCCTTGACGAGCAAATAGAGCGCGACG
This sequence comes from Dicrocoelium dendriticum, assembly GCA_944474145.2. NCBI lineage: Eukaryota > Metazoa > Platyhelminthes > Trematoda > Plagiorchiida > Dicrocoeliidae > Dicrocoelium > Dicrocoelium dendriticum. Next base: position 16,462,540 of record OX104065.1, on the reverse strand, counting down.
CGGTAGACGTTCAGGTGCCATGCGTAGGACGTGACCGAGCCATCTCAACTGACACAACAAAACCAGTTTGTTAAAGAGATTACTCGCATTCCCCAATATGCGACGTCGAACGTCATTACTATGAACTCGATGTTGCCACCAAACACGAGCGATCCTCCTTAAGCAAACGTTATCGAAGGCAGAAAGACGACGCATGTCTTCCACGCGAATCGGCCAGGAATCGCACCCATACAACAATACTGAGCGAACCGATGCGCTGTAAACGCGGTCCTTTTGCGAAAACGAGAAGACCGCGACGAGGCCACAAGTGCGTCAGTTTGACAAATGCTGATCGAGCTTAAGCGATACGAAGAGAAACTTCTTTGTTGATAGTGTCGTCAGCAGAAACACAGCTCCCAAGGTAGACGAAACTATCTACCTGTTCAAGTTGTGCAACTTCGAGAGTGAGCACGGGAGCAGGCGAAAGCCAATCCTTGAGCAGTACTTTACACTTCGATGGGGCGAAGCTCATGTCATACTTAGATGCTTCAACCGCCAAACGATCCAGAATGAGTTGCATACCCTGTGGATCGTAACCAAGTAAGGCGATATCATCATCATAATCCAATTCGGTTGCGCGATCACCCGGTAGAAGCTCTAGGCTAAAATGTTGGAAATGTGCTAGAGCATTCGACAGAACGTCTTCCATTGCGAAGTTGAAGAGAAATGGGAACATACGGCAGCCCTGTCGCACACCGTTATTGACAGTGCATTGCGAGGAAAGCTTGCCATAGACCCTCACTCCACCGGATGTATGAAGGTAAAGTTCTCGTAAGATGGCGGGATATTTCTCTGGCACCCCGTTCTTTAGTAAGCAACGCCATTAAGCAGATCGATCAACGGAGTCAAAAGCGGCACGTATGTCTAGGAATGCAACGATAGTGGGCCTGTGATAGATGTGGCGATGTTCGAGGAGCTGGTGGAGCGTGAAGATTTGATCCACGCATCCGCGGCCAGGACGGAAACCAGCTTGTTCTTCACGGTAGTATGATTCTCGTACTTGGGATAGTCTACGGAGCAGAATGTATGTCAATAGCTTGGAGGCAACCGAGATAAAAGTAATCCTGCGATGATTTGCACATGAAGTGCGAGCGCCTTTCTTGAAAATCGGGACAATAACTGATTCGCCCCAAGAGGAAGGCACTTCCTCTTCATGCCAGATTTTCGCGAACAGCTTGGTCATTTGGTTAATGATCTCTACATCGCCGTACTTGAATAGCTCCGGAGGAAGTCCGTCTGAGCCGACAGTCTTGAACCGCTTCAAGCGTCGAATCTCGAAGCAGACTTCCGCTTCACTGGGTGGATTCAGTGGGACGAGCCAGGGTGGACAACAAGGTGTAGTGCATGTACTGATGGATGATGGAGGCCAGTTGAACTGCGAGTGAAAATGCTCGGCCCAGCGGTCCATACTCCTCTGTTGGTTGGTAATCGGAGACTCATCCACCTCACAAATGACCTCACTGACACCAGGCCTCCTGAGGCCAGTGGACCCAATGAGTTGGAAAAGCCTCCGGGCGTTATCAGAGTGGACAGCGGTCTCTATCTCTAAAGCATGCTCAGACCACCATGTCTCGCGATCCTTGCGTAGGCTTTGCTTAAGCAGCCGGTTGGCAGCACGTTGCCACTCGTTGCAATCTGATTCCACCGGGATATGTTCGCGACGTTCAAACAGATCCAGAAAATGAGCAGAGATCCAAGCCTTCAAGGTGCGTCGAGTTAGGCCGCAGCATGACTGTCCGGAAATAGTCATCGCCTTCCGTATACACGTCCAGTGTTGTTCCACTTCTTGCGGTGGATTGCAACTGAGTACATATGCCAGTGAAGACTGATAGCTCGCCTGGACAGAGGAATCAGTTACTCTGTTTATATCAATCTTGCGGTGCTTCGTATTTAGGGATCGTCCAAAACACATACAGATTTTCGCGCAGAGCAGAGCATGATCTGAGTCAACGAAAGTGGACCAAAAGGACCTGCAGTTCGGTACGCTGCCACGACATCTGAAGCTAATTGCAATGTAATCAATTTGAGACTACAGTTGTGTTGGCGAAGGGGGACGCCACTTTGCGGAACGCTTCTTTGTACGCTTGAAGTTAGTGCTCGAAAGAAACAGACGGTTGTCTTCGCACAATGTGAGAAGCCTCTCTCCGTTATCAGAGCGGTTCTCATCCAGCGCTTGATGACCACCAAGGTGGCGTTCGTATGGTAACAGGCGGCCAACCCGTGCATTAAAATCCCCAGCTAGGACAACGCCATCCAACTTTTTAGCATTAGTCAAGAGCTGTTGTAGATCCCGGTAGAATTCGTCCTTGACCGAGTCGCCACTGCAGTCAGTTGGAACGTACACGGAGATCACAAACAAGTTGCGTCTCTCTTCGCGGTGGATGTTAATTCTATATGAACCCCGAAACCAAACTGCACATAGTCGGCTGTTAATCGGGAACTAGTCCAGTAGTGCCGCCTCGGCTTTGCCACTTAGTGCTATACCTACACCAGCCAAACCCGCTGAGGCTGCTTCTGGATCTCCAGTAAGACGCAGGTGATATCTGGCTTCGTGGTCAGTGGGGGATATCAACGTAAGCACAGCGCTGGGATCTTGCAACCGGGTTTCTGAAAGGCAGCACACATCAATGTCTAGGGAATCTAGGGTGCGCGCTAGACCGGCTTGCTGTCCAATCTGCATGAGTGTCCGAACGTTGAAGCATGCCAGACGGAGCGAGGATCGGGGACGAAGGAGAGCCATAGGTTGAACTCCGTGGTTTGGGGCGCAACCAGAATCGCAGCCAGATTGTTGAACACATGAATCGAGTAACGGAAAGTGAGGATTGTTAGCAAACAAACAAGTGGCATGTGATGAAGTCGCGTGAATGTGAGATGCAGAAACAGTAGCTGATGAGTACGTTGTACTACAGTCCACGGTCGTTTGAGAGGGCGTGATACTACCCAGTTGCCTAAGCGGAAGTAGTGAGTTGACTTAGGGGACTCCACCCCGAGCCTTTGGCTAAATAGCCTACCCGTAAGAAAGCGGGGGGAATTTAGGGAATCGCGCCCGTTGGGAAGCGCTTACTGATTGCTCAGTTCATGCCTCTGTTTGGTAGATTACCAAATAGGGGCCCAATACTCCCCTATAAAAAGCCACATATGTCCGTTTAACAACACTGCGACGTGGCGGATGTGACTCGCCACTAAATAAAGTCACTGCCCCTTGCCCCTCCCTGAGAGGCATTGTACTTTAAGGGTGCGTTGGGCCCCTGGTCCTTCACGGACCGAAAGGCGTATGAACCATCTATTTGGTCACCGGCTCCCAACGGGTTGCGACGCCCTCACATCGCCCTGCTGCCTTGTAGGTTAGATCTTTGATCAAAAGCTCGGGGTAGGGCCCCCTAAGACAACCCTCTATTTCGGCCTGGGCAACCGGGTAGTATCACGCCCACTGACGAATCATGGACTACACCGCTCACTACTGCTCCTGCTATGCCTCTCTTCTGTCCTAACTCGACCGCTCAACGTCCACTCACAGATCACCCCACCTCCCGTCCTTCACCTACATGTACTCTTATGTCTTCTACGGTCACCGTCACAAACGACCCACGTCTCGCAGCTGATGGAAGTAACAGCCAAACTCCCGGTTTTCAATGTCCTGCGATCGTAACCGCCTCTCACTCCACCGAAGCTCCAGCTCTTCTTCGACCTGGTTCTCCATTCATCCTCGCAGCGTTTAATGTTCGAACTTTGATGCAGATCGGACGACAAGCATGTCTGGCCCGTACTCTTGAAACGCTATCGGTAGACATCTGTTGTCTTTCAGAGACCAGATTACAAGACTCTAGCGCCGTCATCAGAATGGCCTCTCCGGTAAACTCTGACGCCAAATACTACTTGCGGCTTTCCGGAGACCTAGAATCTGCCGCCACTGGTCAAGCTGGTGTTGGGGTTGTACTGAGTGCCAGGGCTGAATCAGCTCTGCTTGACTGGATCCCAGTCAACAGCCGACTATGTGCAGTCAGACTAAGAGGTTCATGTAACGTAAGCAGGCGTCGAAATGTTAAGCGTGCCTTGTTTGTCGTCTCCGCCTACGCCCCTACAGACTGCAGCCCGGATGCAGTTAAATATAGCTTTTACCAACAACTACATGAACTTCTGCGTTCCTCCAAAAGGACGGATATAGTCATTCTTGCCGGGGACTTGAACGCACGGGTTGGTCGCCTTCTACCAAGCGAGCACCATCTTAAGGGTAGTTTTGGTCTCGGCAGCAGTCGATCAGACAATGGAGACAGATTGCTTGCTCTTTGCTCTGATCATCGCTTGTTTCTTTCGAGCACTAGTTTTCGACACTCGAGGAGACACACTGCTATCTGGCGCCCGCCCTCACAAACGCAAGAGTGCTCCCAGCTTGACCACATAGCAATCAGCTACAGATGGCGCGGAAGCGTAACGGACTGCCGATCGTACTGGTCAACTTTTCTAGACTCTGATCACGCATTGGTTCGTGCTAAGATTTGCATGCGTTTCGGAGGATCACCTAAGCGCACCCACTACCGACCGGACGTCGCGAATCTACAAAACGCTGCGATTTTAACCAGGTACCAAGCCTCACTGTCAACCTTGCTTGGCTCAACTATTGACGGTGATCTCGATTCGCAGTGGGCGAATATCAAAGATGCTTTAGTTTCCGCCAGTATCGACACTTGTGGAGTTACCCGTCACCCACCGAAACATTGGATTTCCGCCGACTCCTTGTCGCTGATGGACAGACGCCGCTTGATCCCATCGGATTCCAGACACGTTGAAGAACGCCAATACCTTGGTCGAGAGTTGCGCAGGAGTCTGCAAATGGACCGCGAAGCTTGGTGGTATGAACGTGCTAGGGAGATGGAGCTTGCTAGTCTCTGTGGTAATACCAGGAAACTCTTCCATCTCATTCGAGTCACCGAAGGTGTTCGATCTGGTATAAGTGAAACAATATGCGAAGAGGATGGCACCTTAATCACCAATCTTCAACGACGGTTGGAGCGATGGGCCGAACATTTTGACACGCAGTTTTGTTGACCCCCCGCTCCATCTGCTACCTCTGGCGCTCGCGCTGGGGCCGAGTGGTCTATCCCAACAGACCCTCCCTCTTCCCAGGAAATCGAGCAGGAGCTCCGGCACATTAAGCGTTATAAAGCCCCCGGCCCTGATGGTCTTCACCCAGCTCTATTTAAAGATGGTGGCGCATCGCTGGTCCGAGAACTCACCGCTTTGTTCTCGGAGATTTGGTCGAAAGAGAAAGTTCCATTATCTTGGGGTGAATCGATAATCGTACCCGTCTTCAAAAAGGGCCTGCGCACAATCTGCTCCAACTACAGAGGAATAAGTTTAGTCCCCGTCGTTTGCAAACTGCTGGTGTCCATCATACTTCGCAGGCTATCCCCAACACGCGAATCGTTGCAACGAGAAGAACAAGCTGGGTTTCGCCCTGGTCGCGGCTGCATCGATCAAATCTTCACACTTCGCCAGATCCTCGAGCTCCGCCATGTGTATCAGAGGCCAACGATTGCTGTGTTCCTGGATATCCGTGCAGCCTTCGATTCTGTCGATCGTACAGCACTGTGGCACTGTCTACTGGAAAATGGTGTCCCCGAGAAGTTCGTCTCCATACTGCGCGCTCTATATAGTCTGACCTCGGGCAGGGTTAGGGCTTATGGCATGCTTTCGCCTACCTTTGTGGTCTCCAGTGGAGTTCGACAAGGATGCCCTATCTCTCCGTTCCTATTCAACTTTGCCATTGAGGATGTCCTGAAGAACGCTCTGAGCGATTCGTTGAACGCTGGCGTTGAGCTCCTCCCAGGTAGTCGAGTTGTTGATTTGGATTATGCTGATGATATCGTCTTGCTGGGTGACGATCCACAGGTCGTCCAACTTGCACTAAACCGCTTGGCGATTGAAGCATCAAAGTACAGTATGTACTTTTCGCCATCCAAATGCAAGGCTCTCCTTCAAGACTGGCAGGTGCCTCTGCCTGCACTCACGCTTGCTGGTGAGACACTGGAGCTTGTGGAGAGCTTTGTCTACTTGGGAAGTTGCATCACTGCTGGCGGAGCTGTTGGAGATGAGATTTCGATGCGCATCTCGAGAGCTGGCCTCGCTTTTTCTAGGCTGAGGCATTTGTGGCGTCGCCACGACATTCGTCTCTCCATCAAACGGCGGGTCTATTGTGCAACTGTTCGTGCTGTACTGTTGTACGGATGCGAGACCTGGCCCATTCGTAAAGATGACTTGCGCAGGCTATCCGTCTTCGAGTACCGCTGTCTGCAGTCCATTGCCCGTGTGTGGTGGCAACACCACGTGAGCAATTTGGAAGTTAGACAGCGTGTCTTGGGACGTGGAAGCCACTCGCTCGAGGAGCTCATCTCACTGCAACAACTGCGGTGGTTGGGACACGTATTGCGCATGCCTGTCGAGCGTTACCCCCGTCGTGCGTTGTTTGCACTTGCTGGACAGGGCTGGAAGAGACGGTCTAATGGACAGCCTACAACATGGAGAAGCCGCATGAAAAAGTTGACGAAACAGTTGGCCTCGGCCGGTTGTTGTCGACTACCTGGTTGGAGTCTGAGAGATGAGGATACTTGCTGGTTGAAGACCTTGGAAGTTATGGCTCAAGATCGATGTCAATGGCGGACGTGTGCATCGGTTTGTTGCGGTGTCCCTTCTTCCTCCCCCTAAAAAAAGAACAAACTGAAAAAATTTCAAAAACTGTGAGTGGTAAAATAGACAAAAAAAGCAGTTCTTGTTGCTCTTTTCCTATTATTCATATTGTTTTCCTATTCAGCCATGATTCCGATGGCACAATATCTGTACCACAGATTGTATATATATATATATATATATATATATATATATATATATATATATATATATATATATATATATATATATATGAAATCAGCACAATTGCCGGAATACAATGGTCCACCAAGGCGGAACATTGTCGCCGAAGACTTCGCTGGAACGGGGTACACCCGTACCACCCAGCTGGCACCAAGAGGAGGTAGTTCGGCAAGCTAGCAATGGCCTGTTATGGTAAACAATTTTGACTATGCAGATCTGCTTAGTTTCGCCCAATACCCCCACGCAGCAGCTCAACAATTGCTGGATTTGCATTCGGCGTTTAGGGCCTCCTTACAAAGCTATGAGGTGCCAAACGTGTCTGCACCGTGTTCATGCTTCCGGTGACACATCGTTCCATGCAACCAAGATTAATTTCTGCAGCTCCCATCCGCTAACGGCACTGCGATGCATATGCTTGACTTGCCTCACCACCATTGCGAATTCCGGTCGAGAAATCCCAAGCGACCGCTTCTTCATGACATGTCCTACTCTAGGCTCACTTAACTCGGCCCTATTAACCCGCGCTACAAACCCCGTAACAACCAGCCGCATACGCAGTCACTCAGGTCACCACGAGCCGCTTGAAATCAAAGCTCGCAAGGATGTACGTTTGCTTAATGTGGAAAAACAGCCCCGGAACCTACTGCTGAAAGTCAATGGCCTGACTAAACGAGAAAAGCAAACTCTCAACCCACCTCTCTCACATGTCGTCTCCTCGTTACGGATTGCCGATGTGCCCAGCACTCGTCGACGCCCCAAGCTCCCAGCGGAGATCCACCCACCTAAGTACACCTAGTGCCGCCCCACGTTCGCTTCCGAATAAAGCGGCGAGTAACTCCACCCAAAATTTAAATGCGCAAACATGCAGGAGTTTAGCGACCCATAACTTCGGAATCAGCATTCTCATGACTCCAACATGTGGAGCTCGATCTGTGACGCGCTAAACCTCCCCGAAATTAAACGCACCAATATCATAAGAATGACTCGCCACCATACATCTCCATGCGTCGGTAAACCAAAACTTCTACGTGTCGACTTACAGCCGGGCTCGGCCATGGAGAATGTATTGTTGTCAGCATACTCACTCAAAAACAACGCATCCCTTGGCACTGTCGCATGTGTATCTTCCCCGAAATCCCGTGGACTACGCGTAGCGCGCGCACGCAAAAGCTGACGTCATCCCCAACCCTGCTCTATCACAATGCATGGTTTTAAAGCTGTGCTCCCCTGAAGCAATCTTACAATAACAACGCGACTGCAATCAACGACGGTTTCTTCAACAGGTACTAACCATGGTCAAAGTAACCAAAACGGACGTTCGCGGTCCTAGAAGTTACACAAGAACAGCGCAATGTCTACTGAAGGTGACATTCCTCACCATTAGCATGGCAACCGATGCCCACATCACTTAATATGCCAATAAAAGACGAGCACCACCGGATATACCCCAGCGTCCAGATAGCCAATTGGTGCCGACGCACAGCCTACCAGACACCCGCAGCAGCAGCCCTTTAAAGAACTTCGTCACACCTTGACTTAACCGCCTCCATTTAGCCTACCACCGAACCAACTGCCCCACTGCCTGGAGTCACACGCTCCTCTACACACTCCAACCGGCAGCCCTGCAGCGAATCACATGGCGATACCTAGCTCTGCTCCAGTGACCTACACCCTGCATCCGTAACTTCTAGCCAGCTTAACGACTCTAGTTCAACAAAACAATATACGGTCACTGCCGGCCGGCCGGCAGCAACGCAACCGCCTTCGGCTTCATTACCCAGACAAGCCTCGTCTGCAAATACACGAATGTACATGACCTCCTATCCAAACTTCCTGAACTCCAGTCCAGACTTTTTTCAAAGCCAGCGGACCTAATAGCCATAAAGGGAACATGGATGTAGCAACATCACCGACGGTGAAATTTAAGTTCCTCACATGTCAGTCCTCCGCTCCGACCGCGCAACCCCAGGTGGCGGTGTCGCATTGTACTATGACACCACCCGCGACTGCACTATCGTAGCAGACACTGCTTCGTAGTTTTCCGACACCATGTGGTGTGAGGTCCTACTAGCCGACAGGCGCTCCTGCTGCATTGGGATTAAGAACAAGGGACCGAAGGTAAACAATTGTTTTCGATGAATTCCTCGTCAGACCTTTACAATCATATGGGTAAAGAGCAACGGAAGTAACAGTGATGACTAAATGGAAATTTTCCAGTTACTGAAATCGTCCAAGCCGCACTCAGTGGTGAAGGAGCTAAACCAGTTCCTTAAGTTCTCCACTAAGCTTGCCGAAGCTAAAAGTTGCGTTCAATTTTTCAATGATTGCATTGAACGCAATGAATATCTCGGCAGATTCTGGCAGCAATTACGCCGCAGTCGGATCTATCCTAACGCCAAAACGCTTAGACGGCATGCTTTGAATTAGCGTGACACGGTGCAATCCAAAATTGCTGAATTCGAGCGCAATATGGCGCAGCGCCAGCATGCGATTGATGAGTTAGCGTTGGACGTAAAACAAACATACCTGGAATACGTTCAGTCTATCACCGCAAACCGTGTACGACAAAGGCGTTTGGCCTTAACAAAGACGTTGAACCAGGTTAAGCCTCAATCTACTTTCCCAAGTAGACCTGACAGGTATGTGCATAACTTTTCAAGCCTGAAATTGAACTCTACTTTAATGGAAGTTCTATCACTTGGTCTAAAATTTTGCGCCCCCAGACACAGAGATAATCAGCTACACTGTGAGTTACAGTTTGAAAGCCTATTTCTTCAAACAAAAGGGTTAGCAGCAAAGTCTAATGAGGACTTGGAACGCTTCAAATGTTCTCTGGTGAACAATTGCTACCAGTATCGTAAGTGCCATGTTCAAAATCATGGTTCACTGACACGCAAGCACTTTGATGCACTGAAGGGTTTAAGGCGCAATGACAAGATCTTCCTGAGCAAACCAGACAAAGGCACTGGGGTCGTTCTATTGGACAAAGACGACTATATAAATAAGCTAGAAAGAATTCTGAGTGATGAAACAAAATTTTCCCGAACAATTTGAGAAAAGGATCAAACGGAGCGAACCGAAAAGCGGATTACTAAGAGCTTGCAAGAGCTTCGGAATAGCGGATACATCTCAAATACTCTTTATGACAGCCTTAAGCCGAGTGGCACGAATGTTCCGAGGCTTTACGGGTTACCTAAAATTCATAAGACTGATGTCCCACTTCGCCCAATTTTATCAATGGTTAATTCACCGTACCATTCTGTTGCCCAATGGCTTGTGGAAATTCTTGAGCCAATAAGACAGCAACTTACACATTACAGCCTTCGTGACACTTTTCATTTCATCGAAAGTGTCAGGGACCGCAACATCAGTAAGAAAATAATGTTTTCCTTGGATGTTGTCTCGCTTTTTACCAACGTCTCACTTCTCGAGACAATTGATTACATTTGCACCTACATCAAGGAAACACAGACAACGATAGGCATACCATCGCATGCTTTGAAAAGTCTCCTTTTGTGTTGCAACTAGAACATATAGTTCCTACTCAATGGCACCTACTACCGTCAAAAATATGATGTAGCCATGGGATCGCCACTAGGTCCGCTGCTTGCTGATGTCTTCATGGCAAAACTAGAGAACACCAAACTACATGCGGAGATCACCACCTTTGATTGTTATCATCGCTATATGGATGACATATTTGTTGTGGCCGATCAGTCCACTGACATCGACGCTGCTATTGAACGCTTTAATCAGGCCCACGCAGCATTGCAGTTTACCTGCGAGAAGGAAGTGAACAACCGGTTACCGTTCCTTGATGTATTGTTAACTCGTAGGATAGATGGTTCGATCCAACGGCACGTCTACAGAAAGAAAACCTGGAGTGGCCAGTATACGAACTTCAATAGTTTCGTTCCTTTGAGATACGAGCGAAACCGAATTCGCACTTTAACCACAAGGGCCTGCAGGATTTGTTCTGAAGACACGTTGGATACTGAGTTGCAGTTCATTCAAAATGTGCTGCGCGAAAACGGGTATCCTGATCGATTCATTAGTAAGAACATGCAAGAAAAACCCGACCCTGTGCAGGTTCTAACAGCTGAGAAGAAAGAACTATTTATAAGATTACCTTTCAAAGGAGACGCAGCCGCCGAACGTATAGCCAGAAGCCTTTCTACAGCCGTTAAGTCAACTTTTCCAGCTGCTAAGCTCAAGTGTACTTTCTCAACGGAACCCCTCATTCGCATTTGCAACAAAGACAAATTGCCGATGCTGACCGCTTCTATGGTCATTTATCAGTTCGAGTGCGCCTGTGGCGCTACTTACATCGGTCGAACGGCTCGGCACTTGTCAAAGCGCATTAATGAGCACCTTCCACGCTGATTGCGTCGAGGCGGTACCGGGGCTATAACTAGCTCTATTATGGCTCATCTAGTTGATAGTGGGCACGAAGTCGATCCAGTCCGCGCCTTTCGAATACTCTACAAGGCTCCGCCACTCCAATCGAAAGGCCTGCGCCTCCGTACCCTCGCTACAGCTGAGGCGATCAGTATTCGGTTGTGTCAACCGCTTTTGTGTTCACAAAAGAAACTGATCGAAGCTCTCAAGTTATCATGGCCAGAAAAAGTGGACGATTCGGAGGCCGGAAGAAATCGTTTGACTACATCTTTGCCCTAGTGTGCGCTTATCGTTTAGGTTTATTGCTGGTTTATGCCCCCGGTTGGCACGTGATCCAATTTCATTTGAACTGATCGAAACCACTGTTACTTCCGTTGCTCTTTACCCATATGATTGTAAAGGTCTGACGAGGAATGCATTGGTATTATTTAGAGCCCCCTAACAATTCATCCGAGAAAGACGCAAACTCTAACACGACGTCCATCTAACCCTATCCCACAAATACACCTTAGCACGGGGGACTTCAACCTACCCTGTTTATTTAGCTCCGTTCCGACGGCTGACTCCAATGCATCAAACCTCGTCGATATTCTGCACACGGCTCCGCTGTATAACCGAACAGATTCCGAAACAAAAACCAAAACCTCTTCTGTATCTCATACACACTAACGAAGAACTGATGGATGAGAACATGGAATATGATGCTCCTCTGGGGCTCAGCGATCACGGCATCCTCCATTTCGACTTAGTATACCTGGCCTACAAACCCGTCATCATCATGCAAACCTATACCAAAAGCTGAACTGATTAGGACAAGTTGAGCACCCATTTCCACTAACAGCTGGCCGTCTGAACATCACTTGAGCGCGGACAGCGCGTGGTAATTCTGTTGCTTTAATCTGCATGAATTGTGCTCCACAACCCCAACTGGTTTCCATAGTGATGCAACGCTTCACACCCATCCGAAGTCAAATATATAACACTTGACCAATAGATATTTGGCAATGCCAAAATACATGAGTAATAACAACAAAAAACAAGGAGAGTCAGGGGAACGGACGGGAAGGTCCGAAGTCGTACCCGGAAGTGGATTGTCCACAGGGACAAGGCATGGAAAAGGCGCCGTTCACATCCAACTGTTACTCACTGGGAAGCCTACCTACGTCTCCGTAACCAATGCGTCCAGCTCACACGCGAAGGTAGGAGTGAACTGCAATGTTAACTTTGCGCAAATTCGCGTCCAATCCTAAATCCCTGTTAAGTCACGTCAGCCGTCTTCGACATGTGAAACACAGTGTCACTTCGCTGACAACTCCAACAGGGCTCATAAAATCAGCGAATGAAGCCGCAAAAGTTCTATAACAACAGTAGGCATCTGCTTTCCCTGTTTCATCAGTCCCTACAACGACGGTGACTTCTGCGATCTCACCCCCAACGTCCCTGACAACGATTCAGTTCACTCCGGTAAAGGTCCTGGCAAAACTCACATCCCTGCGGTCAAAGGTTTCTGCAGGCGCAGACGGTTTCAACTAAACGCTCCTGCGAACTGGCGCTGCAACTCTAGCTAAACCTCCAGCGGAACTGTTCATCTACTTTCCCCGCATGGTGAAGTTCGCAATGATTGGAAATGAGGTACCATTACGCCAATCTACAAAGGCAGTGTACATAAAGCCCCGTCAATTACCCACCAACATCTCTCCTATCTACGATCTACAAAGTGATGGAACCCAACTTCGCAGATTCTTTAATGGACCACCTTAAGGTTCAGAAACTGCTTTTCGTTTACCAGCATGGCTTCCGGTGGCAACGGTCATGTCTGAGTAACCTGCGACTTACCAGAGATAGCTGGACGATTGCTGCTGACACCGGCCAAGAAACGCACATTATCTTCTTGGATTTCGCCAATGCTTTCTACAAAGTCAACCACACCATCATAACGCACAAGCTACTGTCTTATGGTATGTTTGGAGCCCTGATGGACTGGATCTGAAACTACGTCGACCAACGTACAGTCGACCAACGTACGTCGACCAACGTACGTAAAGTACGCGTTTACGAAGCGCTGTCCTCCCGTATCCTTGCGACAAGTGTAGTTCCACAGGGCTTTGTTCTCGGACCGGACTTTTTCCAATCCTACACTGATGATGTCACACAAGTCAAGTCCTCGTTGCTGCTATGTACCGAAGACGCCAAGCTGTGGCGTTCAAATAATTGTCGGACAACACCTGCGCACGTCAAAGGGACCTCAACGGTCTGAACCAGTGGTCCCTGGGAAACAACCTCCAGTTTAACGCATCTAAATGTCGCGTCTTCTCTACCGGCCCTTCCGCTTATCCAACATACTTCTTGGGAGAGTCCGTTTTCCAGATCTCATTAGCCGAAAAAGATTTGGGCATCACGACTAAAACCAATATTTCTGTATCTGCTTCCTGCCGAAAAGCAGTCTCTTACGTTAACCACATGCTGAGGTTGTTAAAATGCGCTTTCCGCCAAATAGACCCGTAAAATTTCCGCCTCCTACTAAAAGCGCTCCTCCACCCTCACTTGGAGTTTGCTATCCAAGATTGGAGCCCCTGGTTGCTCAAAGACCAGGGCATGTTTGAAGCATCACAACGTCGGGCGATGAAATTAGTGCAAGGTCTCAGACTGTTAGATTATCCAAAGCGGCTTCATCACCTAGGTCTCTTCTCGCTGAAATACGGACGTCTTCCGGGCGGTTTGATCTTTGTGTTTATAATCCTAATCATACCCACCCCTTATTCCCCATTACCGGCTCCTTTCCCATTATCTTTTCATCCCACTCAGCTCCTTACTTATTCTGTAGTGTTTGGACAACTATTCGAAACAGCTTAACAGAACCCTAACCATATCTGACAACTCAGCTGTCATCTAACAAGTGGTAGACCACTGTCGCCTCCACTAAAGGATTAGATCGCTCACACTGCTCCTTACCCCATAATTATAGACCACAAGCTATTGCACTTACTTGTCTAAAACGCTTCCGATCCATGCTATAAATTTTCGTTCAGCTTGCTGCTAGCTTTCCATCAACTAACTTTCATCTGCAAATCTCAACTCGCAATCGTGTTAGACTTAATAACGTCGCGCGATGAAGCGCCCTAGCAACCCATATGCTGACATTCATTTACCCACATCTACAGCAAAGCCTCTGACACATTGCTAGTTCCACTACTGGCTCGCACTCCCCAATTGGCATTATCTCTCTTCCTCTGGTCCACCAGGACTACTTACCTACAACGCGCGACGCTGTGCAATAGCCAGGTAGCTACTATTGTTTACTTTCAATTTACTTGCTTCCACGGCTTATGATCATTGCAGCAAATAGCCAGTCAGTTTGGTACTGGCTATCTGTCACTAAACTTTGCAGTTACCTGCCTCCAATGATTTCAATATTTGCCGCAAATTTCCGCTCAGCTTGCTACAGGTTCTCCATTGCTTAACTTACCACTGTTACCCTCAACTAGCAATCATGTTAGACTTAACAACCTCGCGCGATGCAGCACCATAGCAACCCATGTACTGACATTCACTTAACCTCCACCATAGAAAAGCCTCTGACACATTGCTGCAGTGAAGCGCTTAGTTCACTTGTCAAACGGCATTAGCTGTCCCTTGAGTCCAGTAGGAAGAATTACTTAAACCGCGCGACGCAGCGCACTAGCAATTTAGCTTTTGACGTCCCCCCCAACTTAACTGGCTGGCTTGCCGAACTACCTCCACTTGGTGCCAGCTGGGTGGTTCGGGTGTACCCCGTTCCAGCAAAGTCTTCAGCGACAATGTTCCGCCTCGGTGGGGCATTGTATTCCAGTAGGTGTGCTGACTTCATGGAGAGTATTGGACCCCTATTTGGTAATCTACCAAACAGAGAAGCATGAACTGAACATTCAGTCAACGCCACCCAATGGGCGCGATTCCCTAAATTCCCCCCGCTATCTTACGGGTAGGTTATTTAGCCAAAGGCTCGGGGTGGAGTCCCCTAAGTCAACTCATTACTTCCGCTTAGGCAACTGGGTAATATCACGCCCTCTCACAAAACCATGGACTGTAGTACAACGTACTCATCAGCTACTGTGTGTTCAACAATCCGGCTGCGATTCTGGTTGCGCCCCAAACCACGGAGTTCAACCTATGGCTCTCCTTCGTCTCCGATCCTCGCTCCGTCTGGCATGCTTCAACGTTCGGACACTCATGCAGATTGGACAGCAAACCGGTCTAGCGCGCATCCTAGATTCCCTAGACATTGATGTGTGCTGCCTTTCAGAAACCCGGTTGCAAGATCCCAGCGCTGTGCTTACGTTGATATCACCCACTGACCACGAAGCCAGATATCACCTGCGTCTTACTGGAGATCCAGAAGCAGCCTCAGCGGGTTTGGCTGGTGTAGGTATAGCACTAAGTGGCAAAGCCGAGGCGGCACTACTGGACTAGTTCCCGATTAACAGCCGACTATGTGCAGTTCGGTTTCGGGGTAATGGATAATGGAGTGTGGTCGATTACCAAGAGGATACGAAGTGTTGCCCGATGATAGGAAGGGTGATAGTGAGCTCGCAAGAGGATTATTGATAAGCTGTTATAGAAAGATGACGTTAGTTTGCAGTCTGCGCAGCCATAAAGGCTCTGGCGCGAGTTCAATGCACCGACCAGGATAGTTGATAGTAGAGTGGCCCAGAAGACGTTTGGTAAACGATCGTTGAACCTTCACAATGGCAACTCTGTCGCATTTTCTAGAGTTGGTAAACACAATGGAGGAGTATTCTAGCAGAGGTCGGGCGCAGGTTTTGTATAGAGCAAGCCTAGATTCTTGCAGTGCCATCGATGTGAATATGTAGCTTATGAGGAAGTGTGCTTTTGCTGAGCAATGGCTCACTTGTTCTGGGAAGTTCAAAGAACTGGAGTAATGTACACCTAGGTCTCGAACTGTGAGGCTATTAACAAGCGGTATGCCTCGAAGCGCTAACGCCTTAGGCGGAACGATGCATCGGTATGAGGGGACGTTGCATTTCGCCGGTGGGAATGCCAGCTTCCAAGGGTTGTACCAAAGATCCAGAGCCCTAAGATCGCTTTGAATCCTGGAAAGACTGGCTTTCATGTTTGATGGGTGAATGGAGAACACCATTTTGATGTCATCGGCAAACAGGTAGGACTTTCCATATTGTATTATCTGGAAAACGTCATTGGTATATAGCAATAGCAGTGGGCCTAGTACGCTTCCCTAAAAAACACCATTCTGACTGGTTTGGGGAGTGATATACACTAGTCCATCTTTACTGATTGCGTGCGAGATGAGAGATATGATTGGAACCATAGGAGCAGGCAGTCTGAGATTCCGTAGGATTCAAGCTTTACTAATAATTCCGCTTGTGGTACTCTGTCAAAAGCTTTTCTCGTGTCAAGGAAGATTATGACCAGTGCTTGTTTAGCATCAACCTGTGCAGTCACATTACAGCGGGCCGGTCTAACGCTATATCCGATACAGATTTGAATGGCCACCCAAGATGGTGCGGCAGAAAACACGAAAATAGACCCTGCGGGACGCCAATAAGGACAGCATGCCCCAGCGAAAGGCTACGCCCCACGAGTACACAGTGCTCTCTCCCCTCCAGTAAAGAAAACACCCATTAAAGGGAGCGGTTAGATAGCCAGTAAGATCATAACTTTAGTGTGAGCCTAAGATGAGGAAGTGTCAAAAGTTTGCGAAAAACCCACGAATAAAAAGTCTTACGCGTGGCCACTGTCTACCGCTTCGACCCAGCTTTCACGAGCTACAGTTAGATTAGTCTGACACGAAAATCCTATGTGGAATCCATGCAGCGCAACGCTGAGAAGGTCGAATTTGGTCACGTGGTTCTCCACCGAATCCCTTAACAGCTTTTAAAACAACATGACTACTATGTTTGTCAAACTGACAGGCTGGTAGTTCGCGCGCAGATTCTTGTCACTGCTCTTGAAAATCGGATAGATGATAGCTTACTTCCATTTCGACACAGCACCCGCAAAAACGTGACTTGGCGGCTACCAGCCTCGGCCCAGCCATGGACGCAAATCGATCATATCGCGATCAGTTACCGCTGGAGAGGCTGTGTCCAAAACTGTCGCTCGATTTGGGGCACGAACGTGGACTCTGACAACGCACTTGTCTGTGCCGACCTCCTGGTGCGTTTCGGTGGACGTCCGCAACGTCGATGTGAACGGACTGACACCAGCCAGCTGGCGAAGCCAGATGTTCTGAATGTGTACCAAAGTGCGCTGACATCTGGGCTGAGTAAGCGCCCACTAAACACCGTTGAAGATCACTGGTCGCATATTCGTCAAGCGTTGTTGTTAGCAGGCATGTCTTCATGTGGCAAAGCAAATTGCCAAACCGGACACTGGGTCTCTACACAGTCTCTGGAACTTATGGATGCTCGCCGACGTATTCCGGCTGGAAGCGAATACAATGAGGCACGCAAAAATCTCAGGGCAAAAATACATGCTAGCCTGAAGAAGGACCGCGAAACCTGGTGGTCTCATAGTGCATCGGAAATGGAAACAGCCGCTGCCGTTGGTAATCACCGTAAGTTATTCCGTCTGATACGGGAAACAGGTAGCAGGAGACCTGGTGATAGCGAGACCATACGCGACGAGAGTGGGCGGCCTATCCACAACCTGCCAAAACGCTTGGAGCGTTGGGCTGAACACTTTGCAAGGCAACTTAACCAACCTGAGTTATCGCTTTCTTCTTCGGGCATTGAGCGCCCTTCCCCCTGGGCCCTCACGCTCAGAAGTCGAACGTGAGATCAGGCTGTTAAAATTGCATAAGGCCGCAGGGGTAGATAGAATTCCCCAGCCCTCTTCAAATTCGGGGGACCTGCTCTAGTAGATGATTTACACGAGTTGCTGGTAAAAGTTTGGGAGCAGGAGACAGTCCCAACAGACTGGAACCGCTCCGTCATCGTCCCAATTTTCAAGGGAGGCTCCCGTTTGGAATGTGGCAATCATAGAGGGATCAGTCTGATTTCGATTGCCTCTAAATTGCTTGCCTCTGTCATTCTCCACAGACTGACTGGCACTCGTGAAAGCCAGATTCGTGAAGAGCAAGCCGGATTTCATCGAGGTCGGGGCTGCACCGACCACATCTCCACCTTGTGTCAAGTGTTGGAGCACCGCCACGTTTATTGGCAACTCACCGTTGTCGTGTTTCTTGACATAAAAGGTGCCTTCGACTCAGTCGATCGATGTGCCCTTTGGGACTGTCTGCTGAGGAAAGGTGTGCCTGATAAATATGTAAACATTATCAAAGCGCTGTACGCGCATAGTTCGGGCAGGGTGAGAGTTTATGGCAAGCTCTCGCCACCCTTCAGTATCACCAGCGGTGTGAGACAAGGATGCCCGCTGTCGCCTTTCCTCTTCAACTTTGCTATTGATGATGTCATAGAAACAGCGTTCGCTGGACACGACCTAAAAGGTGTGGAGCTATTTTCTGGTGAGCGACTTCTTGACTTGGAGTATGTGGACGATATTGCCCTAATCTGTGACAGCTCCCAAACATGCCAAACAGCACTGGACCGATTAGCACTGGCTGTCTATCGATTTGGGCTATGCTTTGCTCCATCGAAATGCAAAGTATTTCTCCAATATTGGCAGAGACCCAACCCTGCGCTAACGCTTGGTGATGATCTGCTAGAAGTCGTTCAGGAATTCAAGTACCTGGGCAGTTATATTAGCACCCGTGAGATTGAAGATGAGGTTACGAACCGTATAGCAAAAGCTCGAGGTGCTTTTGCCAATCTCCGCCACCTGTGGGGCAGACGCGACATTACTCTCGCCCTGAAGGGCAGAGTTTACAACGCAGCCGTCCGTTCAACTCTCCTATATGGCTGTGAAACCTGACCCATCAGGTCGACAGACATAAAGAGGCTCGTCACATTCGATCATCGCTGCCTTCGCAGCTTAGCTCATGTCTGGTGGGAGCACCGCGTGAGCAATGAGCGTGTTCGACGTCGGGTATTTGGTGCATGAAGGGAGAGTGAACCGCTCAGCACCAATATATCACGCACCAGGCTCCGATGGTTGGGCCACGTGTTGCGCATGCCAGCACACCGACTCGCGCGACGTGCATTGTTTGCGCGTTGTGGGTGCGGTTGGAAGAGGAGGAGGGGAGGCGGAGTGATGACTTGGTCGAGAGAAATGAAAACCCTCACTTCGAAGTTGGCGTCGGTTGGTGCATCCCGACTGCCTGGCTGGGGTCCTAAGGACGGTGAACACGTTTGGTTGGACACACTTGCTGATATGGCTTGGAGCCGGCCTCAATGGCGTTTGTGTTGTGAGTTCCTTTGTCCATCACCCTCCAATCACGATCTCACTCGTTAGGCATAATATGACTCTTTTACGGCAGTCAGCTGTTAGCTCTCCGGAACGATGTCCATCCGTTACTGGAGACTCAGCGGGCGTGCCACTGTTTGTTTTCCTTTTCTTGTCTTCTGTATTGCGGCACAATAGCTGTTTTCCACCTCCAGCTAACATGTAATGATGATGATGGCGCAGCTGCCAAGCGATTTTGAAAAACGCAAGTAAGAGGACCACGAAAGTGGTCCACCACTGCGTTCAACATATGTAGAAGAACAGAATCCATCACATATGCCCACATCCTCATCATCATTATACACGTTAGACAGAAGCGGAGAACGCCTCCGTTACAGTGCAGTAATACAAAGAAGAAACCTGTGACAGATGCATGCCAGCCGAGCTACCAGTAACGGATAGGCATCAATCCGAAATGCTACAAGCAGATTATTAGGCAAAAAAGAAAAAAATTATTATGTTAAAGTATAGTATGGTAAATGAGATGGTGATTGGAACGGGAGGCTAAGAGGGATGGGGATGGACAAAGAAATTAACAGCACGAACGCTACTGAGGTCGCCTCCTAGCCATGTCAGCAAGTGTATCTAGCCAATCGTGTTTATCGTCCTTCGGACCCCAACCAAGGAGCCGAGAAACTACAACCGACGCCAGCTTCGAAGTGAGGGCCTAGGTTTCCCTTGACCAAGCCATCGCCTAGCCATCTCTCCTCTTCTTCAATCCACCCCCGGCGAGCAAACAAAGTACGTCGCCGGAGCTGGTGGGCTGGCATGCGTAACACGTGGCCGAGCCATCGAAGCCTGATGTGTAAAATGACGGTACTGAGCGTATCATTTCCTTTTCCTGTGCCGTAAACAAGGCGTCGAACACGCTCGTTGCTCTCGAAGTGTTCCCACAAGACATATGTGAGCCAAACTGCGAAGGCACCGGTGCCCGAACATAACTAGCCTCTTTACGTCGGCCGATCAAAGGGGCCAGGTTTCACAACTGCACAGTAGGGTCGAACGTACCGCTGCATTGTACACTACCCTTCAAGGCGAAAGTGATGTCGCGCCGGCGGCAGAGGTGGCAAAAGTTAGCAAAAGCGCCTCGATCTTTTGCTGTACGGTTCGTGATCTCCTCTTCAATCCCACGGGCGCTGATACAACTTCCAAGACAGTTGAACTTTTGTACGACTTCTAGCTGATCCCCACCAAGGGTCCGTGAAGGAGGCGGTCCATGCCAATCTCGGAAAAATGTTTCGCCCTTCGACTGTGTGAAGCAAAGCCCGAAGTGACGGACAGCTAGTGCTAATCCGTGCGGTGCAGCTTGGCACGTTTGTGAGCTGTCACAGATTAGGGCAATATCGTCAGCATACTCCAAGTCAAGAAGTCGTTCTCCCAGGAGCAGATCCACAGCTTCTAAGTCGTGTCCTGTGAACGCGATCTTCATGACTTCGTCAACAACAAAGCTGTGGGTGAAAAGTGACAGCAGGCATTCTTGTCTCACACTGCTGGATATACTGAAGGACGGCGACAGCTTGCCGTAAACTCTCACTCTGCCCGAGCTACGCGCGTATAGCGCACCGACAATATTTACATACGCAATACCGCAACATTATATACATAAGGCAAAAAATTCTAGTTTACTTGCGAAACAGCGAAAGTACTCAAATCCGAAGAGATAGATGCACGGACTGCCGATCCGTCAAAATCGCGACTGCTCATTTCTGGAACACAAATGGGTATCAAGGATTTGTGCAGAACGACTAAACTCTGTTTCCGGCGGTACTGCCCCGAGGTCTAACGGAAGGAGCCTGTTGTTATCGGTAGTTTCCAAGTGTTGTAGATTACGACTCGGTTGTGGTGTGGAGTGGAGTGTGAAGTGGATTTTCACGAAGCCTAGGTTGATACTTCTTCTTCCCCATTGGGTCCTCAATCTTGTAGGTGTTCAGTCGGGTGTTTGGACCTAGGTGAAGCACCGAAACGCATGCAAACGGTCGCACATACCAGTGCATGACCGGTATCAACGCATGTTAACCAAAATGATCGGCAGTCGCGTACGACGCCGCGCCACCTGCGACTTATGGCTATGTGGTCCATCTGTGACGCGCATGGGTTGATGATGGGGAGGGCGCCAAGTGGCGCACTGGCGTCCAGGATGACGAAAGCCCGTGTTGGAGAGAAAAAGCTGATGATTAGCACAGACTGAGCAGTCTCTCTCCGTTGTCTGAGCGAACATAATCACATCCATGCGGTCCCTCAACGTGGCGCTCACATGGCAGCAGCCGACCGACAAGCGCGTTGTAGTCTCCTGTCAAAACAATGATGTCTGTTTGAGGAGCCCTTAGGAGCAGTTCATGTAGGCTCTGGTAGAACTCGTCTTTGACCGTGTCCGAACTACAGTCAGTGGGCGCGTAGACAGAGATTCTGAAGAGAGCACGATTTTCGACCCGACATCTGCTAATTTTACAAGAGCCATGGAGCCTCATCACATAAAGGCGTCACCAGAAAAGCGGAGATGGAAGCGGGTGGGTGGGTGGAGCGGTGACACCAGCTGGTAGACCGAGCTACAGTCAAGGAGTCGCGTTTCACTCAGGCAGCAGACATTAATCCCAAGGGTCTCTAGCGTGCGTGTACGTCCGGCTTGCAGTAATATGCGCACGTTGAAGGTTGCAAGTTTTAACTGCGTCCCAGGGTGCAGGAGCGAAGATAGGAGACTTCGGAACTGGCAGCTCTCTGTTGAGCACTGCGTGGTTGAGTTGGCATGTCAGAAGAACAGGTTCATCGGTGTAGGTGAGGTGTACCAAGTTCCAGCGAAGTGTTCGGCGACAATGTTCCACCTCGGTGGGGCATTGTATTTCAGTAGGTGTGCTGACTTCATGGGGAGTAGTGGGCCCTTGTTTAGTGATCTACCAAACAAAGACGCATGAACTGAACATTCAGTCAACGCCACCCAATGGGCGCAATTTCCTAAATTCCCCCCGCTGTCTTGCGAGTAGGTTATTTAGCCAAAGGCTTGGGGTGGAGTCCCCTAAGTCAACTCACTACTTCCGCGTGGGCAACCGGGTAATATCACGCCCTCTCACAAAACCATGGACTGTAGTACAACGTACTCAGCAGCTACTGTTTCTGCTTCTCACATTCACGCGACTTCATCACATGCCACGTTTGTTTGCTAACAATCCTCACTTTCAGTTGCGGGCCCGTCAAATATTCCCGCAAAAACGCTCCAGAAACCCCGGCAGAATGGCTGTGGAAAGCGAGGTCCAACTCCCCCCACAACGCAGCAGCCTTCAGCCACCCCGAGACGCGGCCCAACTGCGCAGCTTTTGACAATGGTCCTTTACAAACTACCACCTCGTCGTGGTAGCAATATTCCCTAACTTAATGACCCATAGCATTGGCTGTGATGTGCCCTTTGTTGGTCGTAAAAAAGCCTTCAGAGGACCACTTGCCTTTTTTTCCTCTTCGCCTTAGTTGAGATTCGGTCAGTCACGTGATTTTGTGTGCGTGGTTGGACGGGCAGCGTTTGCGTCTAAGTCACTAGCGCGCGTCCAGCGTAACTCAATCTCGTGTGCGTCGGTTCCGAGAGCTCAGTTTTTACCCGAATAGGTGCGGCTAGGATCGTTCTCACGCTAGCTCAATTTCCGTCTCACAAGCGCGCACCCCGGGCTAAGCTAGCGCCATTAGGTCAACGAAATTCCGTTCGACTGGCCAGCGTTCCAATCCGTTACCGTAGGCGTACCCCAATGGTGCCAGTGACAATCTAATCAGGCGCTAGGCAATCAGAAGAGAGGCATTCGCTCAACACTTTCCGTTACCCAAATCATGTGTTCAACAACCTGGCTGCGATTCTGGTTGCGCCCCAAACCACGGAGTTCAACCTATGGCTCTCCTTCGTCCCCGATCCTCGCTCCGTCTGGCGTGCTTCAACATTAGGATACTCACGCAGATTGGACAGCAAACCGGTCTAGCGCGCACCCTAGATTCTCTAGACATTGATGTATGCTGCCTTTCAGAAACCCGGTTGCAAGATCCCAACGCTGTGCTTACGCTGATATCACCCACTGACCACGAAGCCAGATATCACCTGCGTCTTACTGGAGATCCAGAAGCAGCCTCAGCGGGTTTGGCTGGTGTAGGTATAGCACTAAGTGGTAAAGCCGAGGCGGCACTACTGGACTAGTTCCCGATTAACAGCCGACTATGTGCAGTTCGGTTTCGGGGTTCATGTAGAATCAACAAGCATCGCGAAGAGAGACGCAACTTGTTTGTGATCTCCGTGTACGCTCCAACTGACTGCAGTGGCGACTCGGTCAAGGACGAATTCTACCGGGATCTACAACAGCTCTTGACTAATGCTAAAAAGTCGGAAGGCGTTGTCCTTGCTGGGGATCTTAATGCACGGGTTGCCGCCTGTTACCATACGAACGCCACCTTGGTGGTCATCACGTGCTGGATGAGAACCGCTCTGATAATGGAGAAAGGCTTCTCACATTATGCGAAGACAACCGTCTGTTTCTTTCGAGCACTAACGTCAGGCGTACAAAGAAGCGTTCCGCAACGCGGCGTCCCCCTTCGCCAACACAACTGTAGTCCCAAATTGATCACATTGCAATTAGCTTCAGATGTCGTGGCAGCGTACTGGACTGCAGGTCCTTTTGGTCCACCTTCGTTGACTCAGATCATGCTCTGGTCTGCGCGAAAATCTGTATGTGTTTTGGAGGATCCCTAAACACGAAGCACCGCAAAACTGATATAAACAGAGTAACTGATTCCTCTGTCTAGGCGAGCTATCAGTCTTCAATGGCATATGCACTCAGTTGCAATCCACCGCAAGAAGTGGAACAACACTGCACGTGTATATGGAAGGCGATGACGATTTCTGGACAGTCATGCTGCGGCCTAACTCGACGCACCTTGAAGGCTTGGATCTCTGCTCATTTTCTGGACCTGTTCAAAAGCCGCGAACATATCCCGGCAGAATCAGATTGCAACGAGCGGCGCCGTGCTGCCAACTGGCTGCTTAAGCAAAGCCTACGCAAGGATCGCGAGACATGGTGGTCTGAGCATGCGTTAGAGATAGAGACCGCTGTCCTCTCTGGTAACGCTCGGAGATTTTTCCAACTCATTGGGTCCACTGGCCTCAGGAAGCCTGGTGTTAGTGAGGTCATTTGTGAGGTGGATGAGTCTCCGATTACCAACCAACAGAGGAGTATGAACCGCTGGGCCGAGCGTTTTCACTCGCAGTTCAACTGGCCTCCATCATCCATCAGTACATGCAGTACACCTTGTTGTCCACCCTGGCTCGTCCCATTGAATCCACCCAGCGGAGCGGAAGTCTGCTTCGAGATTCGACGCTTGAAGCGGTTCAAGGCTGCCGGCTCAGATGGACTTCCTCCGGAGCTATTCAAGTACGGCGATGTGGAGATCATTAACCAGATGACCAAGCTGTTCGCGAAAATCTGGCATGAAGAGGAAGTGCCTTCATCTTGGGGCGAATCAGTTATTGTCCCGATTTTCAAGAAAGGCGCTCGCACTTCATGTGCAAATCATCGCGGGATTAGTCTTATTTCGGTTGCCTCCAAGCTATTGACATCCATTCTGCTCCGTAGACTATCCCAAGTACGTGAATCATACTACCGTGAAGAACAAGCTGGTTTTCGTCCCGGCCGCGGATGCGTGGATCAAATCTTCACGCTCCACCAGCTCCTCGAACATCGCCACATCTATCACAGGCTCACTATCGTTGCATTCCTAGACATACGTGCCGCTTTCGACTCCTTTGACCGATCTGCTTAATGGCGTTGCTTGCTAAAGAACGGGGTGCCAGAGAAATATCCGGCCATCTTACGAGAACTTTACCTTCATACATCCGGTGGAGTGAGGGTCTATGGCAAGCTTTCCTCGCAATGCACTGTCAATAACGGTGTGCGACAGGGCTGCCCCATGTCCCAATTCCTCTTCAACTTCGCAATCGAAGATGTGCTATCGAATGCTTTGGAAGGTTTCAAACATTTTGGCCCAGAGTTTCTACCGGGTGCTTGGGGTCCGAGAGACGCGGATACTTGCTGGCTGAAGACCTTGGAAGCCATGGCTCAAGATCGATGTCAATGGCGGACGTGTGCATCGGTGTGTCGCGATGTCCATTCTGCCCGCCCTTAAAAAACAAACTGAAAAGATTTCAAAAACTGTGAATGGTAAATTAGACCAAAAAAGCTTTTGTTGCAGTTGCTCTTTCTTATTATTCTTACGGGCTTCCTATTCAGCCATGACTCTGATGGAACAATATCTGTACCACAGATTGTGTATGATATATATATATATATATATATATATATATATATATATATATATATCGCAATAGAAGACGTACTGTCGAATGCTCTGGAACGTTTCCAACATTTTAGCCTAGAGCTTCTACCGGGTGATCGCGCAACCGAATTGGATTATGATGATGATATCGCCTTACTTGGTTACGATCCACAGGGTATGCAACTCATTCTGGATCGTTTGGCGGTTGAAGCATCTAAGTATGGCATCAGCTTCGCCCCATCGAAGTGTAAAGTACTGCTCAAGGATTGGCTTTCACCTACTCCCGTGCTCACTCTCGAAGGTGCACAACTTGAACAGGTAGATAGTTTCGTCTACCTTGGGAGCTGTGTTTCTGCTGACGGCACCATCAACAAAGAAGTTTCTCTTCGTATCGCTAAAGCTCGATCAGCACTTGTCAATCTGAGGCACTTGTGGCGTCGTCGCGACGTCTCATTCTCACTAAAGGGCCGCGTTTACAGCGCATCAGTTCGCTCAGTATTGTTGTATGGCTGCGAGTCCTGGCCGATTCGCGTGGAAGACACGTGTCGTCTTTCTGCCTTCGTTAACGTTTGTTTACGGAGGATCGTTCGTGTTTGGTGGCAACATCGAGTTCATAGTAATGACGTTCGACGTCGCATATTGGGGAATGCGAATAATCTCTTTAAGAAACTGGTTTTGTTGTGTCAGTTGACATGACTCGTTCACGTCCTAAGCATGGCACCTGAACGTCTACCGCGTCGCGCTCTATTTTCTCGTCAAGGACTTGGCTGGAGGCGACCGCGTGGTGGTCAGCCTTCCACTTGGCGACAGCACATGAAATCGCTGACGTGTCTAGCGGCTGTTGGATCCGTACGTCTTCCAGGATGGGGACTCAAAGATGAGGAGTTCCAATGACTTAGTACTCTTGAAGACATGGCGCACAACCGGAATCAGTGGAGGAATTGTGTACAGTATTGTAATGATTCACATGTTTAATACTACAAACATTGAAAATGACAAAAAAGAGAAAAATTGGCGTGTGAAAAGCAAGCCCGTGTTGGGATGAGCAACACTATAATGTTTCCATTACTTACGGTCTTTGTGATCGGAATGACCGAGGTCCACCTCAAGTGAACCGAGGTCTCCATAGTGGTTGCTTGTAGCAACCCAACCACCAGCGGATTCTCCAAGCCCAACTTTGCATCCGTTTCCGCTGGACCAAGCGTTGCTCGCGGATCTCAGTGGCATAGTGCTTATGGCGTCAACCATGAGCCACTAGGCTCTGAGTTCCAGCCCAACTCAGGCTATCTCCAACGGATGAGTCCCAACCAGGACGAAACTGCGGTCTTGGGGTGCCCGTGTTGGGATGAGCAACACTATAATGTTTCCAAACTAAAAATGTTTTGTACTTTTTGTCAAAATGTTCCATTCCTCCTGTGGCATATTAGCAGATGTGTGTTGCTCACCTTCAACTACCATGCCACGATGATTATGACGCGATGGCTGTCCCTTATCCGCTGATCTCCATGTTTCTATGTTGGCTCTATGTCTAGTTGATAGATTGCTGAGATTACTGACTTCATGCATCACAAACTTGCTTGTGGCAAGGGATAAATGGGTGAGATAACTAGATGTTGGCAAACGATTGGATGTTGTGGTTGTTGATTTTAGCAAGGCCTTTGACAAGGTTCCGCATGAGCGGCTTCTTTTCAAACTTCGCGGAATTGGCGTTGCTGGGGATTTTCTCTCCTGCAGCGCCGATTTTCTGGACAGTCGCTCTGCGCAGGTAAGGGTGAATGATACGCATTCTGATCCTTTTCCTATGACTAGTAATGTCCAACAGGGTTCTGTCCTCGGACCTGTACTCTTCAATATCTTCATCAAGTACCTTCCGTCCGAGCTGCAGACAGAATGTTTGATTTATGCAGATGACGCGAAATTTGAATTGAGGTATCCAGTAGAGGATGAAGACAGGCTCAAAGAAACACTCAAGAAGCTCCACGACTGGTCGATAAAATGGCAGTTACCTATCAACCGGGATAAATGTTCCGTCAAATTCTTTTCACATATCAAGAAGTAAACAGTTGCAACAAAATTTGACTGTTGTCAACTTTTTCTCCGAAATTATGACGTCCAAGTGCGTTGACTGTGGCAAAGGTGTCACCTCCCGGTCAAAGGCCGTCCAGTGCGCCCTCTGTGAGAGTTGGATGCACATAAGGTGCTGTAACATTGGTCAAGATCTCTACCACTGTCTTCAGCACACTGCCTCCAAGGGCATAAGCTTTCACTGCGACCCGTGTCTAGCAGTGGTTAGCGACAAAAAACTTCGGATGAGCTTACGCCCCTTCAGCGTACCTACTGCTCCTGCACAAGCTCTGTCTAACTCTGACTGCGAAACTTCTGTTTCATCTGTGTACCTGCCCGGGTCTGGCTACTCTACGCCTAAGGGTAAAAGAAGCCGTGCCTCCTCCACAACCTTGGCGGGAACACTGTTGCCCGTCGGTCCTGGCAATCCAGATCAAAGTCGAAGCCGGATCACCTCTTCCTCAGAGGGTGCACTACTAACGCAGGGTAGTGTCTGCAAAGACCAGTTGGATGCAACTAAGCCAAAAATAAAGACGAGGACCTATGCTGCTGTGGCGGGCATAAACGCTGCAGAAACATCCGCGATGAACCCGGTCAAAAGACAGACGAAAAAAGCAGTTTCAAGGCCTAAAGCAAAATTTAACCCAACGCAACTGGAGCTCATTATTGACAAAGTTACCCAACTTGAACGGCTCATTAAAGAAAAGCCAGTCCCACAAAAGCCAGGTCTCTCAGGAGGAAACAAAGCACCTCGTGAGCGTTGCTTAATAATTACGAATGCTCCTGAATCCGACAAAGTATCATCAGCTGAAAGGATTCTTGACGACCAGGCTTTTTTGAAGCGGATGGTATCCATCCTATTCGATGAAGGCGAGCAGGGTATCAACATCGTCTCTGCTTTCCGTCTAGGTAGAAAGCAGGATGATCCATCCAAGACTCGCCCGCTAAAAGTCGTCTGTCAGGATGAGGATGAATGTCGCCGCATCCTCAGGCGTACCTCGCGTCTCAAAGGAGAAACCTTTGTCCTGAAAGACCTTTCCCCAGAAGATAGTCAGAATGAGACAAGCCGTCAACGAACTGCGAACTCGCCGAACGAACGGCGAAACTGATCTCCACATTGTGGATTTTCGCGTTGTTCAGAAAACCCAGAGAACTCGCTGGAAGCCAATCCTTCTGCTACCCAGCCCCCATGTCTAAATAGCGGTTTGCGAGTGATATTTGCCAATGTACGCAGCCTTAAAAATAAGCTCGACGAGATTCCTCTTCTCATTACTGAGCATCAGCCAGATTTACTGGCTTTCACCGAGACCTGGTTATCAACAGAGATCCAGGACGCTGAGATTAGCATATCAGGATATCAACTCTCACGAGCAGATCGCTCCAGTGGGCGGACTGGGGGTGGAGTAATTCTCTACTCGAGGTCCTGCCTCAAGGTACACGTTATCGAAGCTCTCTGCGACAATGACGGAGCCTCAGAGATACTGTGGTGCCGAATTCATGACGGCTATCAGCTGCACACGGTCGGTGTGGCTTACGGAGCTTCACTGAGCTCAGGCGTCCGTCTGTTACAGTCTGTAAAAACCAATGGTCGAGGAAGGAACTGTCTGCTAATGGGCGACTTCAATGCACCCAGTGTCGACTGGAACCTTCTTCACTGTGATCTTTACCAAGATTCCTTCGAGGCTGGCTTTCTCGATGTTATTCACGAATGCAATCTGGTCCAGCACATCTCAGCGCCAACACGGATGATACCGGGTCAAACACCAAACATACTGGATCTCGTCCTCACACCAGCGTTCTCTGATGTCCATGGCCTGAAGATTATCCAACCACTCGGCCGGAGTGATCACTCTACAATCTCCTTTTGGGCATGCCGCCTTGCCATACATGATCAGGGGACACGCCGTCGCAACTTCTGGCGTGTTGTCCCATCCAGATTACAAGAAGTGGCAAGCACCACAGACTGGACCATTCCACAATCCCTGAACCTTGATGAAGCATGGAACTTACTATGCTCGATGATGTTGGTCATCGAAAAAGTTGTTCCTATCACCAAGGGTAGGCCTTTCCCCAAAGCCCCCTGGATCGACCGAGAGGTGAGATCCCTGATGAACAGATGACGCAAACTGTGGTACATATTCAAGTCAACACAGGTAACGTCAGATTACTCGAAGTACAAAGTGATCAGAAATCTGTGCACTCTAAGAAAGCGCCAGAAACGATCACAATACGAACATAGCCTAGTCATGCAATCACGAACCTGCCCAAAGAAGCTGTTCTCGTACCTGAAGCGAAACACCAAGGCTGGCAGTGGTATCCCTGCTCTATCCTGCCAGGAAGAGGACACAGTGCTCTACGAAGATGACGAGAAGGCTCAACTACTAGCCTCGCAGTACACCTCGATCTACTCCGTGGAACCGTCATTACCCACTGTCGATCTGGCAACGCATTACCCTCCTCTCGAGCAAGTCGAAATCAATCCCGAGATAGTCAAGAGACTCCTTCTTGAACTGAACCCTAACTCCGCACCGGGCCCTGATGGACTTCACCCGTTATTCCTCAAGATGGTAGCAGAATACATTGCTGAACCGATACATCAAGTTTTCCGGCGTTCTCTTGCAGACGGGCGCCTACCACCTGACTGGAAAGTAGGGATTGTAATGCCTAAGTACAAAGGTGGGAACCGGCACGATCCTGCAAACTATCGACCGATATGCCTGACGTCTGTGATCTACAAGCTCATGGAACGGATCGTCAAGCGCGCCCTCCAAACCCACTGCGAAAGGCTGTGCGCCATCTTTTCCGCTCAGCACGGATTTCGCAGGGCTCGCTCCTGCATCTTAACCTGCTTGTTGCCAGAGAAGCATGGGTCAAAGCAGTAGACGACCGGAGACACCTAGATGTTATCTACATTGACTTCAGCAAGGCCTTTGACAAAGTACTACGCAAACGACTTCTGCTCAAACTCCAGAGAATTGGCGTCACTGGAAACGTCCTTGCATGGGTTGCGGACTTCTTGAGAGGTCGGACTCTTCAAGTGAAGGTGAACCGAACGCTGTCTGGCTCTGTGTCTATGACTAGCGGAGTCCCACAAGGCTGTCCTTGGGCCGGAACTTTTCAAGCTCTACCTTAATGACCTCCCTGCAGCCCTTCAAGCAGACTGCTTAGTCTACGCTGATGATCTCAAACTATGGTCAGAAGTAGCTAATCTTGATGACGCGGACAAACTCCAAACGGCATTGGACCAGCTGCGCGATTGGTCCGTCAAGTGGCAACTACCCGTCGGAACTTCAGTTGGATTGCTTGATTTACGCTGGCGACTTGAAGCTGTGGATGGAGGTATATTGTCTTGACGATGCGGATCGATTACAGGCTACACTTGATACGTTATATGAGTGGTCAGTCAAATGGCGATTGCCCATCGCGATAACTGCTCGGTCCTCCCAATGGTTCTACTGAGCCTTTCGGGACATACCACATTGGTGGAGCGTGGCTCAGAACCTCAATCCTTGAAAAAGACCTCAGCATGTTGGTATCATCTGATCTACGGACTACACAGAACACGTTACGAAGGGTTGCTGCTGCCAATAGGATGTCCCATGCCATACGAAGAGCCTTCTCGCGTTCGACTCCGGATATCTTCCGACTCTTGTTTATTTCCCATGTGCGCCCCATTCTCGAATACGGATTACCTGCCGCCTTCCCGCTCACGAAGTTCGAATGTGAACGCATTGGAAGGTCCAACGGTGGGATCGAAATACATCTTGGAGGTACGGGACTTGCCATATCCCCTGAGACTTCAGCGGATGAACCTGTTCTCCCTGAATTATCGCCGACGTCGCGGTAACCTGATTTTTATCAGGTTCATCCTGAGAGGAGGTGGGGACGGAGCTACAGTCGTGCTTTCAATTCAATGCAAACAGTTCAACTCGAGGCCACAACTGGAAACTGCTTAAAACAAGAAGGCCCCGGGTTCGTCCTGCTCTCGCTCTATCAACTCGCGTAGTCAATGATTGGAACGACTTACCGAAGCATGTGATCCATGCCCAGACTGAGGAATGTTTTAGGCGAATATTAGATTCTTATTTTTTGAGTACGATGGGCCCTTGCAGCTTTTACTGTAGCTGTCACGGTCCTTTGTGGATTACCGCTTAGCATCGAATCGCGGCCTCCATACAATGATCGGGAAGTGATGAAGCTGACAGAATTTCTCCTTCTGCTATCTACAATCCTATGATTCTATGAACTACGATGAATGTGCTGTTCTTTCGATTAGTAACGCGGATTCATTCGGTGTATACCACACTGACGGATACCTTCTCAAGAAGGATCTGCAAGAGAAGGATGAGGGTTATTGTGTCATATGACCTTTAAATTTCCCAAGACACCCTGAGAAAGGTCGCGGCCGCAAACAGGATGCTGGGTGCTCTACGGAGGTCGTTCCCCAGTATCACTCCGACAATTTTCAGAACTCTGTTCACATCACATATCCGCCCGATATTGGTGTATGGGCTTCCAACTATCTATCCTATCTTAAAATTTGAATGCGACTTGCTAGAAAGAGTTCAGAGGCGTGGCTCGAAATCCGTCAGGCAGCTCCGTGGTCTTGCTTACCCTCTTCGACTCAGAAAGCTGAACATGTTCCCAATGGATTGTCGTCGGCGCCGTGGAGATCTCATCTACATCAGACGGATCCTAAGAGGAGAACTTGGGAGTGAGGTGAAAAAAGCAGTTTCGGCATAACGTGGACGGCTTGACACGAGGCCACAAGTGGAAGTTGTACAAGTTCAAGCGGGACTGGAACGATAGGATTATCCCGTGAGTGTTTCTTCTTCAGCGGGTCGTTGAACCAGGAGTTGGCAGACTTTGAAATACTGATGGACCTAAAACAAAGACCGCATCATACCCTGTCCAACCAATTAAAGCCCATGTATCCTGCTCTAGCAGTTCCTGCTGGGCTGGTTACGTGAAGTAAGAAAGAGAAAAAAGTAAACTCAGAAGGCAAAAGAGAAAGTGGAAAGAGCTAAGCAAGTAGAATACCAAGATATCTAAGTCATGAAAAAAGAACTGAAAAGTGGTGAGTCAGCTAGGAAAAAGGAAAGGTTTGCTATCGCCATCCAAGAGCATCGAACTGGAGCGCAAAACCCTTAACCGTAGATTCCCTAACCACGTGATTTGGAAGCGAATTCTAGCGATCTATAACTCGGCACGACAAACGAGTTTCCGTCCTAATCCTATCAGACCGTGGTTCACGCAGTTTCAGTGGGTGACCGCGGAGATTAGGTAACGTAGCGGGACTAAATAGCCCTGACAAGTCCGGGCCAATCTTACTCCTCAAAATACGATAAGTGAAAATCAGGTTCCCTCTTACCCTTCGGTAGTGCAGTGAGTACATCCCCAAACTGAGCAAGCGTTCAGGATACGTCTGTCCCCGTAGACCCTGCACTAACCGAGTGCCCACTTGTAACACCTTCTCCAAATCCATTTTGTCTCGCTTAAGACATGGTGGACAGGTCTAGATACAATATTCCAGGTGGGGTCGGACGAATACCGATAATAGCTTCACAAACAAATTGGCCGTTGGAATACCGAAAGAGCGGCGGATAAACCACATCATACGAAACCCCCGACAAGCAGCCTTCTTCCAATTGTCGTCAGAATGAAGTGCTGATGAGTGTACGACCCCTAAATCAACCTGCTGAGTGACAACAGGGAGTTCACCACCGCCGACAACATATCGGGTGGGAGGATTAGCAGCTCCGATTTAGAGAACAGAGCACTTGGCCCTATTTATGGGCATCAATTATAAGGTAGACCATTCCCAGAGCCTATACAAGGCACGCTGAATTGCTTTAGGACCCCCCGGGATATCCATAATATTCCAGAGCTTAAGATCGTCAGAAAACATGAGTGATGACACCCCTAGCTCTCCCGGCAAGTCATTTACATAGATCGCGAATAACAATGGCCCCAGTACCGAACACTGCGGGACGTTACTAAGGACAGCTTGCCTGAGCGAATGGCTACGCCCCACCTGCACGCACTGTTCCCTCCCCTCAAGGAAGGCAGACAAGTATTGAAGGGCACGACTAGATATCCCGTAAGATCTCAGCTTTAGTGAGAGTCGGAGATGTGGAACAGTGTCAAATCTTTCGAAAAATCCACGAATAGCACGTCTACAGCGTGGCCACTGTCGACCGCTTCGGCCCAGCTTTCACGAGCTACAAGTAGATTAGTCTGACATGAAAATCCCTTGCGGAATCCATGTTGCGCAACATTGAGAAGGTTAAATCTATTCAGGTGGTTCTCCACTGAATCCCTTATCAGCTTTTCAAACCACTTGACTACTATGCTTGTCAAACTGACAGGCCTGTAGTTCGCGGGCAGAGCGCTGTCACCGCCCTTAAAAATCGGACAGATGATTGCCTCCTTCCATTCCGAAGGTAGGATGCAGCTGTCCAGCGATATTGAAAACACGCATGTGAGAGGACCACTCAGCTCAGTAGCCAATTCATGCAACAGCTTCGGATGAATTGAATCAGGACCGGAAGCTTTAGAGGGATTAATGCCTTGCAGTAGCTCGAAGACCTGAGTCTCTGTTATGTTAAACTCAGCTAAGCAAGAATCCTCTGGAACGCTTGAAACTAATTCAACCTGTGGTAAAGAGGTCTCCCGAGCAAAGACCCCAGTATACTGAGCACTAAGTATACAAGCCTTATCACAGTCGGTTTGTGCACGGGTCCCTTCTTCTCGCAATAATACTGGGATAGACGGTTTTGCCCCGCTGCATATCTTAACTTAAACAAAAACTTCTTGGGATTAGCTGCGGCTGAGTCCGTTAAACGCTGATCGTACTGGAGACGAGCAGTTCTGAGATGTTGCTTACATTTATTTCTACCTCGATAACTATCATAGGTACTGGCTGATGGAGCTGCTTGGTAGGTTCGCCAGCATCTAGACCGTTTCTTGAGTAGGTACTTGCCTGTGGTATCTATCTATGGAGGCTGTGCCAGTAACCCTCTTTTCCTCATGAGTGGAATATAGGGAGTGGAAACCTCCGTAAGGTATGCCTTAAATTTATCCCAAGCTAACTGGACAGAGTCAGCCATCGAGATCTCACAGTTCAAAACTGAAGCCTTAGCTCGCATTGCACTAAAGTCCGCCCGCCAAATATTCGGAAGTAATTCAACAGCGGTCTGTTGGTGCCTTGAAAGAGCACATCGAAAGGATATGCATGCGTGATCGCTGGACCCTAGAGGTGCACCGTATGAAACGTCAGTCACGAAGTCCAGGGACTTAGCGAAAACCAGATCTAAACTAGATGGCATTTGGTTGTCCATATACCTAGTGGGGAAGTCCACGAACTGGTGCAAAGGCACTTGGAGAGTCAGTTCAAGAAAGCCTGTGCCGAATGTTCCTGATGCCGAATTGCAAGAAAGATCGGCCCAACAGACTTCCGGGAGGTCGAAATCCCCTAGAACTAAACACTTATTCGCAAACTGAGTGCGAACAAAGTCAAGTATCCCCCTGGAAGAACTTCCAGGAGTTCTGTACATCACTACAACTGTAAACTGGGTAGAAGAAGTGCACAAAACAGCCGATGGGGCTTCAACAGTCTGGTCCGAAGACTGAAATGTGCAGGTCCTCAACACATCTAAATTACAGCTCACATACAGTACAACGCCTCCGCCTTGGCGACCAACGGCGCGATCAGTTCTAAGCAGCGCGTAGCCAGGTAAACATACCTCACCGTCCTTGATATCCGGAGACAACCACGTTTCAGTGAAAGCAAGTATGTCGGGACGAGATTTGTCTGCAAGTAGACCCAACTCGTGCACCTTGTTCCTTAGGCTACGCACGTTGCTAAGTACTACCTCAAGAAAGTAGGCACGACCATCCCTGGGTCGTGCGCCATCAGGATGGGTTCTGATAGGGTGGAAAATAACTTCCGGTTGACCACCTGAAAACCCACCAGCCGGAGGCCTCGCACACCAGCCGCCCGTCTAGTTTTGAGGTCTTTAGACGGGCGAAATTAGACCGGCGGCTGGTGTGCGAGGCCTCCGGCTGGTGGGTTTTCAGGTGGTCAACCGCCCGCCCGCCCGCCCGTCTAGTTTTGAGGTCTGCCACAGTGAGGGATGTTCTGCTCTATGGTAGTGAAACTTGGCCTCTTCGGTCTGAAGATCTGAGGCGCCTTCAAATCTCTGATCATCGTTGTCTGCGAAGCATTGCTGGTGTCGGATGGCACCGACGTATCCGCAACGATGATGTGCGTAGGCGAGTACTAGGTAGTGATAATCATGCTAGCACCCTAGAACAACAGATAGCACTGAATAAGTTGCGTTGGCTCGGGCACGTGCTACGCATGCCTGACCACCGCTTACCTAGGAGGGCCTTGTTCAGTCTACCAGATGTAAGCTGGCGCAAGGCTCGAGGTGGACAGAAGTTGACTTGGCAGTGGGAAATGAAGTCACTGACAGCCAAACTGGGTGCAGTTGGTCCGTCTCGCCTTCCGGGTTGGAGTCCGCGTGACTCACCTTGTGCTTGGCTCGAGACTTTGCAGGACATGGCTCGCAACCGACACCAGTGGCGCGTCTGCTGCCGTCTCCTAATCGGATTGCCTGTTTAAAGTGTGTTTGGTACTGAGTTGTCTGCGTGGTAATGGCTGATTATGACGCATGGCAGTGAAAGCCGCAAGGAAGCTGTCTCGCCGATGCCGCCTTATCTTTGCCCGATAGCCAGCTGTTTGTGACGGTATGTTGTCTTCACAAGGTGTAGGCGCCTTGACCCTGAATGTTTGCTTAGGGCATTAAAGTTTTCAGGTAAGTCCCGCTTCTCTCCCTCTTCTTATTCTTTATTTCATAGGTTCTCATGGTTGTATGGCAGCGAAGCATCAGTGCAAATGGCTGATGTACTGCTGTTGATGATGATGATGATGATTTGAGGTCTTTGATAGCCTCCTTTAACTTCAATCTATCTGCCAGTGGTTGGTCCGGCTGAACGCTGATACCGCTGTACTTAAATTTGAATGCAAACCGCAGTAATAATTTGCGTTCCTCCGGGATAGAAAGCCCAACGCGAACTAGTCGGGGTCGTGGATTTGGCGTAACGATACGGACGTTCCCGAATCTGGTTAGCTTTCTGACAGTGACACCAGGGAAGCCAGGTGGAAGCAGCTTGCTGACACAGTTTGAGCCACTTGATGTCATCCAAGATACGTTCCCCTGGGAGAGCAGCCGCAGATCCAGTAACGTTACGGAATATAACGCTACTATCCGTGAAAAAGTCGGCACGACGGGGTGTTTACCCCACGTGCCTTGAACTCGACAATTAACAAGCTGTTTTCACCACTGGCGGTGGGACTGTCCCTGTCTACACAAACGACGTGGAAGCAACGGTAGCGCGTTTTCCGCTCTATTGCCGGCGTCTTACTAGTTCATGGGTCTTCAAACCCCTTCCAAGTTTTATGGGCAAATCTAGTCCGCTTCTTCTTTTGGCTCACTGGAGCAGAGACCGCTGACCTTGTATCGCGTTGAGCAGTTACCAACACTTCGTCAAAACGAGCTGGTTCAGTGGCAGCCGAGACGGTCAGCATCTTCGGAATGTTCTCCTGTGCACAACCGTCAGACGACTTTACGACTGTCAAAGACAGCATCTTTTTCGATGCTGTGGCAACTAATTCTCTGGGTTTAGCAGAGGGTTTCTGGTATTTCTGCACCCTATTTTCCTTCACTTTGACCGGCTCATGAGGATAGTCAATAATGCTACCTGAATTGTCCCGTAGGATGTGCGACTTCTTGACCGAGTGACAGACCCCAGCGGATGGATCGTAAGCAATGTTGCCGTCTATTGCAGTGTCTTAAATCGCAATATTCAGGGACTTTAAAATCAAATCCATTTTCGCATCGAGGGACGCAATAGTGGTGAGTTTGGCTATCGCCTTCTCAACATCTGCCAACCTTGAAGCCAGTGATGAAAGTTTAACACCGGCGATAGCCGGGCGCGTCGATCTTTGAACGCAGCATTCAGCACAGCTGAAAAGAAAGTGAACGCTAGATGATAGCATTTTGTACTGGTCAGCTTGTAGGCCGGTACAGTTTTCGTGATACCAGCGGCAGCAGACGTCACACTGCATACCGCCAGATAAATCTGTTACTGGCTCTGAACAGTTAAACTGTCCCCTGTTCCTCCAAGAGGTAGCGGAGTTCATTGCTGCACCAAATTGTCAAGTATTTCGAAGCTCACTTGAAGCAGGTGGTATCCCAACTAAATGGGAAGCAAATGTGAAACCGATGTACAAAGGTGGGAATCGACAAGATCCAGTGAACTACCGAGCGATTTGCCTGTCATCAATCCTCTGTAAAACCATGGAAAGGATTTTGAAACAGGCCTTGCATGTTCAATTTGAGAAATTGGACGTCATCTTTCCTGCTCAGCACGGATTTCGGAGGGCACGCTCTTGCACTATCAATCTGCTTGTTGCAGGAGAAAAGTGGGCGCAGCCAGTGGATGCTGGTCATCGCCTCGACGTAGTTTTTGTGGATTTTAGCAAAGCGCTTGATAGGGTTCCACACAAGCGACTCCTTCTCAAACTTCGGCAGATTGGCATCGCCGGTGATACTCTCGCCTGGATCGCTGATTTCCTAGATGACTGTAGTATGCGGGTGAAGGTTAACGAAGTAGACGGGTCCTGTTCTTATGACCAGTGGGGTTCCACAAGGCTCCGTTCTTGGTCCCGAATCATTAGGAATCTTTATCAACGATCTCCCGGAGGTGCTCCAAATCGACTGCTTAATATATGCGGATGATCTTAAACTGTAGTCGGAAGTATCCAGGCTTGAAGATGCTGACAGGTTGCAACTGACGCTCGATCTGCTGCACGATTGGTCTGTCAAGTGGCAAATGCCTATCAATCGTGATAAGTGCTGCGTTCTCCCGATCGGTGATCAAGAACCTTTCGGTGCTTATCACATTGGTGGTTTTCTGCTGAAGAATGTGGTTGGCGAGAAAGATTTGGGTGTATTTGTTTCTCCAGACCTAAGAACAAGCCAAGACACGTTGCGGAAGGTAGCATCTGCCAACAGGATGCTCTGTGCCATACGTAGGTCGTTCTACAAATTGACTCCGCAGAACTTCAGGCGCCTGTTTTCCTCCCACGTTCGTCCAATACTGGAATACGGCCTACCTGCCATACACCCACTCACGAAAGTTGAATGTGAGTTGATTGAGAAGGTTCAGAGGCGCGGACCCAATTCTGTGTCTATGCTACGTGTTTTACCTTATCCCCTTCATCTCCAATGTATGAACTTAGTTACTCTGGACTACCGCCGTCGTCGTGGTGATCTGATTTATACTTGACGCATTTTAAGGGGCGATTTGGAGGAGGTGCAGCAGTTCTTCCAGTTCAACACAGATTGTTCAACACGGGGCCACAGCTTGAAAGTTTATAAACCTCGGAGGAACCAAATCCGGTCCGATGTCACGTTATCCACACGGGTTGTGAATGAATGGAATAATCTCCCTGAATGTGTGGTAAGTGTCCAGACAGAGGAATGTTTTAAAGAAAGATTGGACAAGTACATGCTGAGCATGCCTGGATTCCGCTGCTTTTGCTGTAGCTGTAACAATCCCTTAAGAGACACAGTTTTTCAACATCTCATCCAGCCAATAAACGGGAGGTGATGGAGCTGGCACGGGTTTTCCCTTCTGCTCTCTACAACTCTATGAACTCCATGAAGCTGCAGTAGACTCATCAACCGAGGACCCCAGAGGTCAATCTGCCCCGGTGTTTAGCGAGACAGCCATGTTTATGTGGAAAACAGAGTAGAATCACAACACGTAGATAATAGTTAAAACGACCGTAATAATGTGGCGAAAACAGAGAGCCGAATACTTCACGTCCGTCCAGAGGCTGCCCTATCAATTCGTGGTGAATGATTGGAACAGCCTACCGGAGATCATTTCTGATGTAACGACAGAGGAAAGTTTCAAACGGCTACTTGACTGCCATCTGATGAGCACCGCAGGGCTCTGCTGCTCCTACCGCAACGGTAACGATCAACAGAGGAATACCGCTTCGCAGCCAGTTGCGTCAAACCTGCACTGAATCGCAATCGACGGAGCTGACAAGGGTCTCCCCTCCTGCCCTCTATACACCAATGAACCAATAAACCAGTACCGAACCTTCGGAGACACCAGTCATGACCTACACTAGAACTCGCTGTCCCAACCCTGAATGTAGTCAAGTTCAAGTTCAATTTGGACAGGAACGGTAGGAGAATTCCCATGTGTTCCTTCTTCAATGCGTCGTTGAACCAGGATGGAGTTCGCGGGAGCGGTTTGGAGCCGAGAGGAGCCAAACCAATACACACGAATCACATAACGGTCAACCAATCAATGCCCACGCGGCCTGCACTAGCAGTCCCCACTGTACCGGCCACGTGAATAGAATAAAGGTTAAGAGAAGGGAACCAACAAAAACAAAATAATGGTAATTGTAGTACAGGAGAGAATGTGTGGTTAAGACAATAATAGTAATAGATGTGAGGAGCCAAGGAAATAGATGTAAAAGTTAAGAACTAAACGGAAAGGTCTGAAACTGTAACCCAAGGGCGTCGAGTCGATGTTCAAACTCCTTCACCGTTGGTGCTAACACTACTTCGCTGGGTAGTGCGTTCCATGAGTCGATGACCCTGCGTGACAACCGAACGTCAGCTCTAACGTGATCAGATCTAGGCTTATGCAACTTCAGAGGGTGACCACGAAGAGATGACATCTCAGCCGGCTGGAACAGTCCAGTTAGATCAGGCCCAATCTTGTTGGTCAATATACGGTACGTAAGAATCAGGTCTCCCCGAAGGCGCCTATAGTGCAGCGAAAACATCTGCAACCTGAGCAGCCTATCGGGATACGAGAGATGCCTCAATCCTTGTACCATTTTCGTACCAACCCTCAGAACTCGTTCAAGTGTCATCTTATCGCGTACCAAGCATGGAGGACAGGCCTGCACGCAGTACTCCAAGTATGGCCTGACGAAGGCTGAGAACAATATAACGAACATTTCATTTGTTATAATGCCGAATGACCTGCGGATCATCCACAGCATTCGGAAACTCTTACGGGTAGCATTTGTCCAGTTCTCGCTGGATTTGAAGTCAGAGGATAACGAGATACCCAAGTCAGTTTGTTCAGTCACTTGACGCAATACATTTCCGCCAAGTACGTAAGAAGTTGTGGGAGTGCTTGATCCTATGCGCAGGACCGAGAACTTTGCAAGATTGACTGGCAGCTGCCACAATTCTGACCACTCCCAAAGCTTGTCCAGAGCTGTCTGTAAAGCCGTGGGCCCAACAGAACCGCTCACTGTATTCCAAAATTTTAAGTCATCCGCAAACATAAGGGATGGTACCTTAAGCTTCTCAGGGAGGTCATTGACATACAATGCAAACAGTAGAGGTCCGAGAACCGACCCTTGAGGAACACCACTCAGAACGGCTTGTCTGAAAGACAGCCCCGAACCCACTCGGACGCTCATCTGCCTTCCTTCCAGGAAAGCCGAAATCCACTTCAATACTTGGCCTGAAACGCCGTAGGATTCTAGTTTAAACAAAAGACGGCAATGCGGTACAGTGTCAAAGGCTTTAGAAAAGTCGATGAACAAAACATCCACCTCCTGTCCTTGGTCCACAGCCTCAGCCCAGCACTCTCGGGCTACCAACATGTTAGTCAAACAGGAGTGGCCTC
The DNA here is from genome assembly GCA_944474145.2 of Dicrocoelium dendriticum. Lineage (NCBI taxonomy): Eukaryota > Metazoa > Platyhelminthes > Trematoda > Plagiorchiida > Dicrocoeliidae > Dicrocoelium > Dicrocoelium dendriticum. Next base: position 16,420,777 of record OX104065.1, on the reverse strand, counting down.
TGCGGAAACCATGTTGAGACGGGTTGAGCAAACTGAACTTAGCTAAGTGCTTTTCCAGAGCATCTCTTACAAGCTTCTCTAATACTTTCACCAGTACGCTTGTTAGGCTAACCGGTCTATAATTTTCAGGTAAGTGCTTATCACCCTTTTTGAAAATAGGGCACACGATGGCATCTCTCCAGTCAGCAGGTAGGGAGCAGCTACGAAGAGACTTCTCAAAGATACACTTAATCGGTTTACACAGCAACCCAGCCAGCTCGTACAAAAGTTTGGGATGGAGGGCATCTATCCCGGCAGCTTTTGTGGGATTTAGGTCACGCAGGAGCTTGAGTACCTGAGCTTCCGAGATGGAAAGGTCCATCAGAAAGGAGTCTAAGGGTATCTTTGCTTGCAATTGGATATTAGGCAATGGAGATTCATGAACAAACGACCTAGCATACTGTTCTGCAAGTAAGCAGGCCTTGGCCTGATCGGTTGATACTTCAGTGCCGTCAGGTCCAAAGAGCACAGGGATAGGCGAATTTGCATTGCATCTCCGTTTGACATAGCCAAAGAACCGTTTCGGGTTTGTTGATGCAGATCGAGCTAGCGCTAGTTCATATCTCAAGCGTGCGGCCCGCAGATGTTGTTTACATGCATTTCGCACGCTTCGGTAGCGATGATGGGTACTTTCTGAGGGAGCTGATACGTAAGTCCTCCAACACCTGGATCGCCTACTGAGCATCCTGCGCGCCTCAGAGTCAAACCAAGGGGGCTTTGCCCCTACTTTATTCCTCGCTGAGATTGGAAGGTGGGGGAGGGAAATCTCGCAAAGAAAGGATTTGAACTTGTCCCAAGCAACCTGGACGGTGTCATCCTCTGACATGATACAGAGTTGATTTGCAGCCTTGGCCCTGATGGCTTGAAAATCAGCACGCCAGATATTTGGCCTTCTGACCATACACTCTTCACGTCCCCGACTTAAGGCGCATTTGAATAAGAGGCAGACGTGATCACTAGAGCCCAAGGGAGCAGCATACACTACATCTCGTACAAAGTCCAGCGATTTCGCAAAGATGAGGTCTAAAATGGAAGGCTTTTGGCCCTCCATGAACCTAGTTGGGCTTTGTACAAACTGATGAAGGGATGCTTGTAAGGATAGGTCAAGGAGATCATTTGAAAAACCTCCAGTCGCCGCAGTGCAGAAATTGCGCCAATCCACCTCAGGAACATTAAAATCACCCATAACAAGACATCTATTTGTCGTATGAGTACGAATGAAATCAATGAGCCTGCTTGACGTACTTTCGGGGCTTCTGTATACTAACACAATTTTGAATTGCGTGAAAGAAGCGCAAACATCTACCGCAAGCGCCTCGGCAGTTACATCAGGGGAACTGAAAGAATATGTTCGTGAAATAGTCAAGGTGGATTTGACGTACAAAGCAACTCCACCTCCGCGACAGCATGAGGCGCGATCAGCTCGCAGATGGGTATAACCAGGCATACACATTTCACTGTCCAGGATATCGGAGAACAGCCACGTCTCAGTGAAAGCGAGTACGTCTGGCTGGGAACTTTCTACAAGAGTGCCAATCTCGCACATCTTGTTCCTCAGACTACGCACGTTGCTGAGGACTACTTTAAGCAAATTGGGATCGTGAGCCGGGGATCGGGTGCCACCAGAACGGGCTCTGAAAGGGCGGAAGTAGACCTCCGGCTCACCACCCGAAAACCCACCAATCGAAGACCAGTTTGTAGTGACCATGACATTTTACCCCATCAAACATCACATTCAGACTTGTGCACATTTTGTTTTACTTTGCACCCATCCCATGCCTATATATACTGGACTGCAATTTTGAACGGTTCGCCATCTTGGCCGCGCGCTGCCGGCTGTTGTGCTTCTACGTGGTGTTACTCGTTGCTTCACCACTCTCTCCCATTTTCCTCAAGCTATATTCACATAGCTATTGTACATAGCTATTTTCTCAAGACAATCTTTATATCCCACCGTTTTCTGTCTCACCGGGCTACGGTTTTCTTGTGTAGCATTCGTCGAGCCGCTACAAGTTTCACCCGCCTCGCGACGGGCTTTGAGGTCCTTTATGGCGGCCTTCAATTTCAACCTATCAGTCAATGGGAGGTCAGGTTGCATACTGACCCCAGAACCCTTGAGCTTAAAAGCGAAACGCAGAAGCGTATTACGCTCGTCCGGTGTTGAAAGAACCACTCTCAGTAAACGGGGTTTGACGCCCGAAGCATCGACCAGCACAGACCCAAGCCTAATGAGTTTCCGTACAGTTACGCCAGGAAACCCGGACAGTAGCAGTTTAGAAATGCAAATCTTAAACCATTGCAGGTCAGCAAGCATTCGCTCCTTTGGAAGAGCTGCGGTGGACTCCGTGACATTCCTAAAGATGACACTGCTATCAGTGTAGGAGCCACTGCGGCGGGGGGTGCCTACTCCACGCGCCACAGTCATAGAATCATGCGACTGGTTGCTTGGATGCACTAGCTGCGTACGAAGAGTCTTTGGGAGGAGACACCGAAGGACTCAGTACTGAAGGCTCTGCAAGTGACTGCCGATAGCGCAGACGTGATATGGCTACACTGACCAAAGACTATTTACGATTTATCGAAGACACGAATTCACCGCGCTATTATACTAGGTTCCCAATCCACTCTGTTCCTATCTGCATCTCAGCTTGTAGTGGTCGAAAAATACTAGGAAGGTTGCAACCCCTTAGTAAAAGGCAAAAAGTTGGAGAGGGTCAACTCACAGTCGAGTTCGAGTCGTAGGTTGCGCTATACCTGTGACACACGTCGAGCACAATGGAAATAGACGTTCGATAATAATTCCGTATATACTATCCGATTTCCAAGCAGACTGGACGGCACCGTACACACGCAGAAGCAGCACAGCAAGAAATCAGCACGACGGAACGCTGGGCGCGAAGAAGTGTATATTAATCATTAATTCAAAAAAACTGTACAAAAGATGCAATGATAAAATTGATGACAAGAAAGACAAAATGTGAAAGATTAATAACCACTACAAGCTACGCTATTCCAGTGACCCGCGTAAACTCATA
>OX104065.1:16392850-16417204 GCA_944474145.2 Dicrocoelium dendriticum | reverse complement strand
TAAGCAACTTGGAAGTATGATGTCCACTGATCAGCAGCTACATGTCCAGTTGCGTATTCCCGTGTCGAAATCAGCAGCGGCATTTGCGAACCTTGAGTACCGAGTGTGGAACAACCATCAGGTTAGCATCAGCACGAAGCTGAGGCTGTACAAATCCATGGTACTGTCCGTTCTTCTATACGGCAGTGAAAGGCGGATGATGTACCGTCGGGATGTGCGATATCTCGAGTGGTTCCATCAGCAGTGTCTGCGACGAATTTTGCGGATGGGTTGGGGCGCCAGTTGCAGACACGGAAGTGTTGCGCCGAAGTGGGATGTATGCAGTGGACATCATACTTTTACTGCGACACCTGAGATGGCTCGGTCATGTGAGCCGTATGGATCCGATGCGGATACCGAAACAACTTTTATACCGTCAGCTGAGTATTGGGAAGCGGCACGTGGGGAAACCCATAGCTTCCGTTAACCAGGACATGATTAAAGTGAGCCTCCACACGTTCTAATCTTGATTGCAAGATCATGGGAATCGAAGGCGGTTGATCGTGGTGCATGGGGCGAACTAATCACGAAGCAGTTGCTGAAGTGCGGGAAAAGCCCTCATGCATGCAGAGAAGAAGCGGCAGGTGCGGAAGCGGGCGAAGCACCGATGAATTGTACTCCATTGACTCGAGCGCATGGTGCTGTAGAACATGCGGTCGCGAGTGCCTTAGTCAGTCAGGCCTAGTGAGCCATCAGGGAGGGGTCACTCGTGACCACTGCCAAAGCCATGACCGGTCCCGCGTTGAACGTAGTCAGCACAGGCGCAGCGTTCGTACGCACGCTGATTTTGATTTAATAACCGCGTGCTTGCAAGCTAAGTCTCTTTATTTCAGGTGGTGGGTTTTCCGTCCTGTCCTAATGCCTTCCTTTGTCATATAATGTCCAGTGGGCCGTGAGCTATGCCGTTAGGGTCCACTACAGAAGGGACGACGGGTCCTGCGGAGAATTACGGCGAGCCGGCGCAGCGTTTGTACGTACGCTGAATTAGATGTACTAACTGCATGCTTGCATGCTAAGTCTCTTTATTTCAGGTGGTGGGGTTTTCCATTTCGCGTTAATGTTTTTCTTTACCTTATAAATATCTCCCTGTACTCTATTCCATTAACTTGCACACCTCGCCTAAGGCAATTGTATTCCCTTTGCTTAACATTTTTGTGTTCGTGGCATTCCGTGAACTATATTTGCTGACATAGTGCACGTAGCTAGGATTTGTTTGTAAACAACTTATTACATATGCTATTTAATTCAGGTTTATGTCAGCGTTTCCTTATGCATTAACCGAGTTTTTCTCTCTTTTCTTTTTATCGCACTCTCTCTCTCTCCAAGGTGATTGGCTGTTGTTTGATATCCCCGGTGTGGCTGCGCTTGATGTGAATGTTGACAAGTTGCCTACCTGTCTATTACCCACTACCTCGTCCATACTGGCTCCAGGAGACAGTTGGTCGTTGCTGGAGGGGACGGGGTGCACGGTTCTTGTGGCCGTGTTAGGCTCGAAGAGTGGTTCCATGCAGTCAGTGTGCAGCGGACTATGGTCCAGCCACCGCCTGTTGTGCGCTTGATTTCCCAAATACAGTGTGCTTGTGTTTGGCTGTGAAGGAGTCTGGGCCGGCTCCGTTGATGTAACGTGGTTCCCATCCGCATGCCTCCTGGTCTTATTTCTTCGGGTTTACACTGGATATGGGGTGTGTGGTTGGAGCTGTGGGTGGTGCAGCGCAAGCCATCCATGGTCCCTCTGTAGGCGCAGGCGTCCTGTGGCTTGCCACAGTGACAGGCAAATCCGAAACCGGATGCCGCCAACCATGTATATATACATATATATATATACATATATATATCATCACACATGTAGGCATATATTCCTTATCCTATGCAATTTCATGCATACCAATTTCTTTCATGCATACATCCTTATATGCGTGTACAAATTGCCGTATCCATATGTGCAGGTGTGCATGTATACGCAACCAGTGATTATACATGTACACAAAAAATATATATATATACCAATATGTACGTACTTTTGTACATATATATACATACATATATATACAAATATATGACGACAACATAGAAAAAGGCATATCCATATTTATCGATGTATATTAGATGCATAGACATGCACTCATATATATGTATATTTACACCGCGATATTAAAATACTTACGTTAGTGAGACTTTTGACATATATATATACTTATGTAAATATATACGCATATATATGCAATTTCATATATCTACATATACGCATATATATACGCAGACATATATATATCATGTAGCATCCTATCAATTATATATATACGTAAACATATATTTCCGTATATATATATATATATATATATATATATATAGGGGGTAGTATCAGAAGGCGTAGATTTTAAACGAGGTATATGTATAATTATATATATATATTCACGTCTTCTCATTTTACCCCTTCTACGTGTACGCCGACAAATTAGCGAATACAAACATATTCTTATTTGCATTAAGCTTGGGAAGCACGTTAACATACGTGAACAACTTTAACAATTGCGATTATTCATCCTCACTGACCCAAACAACAAACCCCATTCCGTGCATCCTCATTTCATAGTAACCATTTATGAGTGCAATATTACAGCAACAGAAGTTAGTCAGTCATTATTCTTTATCACATTGCTGCACGTCTATCCGTATGTCATTACACATGCGTACAGTTATGCCTTTCTCATCGAAGCTTTCCATTTCTTTTTTTTGCAGATTCTGAAAATTACATCTCATTGCACGTTATCTTCAAAGCATCCTCAGTAAGTTACGCACTTACTTTTTACGCAACTTTGTTCCGTACCGTTACGTAATATCAATAAAGTGCCTACAAATGTTCCATTTCATGTCGCCCATGTACATCATCGCTGCAATTAGCCTTCGGTGTAGATTTCGTAACCTCACAGTTGCTGCATTGTTAGGAGTCATTTCCGTTTATAATATACACACAGTTTCCGTATCTAAGTACGTAATATTTCCAACGATTTTTAACGCAGATACAATGCCACATTTCTTAAACGTCATTTCGGCTCATTCCTATCGGTTGCTTTTCCGCCACCATCACGACCTCACTTCTTTTAACCACTTTGACTCAGTATAATGTTTACACATCATAAGTCATCTAGTACTATCAAGCGATTCATCTTAATTTATTCTACCTATCCTTAGTACTATGAACGCAATTTCTTTCGGTCCACAAATGGATGTACCAGCAGCCACCAAAAAGTTCAAACTTCACCGCCGACCTCCATTCAGACGGTCCCGTTACCTAGCGACGTTGCCAAGGAAGATGAATATGCAAATACCTGGAAATAGGTGGATGGCCTGCGGGAAATGGGATTGTGTGTGAAATATGGTACCATAGAAAATGTTACCAGTAAGGGTACATGTTGGCGATAGTTGTTATCATATTTCGGTGACGGTAGTTGTTTTCTCTTCTACCGGTATGGCTTTGGTTGATGGTGGGCTGTTCAGAACTTTGGTGATTGGTAAGTGTGAAACTGTTGAGGAAGTTGAGAAGCAATTACGACGTTTTTAGATTGAAACGGTGACTTTTCCCGTGTTACCTCAATCTCTGCTGCGACGCACCAGCGTGGAAGCCGCAACCCTGGTAGCACAAACGTAACACTAAACGTAGCAAACTAAACATAAACTGGACAGATGTCCACTTCAGGTATTAATGCATTACTTGCAGCTAATTGCATTTATTTTGACATTTGTTAATAAATTAATTGTTGATATGCATTATATTTGCTATTATTTGACCATAACCCCAGCGGTTTAAATGCATCTGCAAGTCCTTTTATTTGGCCAGTTTCGGTTTCCGAACCTTGGTCGCTGATACTGCTTCGTCCTTCGCTGTTGTCTAGCTTCCTTGAAACTGCGTTTCCGCAGGTGTACCTATTAGGTATTTCGGTTAAAAATTGTTTGATACGTAGGTGTTCCTTTTCAGCATGTCACGTCGACGAAGTTATCAATTAACTGCACAGTTTCCGTCTCGTAGCACCATTTACCGTGCAGCGAAAAGAATGACATCAGGATTCAGCTACGAAGAGGTGCTTCTTTTGTCAGAAGCTGAACGACAGAAGGATAAGAGCATCCTTAACATATCTTAGATATGGTTGCTTACACAGTTCAGCCACCTGCACACTTTATCAACCGCAGTGAAGATGACAGGGACCCGGATGAATTGGTACATAACTTGAGAAAATTGATCGCAAAATCTCAAGTACCAGCGTCTTTTGTTCGTCCACTGTTGTGCCTTGTGCAGCCGTGGATGCCATTTTTGCCAGAGGATTACCGGACGTTGATACGCACCCCAGGGACCTCCCGCATTCGCGTTGTTTCACCGGGAGCTTACGGTCACGTAGGTCTGCTGAGAGGTTTACAACGTGCATGCTCTGCTATTTCGCTCGCCGCTGATGACACTGTTGACTATCAGTTGCATCTCGACGGGTTTAAACCTTTTAATGCATCCAAGATGCATGTGTGGCCAATCTTGTGCCGTGTCATAAAGCCAGTGATAACGAAGCCATTCATTGTTGGCGTTTATGGTGGGACATCGAAGCCGAATGACGTGGACGATTACTTGTACGACGCAATTAATGAGATACGTACTTTGCAACGCCAAGGATTATTCAAGCTTAAAGCCTTTATCTGTGATACCCCTGCAAGCGCGTATGTAAAAAAAGAACATTCGGGTTATTACAGCTTTTCTTGTAATTTACCCTATGCCACGCAGTTATACACTTTAACTACTATCGTCTTTCTTTTTCAGCAATGATGGCTTTTCAAGGATACAGCATTGTCAAACTCCTTGACTCCGAGGGTTTAATAACTATTGTCAGTAACACTTTGCTTAGAGAAGAAGGTTCGTACGCTCAGACACCTTCAGTGTGCAAAAATTTGGTTTTCATTTGTGCCAATTGCTGCAGCGCCGCCGGCAGGGCCGCACAGCCCTTCATACGAGAGACGAATCTCTTGATACCCGGCTGCGAAATGTAGTGCGTTCATTCTCGATGCTCTCTTATCTTCGCTTTAAGATCGATCTGCTTATGACGACGCTTCCGGTCTCCAGCAAAGCAGATTTAATCGCTTACACTGATGATCAACTTGTGACACCTCTCATTATGTCACCCGTCCAGATGGCTACCGACCTCCAAAATGAAGCAGCTTCGGACGTCGTATGTAAACCTACCCCGATCAACGCCGAAATGCTGGTTCAAGGGTCACTTGGAGTTAAGCGAAGAAGAGCCAGGAAACCTTGTAAGCTCTCTGCTAAACAAGAAGTTGTAGTCTCGGCACGGGAAACAAGCCAAGTGTCGTTACTTGGCAAGCCGTCTGAAGGTTGTGCGAAGGCGAAGGTTCCAGCACGCACTACTTGTCAGCCGAAGTTGCCGGAAATCTTGATTCTCACCGACAAGACATTTTCTGAATGTTTGCTTGATTCTGCTCAAAGCGAAAAAGCCTCACGGGACTCTGCACCTGTTATCAAGAAGAAAAAGCAGACAAAATATGCTATAAAGTCTTCCGGTGAAATCGATGACCCTAACAAAAGTAAGACCTCGACAATGCAGCGCAAAACATACGCTGCCGTTGCTACATCACCAGTAGTGAAGCCACCTGCTCATGGTGCAGAATCAAAGACCCGTGGGGTTAGTACACCCCGTCATGGCGATTCTTTCACAGATGGTAGCGTCATATTCGGTAACTCGGCTGAAGCTAATGCTGTCTTTCCTGCTGCTCGCATGTTAGGCAACCTTCAAGGGTTTAAAATGTTCGTAACAAAGCTTCTTACGCCTGGTTTCCCAGGCGTTACGGTTAGGAAGCTGATTAGACTGGGGAACGTCCCAGTTAATGTATTAAACCCGCGAACGCGCTTACTTCGTGTGGTACTCTCTACCACGGAGGAACGCAGCACTCTCATGCGGTTTGCGTGTAAGCTGAAAGATTCAACTATAAGCGTCCAGCCGGACCTTCCGCTGGCCGATAGTCTGAAGCTAAGGGTGGCCATCAAGGACCTCAAAGGTAGGCAAGCGGCCAGTGAACGGGGTCCCCGGTTAGTGGGTTTTCGGGTGGTCAGCCGGCGCTCTTTATCCGCCCTACCACTGCCGATTCCGGTAGCGCACGACCCAGGTCTGTATCTAACGAATACCTACATCCTAAGTAATAAGGTGTACGTGTTAGGTCTGCTTGTAGCTGGGTCTCATCCCGATATACTCGCATTCACAGAGACGTGGCTGTCTCAGGACATCACGGATGGTGAAGTACATCTATCTGGCTACGCATTATTTAGATGCGATCGCTCCGCTGGCCGACAGGGGGGCGTTGCTCTTTATGTGACGTGTAAACTTGCCGTTTTGAAGGCTTGCTTATTTCAGTCGGCAGACAAAACTGTTGAAGCTCTATCGGCTGTTATTAGCACATCCTCGGCTCAGGTTACAGTTGTAATTGTGTATAGAAGCCCCGGGAGCGTATCCAAAGAGGTACTTGAATGCATTCGCTCCCAGTCCGCAAATAAGTGTTTGGTGATGGGCGATTTCAATCTCCCAGAGATTTGCTGGGCAGGTCGTTCTTGCGACTCAGGGTCAGGCACATTCGGCGCTGATCCGCTTGAACTTACTCTCCGAGTATCTTTGTACGAGTTCATTGACCTCCCCACTAGGTACATGGACGCCCAAGTACCGTGTATCTTAGACCTTGTATTTCCTAAGTCACTCATTTTCGTTGATGAGATTACTAACGGACCTCCACTGGGTTTCAGTGATCATGTTTCTTTGCTCTTCAGTTGCACTCTGTCTAGACGCTACCAGCGTACTGTTGAGTCTTGCCCGAACATATGGCAAGCAGACTATCAGTCAAGGCGAGCTAAGGCTTCCGGTCTCCCTAGTGAGATCTCAGACGATGATACCGTCCAGGTTGCCTGGGATAAATTTAAGTCCTACCTCACAGAGGTCTCTGCTCCCTTCATCCCAGTCAGAAAGAGAAAGGAGGCCCGAGCACAGCCCCGCTGGATAGATCTCACTGGCAGGTATCTGCTCACAAAGGGGTCCAGATTTTGGCGGACGTACCGAAATGCTCGGTCTACCGATAATTATGACAGGTACCGTAATGCTAGAAATAGGTGTAAGCAACACCTAAGGGATGCTCGGCTCAATTTTGAAACTGGTTTAGCGGACGAAGCTTCAGAGAATCCGAAAAGATTCTTCGCTGATGTCAAAAGGTGCTGCGCTTCGACATGTCAATTCCAGTATTGATGCGCGATGACGGTACTCCTGCTCATACGGACTATGGCAAGGCCTGCGTACTCAGTGGGTAATATGCGGTAGCGTCTGTAAAGGAAACCTCTTTGACAGGCGTTGAGCTGGTTTGCAGGACCCCAGAGGGTTCAGAATTCTCTGAATCTATTGTAGGGGAGACTGCAGTTCTTAGGCTGTTACAAGGGCTGAACCCTTTTAAGGCCTGTGGGCCTGATTTAATTCACCCGAAGCTGTTTCATGAGTTGACTGCGGAACTAAGTACACCGCTTGCTATTGTGTTTCAGAAATCGCTTGACAGTTGTGCATTGCATTCCGAATGGAAGGAAGCTGTCATCTGTCCCATCTTCAAAAATGGGGACCGGGGTCTGCCTGCAAATTACAGGCCAGTTAGAGTGACGAGTGTAGTAGTCAAACTCCTCGAGAAACTGGTGAGAGCTTCACTAGAGAGTCATGTGAGTAGATTTAATCTACTTAGCAATGTACAACACTGATTCCGGAAGGCATTTTCGTTTCTGACGAATCTACTGGTGGCTCGCGAAAATTGGGCGGATGCTGTGGATAACGGCCCCACACTGGACGTGCTTTTCGTCCACTTTTCGAAGGCATTTGACAAGGTACCCCATTTGAGGCTCGCGCAAAAGCTGTCTGCCTACGGGATATCTGGCGGCACCCTTCATTGGGTGACTGCCTCCTTGGAGGGTAGAGAACAGTGTGTAATGATAGGCCGGGGCCTATTATTTAGGCAGTCTGTCCTCAGAGGCGTGCCGCAGGGCTCGGTCCTTATACCGCTGTTGTTCTCTACCTATGTGAATGACCTACCCGCGGAGCTTGAGGTACCGTCACTGCCATTTGCTGATGACCTGAAGCTGTGAAAAGTTGTTGATGTTCTTGGGGGTTCCGAAGCTATTCAGCGAGCATTGGATAAGCTCTGGGACTGGTCTACTTTATGGTTACTGCACATAAATCAGGCAGAGCTCCGTTCTTCGAAATGGAAGTGGTTGGCCTCCTGCGAAGTACTTAGTCTGTGGGGTCGAACTCCCCCGTTTACCTACCGTGGTTGATCTGGGCGTCGTACACTCTTCGGCTTTACACTCCGGCGACAACTGGAAGAAGGCCGCAAGCAGTGATTTCCGCATTTTATGATTAACACGAAGTTCGTTCGGAGTCTTGATGGGCGGCCTCTTTATGAGACTGTTCTCAGCTTTCGTTCGGTTTCGTCTGGAATACTGCGATTAGGCTTGTCCGCCCTTCCTCGTCCGTGACAGAATGGAGCTAGAGAGGTTTTTACGAGTGGGTACTAGGTTAGTCGAGGGATTACGGGGACGGACGTACCCCGAGCGTCTACTTAGTTTGGGAATGCATTCAATGCACTACCGAAGGCTTAGAGGAGACCTGATCCTAACCTACGGTATCATTACTGGCAAGGTTGGTCCAGATCTATCTTGGCTATTCAGTCCCGTTAGGTTGTCTGTTCTACGCGGTCATTCGTTGAAGCTGGACAAACCGCGGTCCGATCGAATTAGGGTGAAAATCTGGCTGTCACGCAGAGTCATCGACCGCTGGAACATGCTTCCGGAAAGTGTTATCAGAGAATCTACGGTTAAGGGGTTTGAACGGCAACTTGACGCCCTTGGGTGGCAACACGAAGCCGTTCCAAGTTCTTGAGTAAATCGCATCTTCGTACTTCGATTTTCTTTTCTCTACTTTTCTTCAGGCATTGGTATTATTTTCTTAGTTAACTGCACTTCCCTATTCTGTGCCTTCGATTTCTTTTCCTTAGAGGTCTTTAGAGGTCTGCTATCTTGACTTTAGCAAGGCTTTCGACTCAGTAAATCACCGTTTCCTACTTGAAAAATTAGCGTGGTTCGGAGTACATCCTAGACTTCGGTCTTGGGTGTCAGGATTCTTATGTGGGAGGACGTTTCGAGTTAGAATCGGTGATGTGTGTTCTAGAGTGGGCGTGGCCTACAGTGGAGTACCCCAAGGATCGTTGCTAGGTCCACTTTTGTTTCTTATGTTTATAAACGACTTGGCTCCTCTTATTGAAGACCCCTGTAACATCTTTGCAGATGACTTGAAGCTAGTCAGCAGGGGCAACCGTGCAACACTGGCTAAGGATATCATCAGTGTGGTAAACTGGTCGAAGCAATGGGACTTGCCCTTGAATGCAAGCAAGTGCCAAATTCTGACCACTAGTGGAGACGTACTTGCAGTTCAGACTTCCTTTGGGCCCTTCCCTTTACAATGCACTACCCAGGCACGCGATTTAGGAGTCATCATGACGAGCAGCTTCAAGCCTTTGATGCAATGGCGATACGCTACCAACTAAGCGCGACGAGAATTGTTTCGCCTCAGGAGGGCTCTGTGTATTACCAAGCCAGAGGTGTTCCTGCCACTATACAAAGCAGTGGTTAGGCCACACTTAGAGTATTGTGTTCAAGTTTGGTGGCGCTATCTCCGTGGTGACGTGCTTTGTATGAAGTAGATTCAAAGACTAGCAACCAAGATGGTTGAAGGTCAACGTGGGAAGCCGTATGAAGATCGCCTAATGAGCCTGGGGTTGTTTTCCCTTGAACGGCGTAGACTGAGAGGCGATCTGATAGAAACATTTAAGATCATGAAGGGCCTCCATGCCATCGTGCCCTCTGATTTATTTGAGCAGGCTGATTCTGGACACTTGCGTGGACATCGCTTGAAGCTCAAACAGCAGAGGGCTTGCTTCATGTCACTACCACAGCAGGGAGTTAGGGGAGGAAACGTGGGCATCAACTGGTTGGCAAGGGTGGGGTACGGGTGTTTCCGTTTTAGATGCAGCGGCGTAGGTAGGTGGTGCTTAGGCGGAGAGGAAACCTATAGCCAAACAAGTAGAAAAGTAGCTAGAATAAACGGTACATGGAAGCGCGATGTAAAGGGAACGTTCAATGTTGTCGTGATTCATAAGGTATAAATTATAAGAGAGAACGAAGTCAGCTTGGCGATAACGATATGCTTGGGCAACATCAACTGGTACTTGAGGTCCTACGCACGCCGGCTTCACCTACTAGATGGTAGCAGGTTATATTAAAGCGATTAGCCATGGGCGGATGTCTCTAGCTAGCCAGAAGTGGGAGATTTGAGGGCATGCATCAGCATTCGGTATCTGGTGATTGATACCTACGTTGTTGGTTGGGTTGTTTGGCGGAAGCAGGCATATATAAATATTAGGAGTCCGGAGGGCTATAGGGTAGGATGCAAGAAAAGGCGATTGTAAGTGGTGTTGTCCGTTTACAATAGTGTGAGGTAGCCTATTCCATACCTGCGCGTATCTGTAGGGGTAGAACCTGGAGCGAATGCTACTTCGCGTTCTCAGTAGGAGAATTAAGTGCGGCCTATCACGCAGGGGTAAGATATGTTGTGTGAATCTGAGACATTGGTCAGTGGGCTCCCATTGGGATTGTTAGTGAGCGAATATAGGTAAGAGAGACTGGTTTTAGGTCGTCGCAGCCATAACGGGTCGAGCTTAGGAAGGTTGCATCGTTCACGGTGGCTGAGACTTGCATGCCCCAGATGGCGTTTTTTAAACATACGTTGAACATTTTCGAGGGCTTTTCTGTTACACTTTCGTAGGTCGGCGAATACTATAGAGAAGTACTCTAGCGAAGGCCGGGCACATATTTTGCGGAGCAAATTACTAGATTATGTATTGTCATGGATTTGAAGATATATTGGATGAGAGCGCGCTCTTTCTCTACGGAATAACCTGCCTTTTCCGCGAAGTTCAACGAACAAGAGTAGTGCAAGCCTAAGTCCCGCACTGTTACGCAGTTCCCTAGTGAGGTATTTTGTAGCACTATGTATTGGGTGGCATGGTGCACCTGTAGGTAAGGATGTTGCTTGTCGCTGGTGTGAATGCCAACTTCCATGTGCCGCACCATGTAGCTAGATCTCTCAAGTCGTACTGTATATGGGAGAGGGCGGTGTGCAAGTTTGACGGATGAAATGAGAAGACAATTTTGATGTCGTCGGCAAACAGGTAGCGTGTCACATGTTTAAAACCTGGAACACGTTATTGATATAGAGCTGGAACAGTAGGGGGCCTAAGACGATTCTTTGAATTAGGGCACAGTTGATTGGTTTTGGAGGTGAGTTGAAGTCCCACACCATTACTGACTGTGAGCGAAATTTATGGTATGATGTGAAGCATGTGTGCAATTTGTCAGAGATACCGTATGCTTTCAGCTTTATCAAGCCTTCTGCATGTGCTACTCTGTTAGAGGCTTTTGTCATGTCTAGGAAGATGATGGCTCGTACTTGCTTGCTGTCAATCAGTTGAGTTACGTGTTTGAGGAACTCAACTTGGCTGGTCTGACAAGATTTAGAAGGCAGGAATCCATGTTGTTGCCGACTGAGGAGGTTGCCAGTAAGCGGAAAAATGAGCAGGGTTTATTTGACTATGCGCTCCATTACCATTGGAGCAATCGGTGTGTGGCTGATGGGGTGATAGTGTTCCATGGTTTGCTGACTGCCTTTTTGTGTTTGGAGACGACGGTGGCATGTTTCCGTTGTCATGGAAATCGTGAATAGGTTGAGAAGTAGCACGGGAATGACCTAGCCACCGAACATCTGCAGTGTGGAGAGGAGACCATCGGGACCAGGAAATGATGACCATTTGAGTGAATGGACTACTCGGGTGCTCGAACGTAGGTCAAAGTTGTTAAGGTCAAGTGGGTAATTAATGCGCTTAGGTGGCATAGCTGGTGAGGTCCCGTTAGTCTAGGTTAAAAAGTTGCAAAGGTATCCGTTGGGGCTCACATATATTTCAGATGGATCGTTGATAACGGGTGTCAGAGTCTCAGTGAGGTAACAGCCGTGGAATTTCTATTGCTTCTTTGTCCTATTAGTTGAGCAAGTGACTAAGTGTTATTGTTTGGTATTAGCCCGGCATCCACTTAAGCAATCTTGACAGTTTCCTGAGCAGTTCGCCAGTCGATTAGGATTTCGTTCTTGGGTACAACGCTGTGAAATTCTTTAGTCTTGGCATACTGTTAGCGAATGTTCTTGATCTTTCTAAATATACCGCTGGTTTTGGCTTGTTGGTTGGAGCCTGGGATAATAATCGATAATCAATGAGACGTAGGAGATGTGCCAAGTACGGGACAGGGTAGAAGCTGGAGGCGGCTACACCCGACGTATATTGTGAAGACTAAAAAATAGGAAGCCAATAAAGCAGAGCGAGAAACGGCGCAGCAAGTTACTCACCAAAACAATTTGCGTCAACGGATGTACAGGCAGCAACGCAAGTGGACGTTGTGCTGGTTAAAACAGCCGGAAAACCTAACGTTACAATACACAGGAATATCGTATTTTCCGGTACACAACATGTACCTCCCCTAGAAGGCCAAAGGATGAAAGCCCCGATGGAGCTGTTAGTGTGCGTAAACTTAGGGTGAGGATGGGTGCAAATAGTTTCATGGGCTTGAACAAGGGCTTCCAAAGTATTGTGTGTAGCAACCTACGCCGGTTGGCTATTCCGCGTTGCTAAATCGTTTCCATTAACCAGCATACCGCTTGTGATATTTAATTATATCACCCCGTCATTTTATAACCGTAAATCGGGATTTCTTTGGACTTTCTATCCAAGTAGTCTTTTGTGACATTGTGGCATCGTGCTGCATTTTTCTGCATACTGGTGGCTAAAGGTCTAGCAGCTATGAGACGTAATAAACGAAGAGGAAAAGCGAGTACATTCCCAACTGTTAAAGTCAACTCGGCTTTAGTTGACGTGCGCGATTGCCAGCTCATGGACCAAATTGACACCATCGTGATAGCCAATAGTTCCAGCTCAGTGATTTGTGTAAAGAGGTTGTAAATCCTACATCAATACCTGACATATTTGCTATCATTCCTACTCGGGAAGGCAAGGTCATGCTTAACGACCCTCTACCTGAAGCGTTGTTAAACATTTACGCACTTGAAAAGCAAGTGCATTCGCTATAAAACGACATCATGAACATCAATGAGATCTTGAAGAAGTTGGTGCCCCTAGTACCCCTCCCTGGCATATAACAACGTGAAAACTCATCAGACCTAAACTAACTGGCGTGCTCCTGAAAGTAATTTCCCAAGAATCCAAAGAGCGCTTGCGTCGCGCTAATACTGCCATACTATTCAATGTCCCAGACCGGTTTCCGGTTGAAACTTGCTACGTAAGCTTCTAAACGTCTGCAAATTGCCGCTAGATTGCTGCAAGCTAAACGCTTAAGAATGATTCTAGGCCGAACACGCCCTATCGTGTTTAGCTTTGTAGGTCCTAAGTTTGCAACACGCTTCATGGCCTCCAGCTTTCTCCTCAAACAACAGGCTAACTTCGGGTCTATACAGATCAGAGAGGATATGATACCCCTACAAAGAACGATGGCGCGCACCTCAACATCCTCACCTAACATAAAAGCCCTACCTGAAGCAAAAATATTCATCGCCCGTCATATGCTTTACACCACAGTCTGCTGTTGATTTAGATTCATCACAACCACAACCACCACGACAATGTGTCTCCCCAAATGGACTACACCGAAATCCGGCACAGAAAGTGCTACTGCAACTACTGCAGAAAGTGAAACATTCGGAGCGTTATCGAATTGTGACTGTGATATGTGCCATTCTGCTACTGAGCCAGCAATCCTGTCTATCGCTTCACCCGCTCCTCCCATCATCAGGAGTGAACGCAACAACGCCTGCGTCTTGCGGAAATCTACATATACCCTGTAACGCACTCCAAAGGTGTATGCTACCCACACCTACAATGAACCCAGCAAAGATCCGCAGGACCCACGTAACCCAGTATCACAAAAACGTTGACAAGAAAGTACCTGACTACCGGATGGTACACGCCAACGCTTGGACTCTTGCGAGGCATCCGGTAACCGTAAAACCATGTCCCCCAAGATATCAGTCGTCGTTGGGGTTTGCGATCACGGCTAGGCTACGCCAGCCACCAGCTAACCGTTACCTACTTGAAGCTCCCAAGTTGGCAGCCCGCGCCCCGACCTACCAACAATCGCCCAACGCACGAGGCTCGATGCCATTTGCTGCTGGACATAGTTCTTATGGTACTCCCCATCGAACAAGGAGTACCAAAGCTGCAGACCCCTCTCTAAACAATCAGTTCACAAAACCTGGACAGCCACAGGTCGTGAACCTGCATAACGTAACCGCACGCAACACGGCCCCCTCTTTTATGGGACACTACAGGGTATGGTCCACCGCGCCCAATTCATCAAAAGCTAGCACCTGCTTTACTTTACCTCCGAAAGCTTCTATGTTTATTACAGCCCCTCCAAACCGCTGGTTTCAGCCCTTCGAGTGGCTCCCGCAATCACCAAGTTTCAGCTTGGTATGTCGATGGCAAATATTCAGCAGTACCAAACTTTGCCATCACATGAACACACACGTGCAAAGCGTTTACTTACTAAACGTAACTCTAGCTTCCCCAACTCCCCGCTGCCTCCCCTCTCTCACGAAAGTGAAAATTGCGCACGTTAGCCCGCATACAACGCTCTCACATAGCGATCCGCTTTCGCGGTCAAAGTGCATTGACGATCCGGTCTTCCCCCATTGCGATGTTCCATCTATCCGCACTCGGTCCATCCTAGGGACCTCATTAACCCCCGTCTACGTCTTATCGCCATCAAACCAACCCTGCACTTTAGCTGACAATAAGCTACTGCATGACCTACATGCCTACGACAATGATACTGCTCCTGCTACAACCACCTCTTTAAGTGGCAGAATAAAGTTTCTGCGCAAAGGAATGAGCCATTGGACCCGTTGCCTTACCAAACCTTTATCTTACAGTCGTCTAACAACGCGCTAGCGGACTACCTGTGGGCTCACAATAACGTATACGGCCAGACACCTCAGTGCATCTCCCCAGATCGCTGTGAAGTAACAACTGCAACATGTGTATTGTCTGCACGTGAAACATCTGCTTCACTCTTTACTGACTACACCGTTGTGCCACGCAGGGATACTACACACGACCCCGACTTCACTCTCTCTCCAAGGACGCACGCAGTCGAACCTGCAGTATGCTCCTTATCAATGCAAGATCCATCAACCACAAAATGCACTACATCGGTCCATTTGTTCTTTTCTCTTCTCCACAAATTGTTCTGATCACGGAAACCTGGCAATCCTCAAGCACCCCTGACAACTATCTAACTATCTCCGGGTACATCACGTGCTGCAGTAGACGCTTCAGCCAATGCGGAAGCGGATGCCATATCTACATACGGGAGGACTTTGGTACCTCTGGCTTTGAGTTGTTAATAATTGGAGACCTGAGGATTCAATTTGGCTCCAGACTAATGGGGATACATATGACCTCCTAATTGGTTGCATATACAGCACCCCACATGCTTCTAATACCAAGATTAATGAACTAGTAAACCTCTTCACTGACGTCTCTACAATGTCCCCACGCCACAACATAGTAGGTGGTGACTTTAATGTGCCACATAACCCTTGGAATGGCCAGAGTGCATCTCTCGGATACAGAGGATTTCTGACACCATATATACGAACAATCGGATTCAACACGTCCATGTTCCGACGAGGCTCTGTAACACTCTCGACTTCATTTTTACTCTTGGCATCTCGGATACTGTCACTAGCGTAAAAGACAACATCTTAGGAAGCGACCACAAGTTAGTTCATCTATTATTTAAGCCCTCTATCTCACCCCATCGCTCAGCAAGTCTAGTTGGTGAAGCGCGGATGTTCAAAAGCAGTAACTGGGATAACTTCTCTATGTTTGTCCGATCAGCCAATTGGATACCTTTTTCTTGTCCAAGGCTGTGGACAAGGCCACTCATAAACTCTGCAACAACATCAGTTGTTTAGACGTGGTCGCTCCGCTAATGCACAGCCACAGGTCAAAACCGATAAAGCGTTCATCCCATCTAAACAGGGTGCTGATGAAGCTCAGGGAAATGCGTCACCAATACTCTAATGCGCAGGATTTCCATATCCTTGTTCGCGTGAACAAAGTCATAGACAACTGGCAGCACTCCCGGGTGATGGTTAAGCCAGCTGAAGAGCGCGCTGCCTATAACTGCAACCATAAAATTAAGTCCCTCACCCAGCTATTGAAATATAGAAATCACCGTACAGCACGATCTATCACCTCTCTAAGACTCTCCGATGAGTCCATACTTAGCGATCAGAAGTAAATAGCTGAGATTCTTAATAGCCACTTCCGCGATTACTTCGCTGACATCAACCTGATCTTGCCAAATGCTGTGCCTAAACTTACCCACGACTCTCTAGACATAATTACCTTCGACTTACGTTCTATAATCTGAGTAAGTAGATAACTTAGGCTGTCACTACACCCTGGCCTTGATGGGCTCCCATCTGCACCGCTGATACACGTCGGCCAGGGCCTTCCTGTTCTACTTCTTAACTTATTTACACTCTCCATGAAATTCGCCGTGTATCCAAACACGTGGAAGCATTCCATAGGCATCCATAGACAAAAACAAGGTAGCCGTCAAAACATAGAAAACTACCGCCCCATCAGCCATACGCCTATTGCCTCGAGAGTGATGGAAGGAATTGTTAGGGAAAACTTGCTGAACTTTCTGCTTGGTCGCAACCTTAGCAATAGACAAGAACACGGATTTTTACCGTCCAAAGCTTGTCAGACTTGCCAACTTGAGGTTCTTAACAATGTGACTGCACAGATTGATGCTAAACAAGCACTGGTCATAATCTTCCGTGACATGAGAAAAGCTCTTGACAGAGTACCACACGCGGAATTAATAGTAAAGCTTGAATCCTACGGAATCTCAGACCGTCTGCTCTTATGGTTCCAATCTTATCTCCCATCTCGCACGCAAACAGTAAAGGTAAACGAGTCTATATCACTCCCCAAACCAAGCACAAGTGGTGTTTTTCAGGGCAGCATACTAGGCTCACTGCTATTCCTGCCATATATCAATGAAGTTTTCCAGGTAATACAATATGGCACGTCCTAACTGTTTGCCGATGGCGTCAAAGTGGTGCTCTCCATTCACCCATCAAACACGCAAGCCGGTCTTTCCCAGATTCAAAGCGACCTTATGGCTCTGGGTGTTTGGTGCAACACTTGGAACCTGACATCCATACCGGTGAAATGCAACGTCCACTCATACCGATGTAGCGTTCCGCCTAAGGCGTTGGCGCTTTAAGGCACACCGCTTGTTAATAGCCTCACAGTTCGAAACCTAGGTGTACATTACTCCAGTTCTTTGAACTTCGCAGAACAAGTGAGCCATTGCTCAGCAAAAGCACGCTCCCTCATAAGCTACCTATTCAAATCCATGGCACTGCAAGAATCCAAGCTTGCTCTATACAAACCCTGCGCTCGACCTCTGCTAGAATACTGCTCCATTGTGTTTACCAACTTCAGAAAATGCGACAGAGTAGCCATTGAAAAGGTTCAGCGATGGTTTACTAAACGTCTTCTGGGCCACTCTACTCTCAACTATCGCGGTCGGTGCAACTAACTCGCGCCAGAGCCTTTATGGCCGCGCAGGCTGAAAACTAACCTTCACTTCCTATATCAGTTTATAAATAATCCGCTTGCGAACTCACTAACACCCTTCCTATCCTCGGACAACATATCGTACTCTGCTCGTAATAGTCCGCACTCCGTTATTCTGCCGAAAGCCCACAGTAGTAAGCGTGCAAACGTCTATCTCTACGTATACGTGTATGTGCGGAATAGGCTTCCACATGCTGCGCGCGCATCTGATAATGTAATCCACTTCCGTTCGGCGCTTAATAGGTACCTCACCGTCAGTCATGTTTCTACTCTTTTAAACATTACCAGACTTGAAGACGAACTGTGGGAAAATGGACCTGGCCACATATAAGCGTATTCCCTATCAGACCTCACTCAACCCCAAGGAAAAATATTGCTTGCCCTCCATTGTCGTTACAAATCTTTCCCCGGATCTCTGTCTCTCACCTCACAAATTCCAGCAGACATCTGAGACCACACGGTAAAATAACTGCATCGCATATAAGCTCTCCTGTTATAATCCTTATACTGACTAAACATTTTAACCTTTTGCGGAAACGCTGGACTCTGCGCACTATTTAACAACCCTAATGTATGCTTGGACTCCGCCTGTTGGATGTCCTCTAAGCTAACATTCATAGCTCTATTCTGGCAAGCATTCTTATCTCATCAGGTCTGCGCACAGCCACACATTAGGTTCTCCTTTTAGACCTTCTGTTATTCATTACTTTCTGCTACATTGGTGACAACTTCCCACGTATAAGTCCAGATCTCACTAGCTGTTCCTGCCTCAGTCTACCTTAGCACACAAGAAGCATTTATGACAAGCATACGTATCTTATGACGTATGCGCCCAACCACTCCCCAACCTCTCTTTTTAGACGTTCCTCTACCCAGTACCCGCTGCAAGGTCGAAGACACTTATTTATATTGTAGTCCACTACTCTCACCTGCTTTTTCTGGCTGATGGCCAAACACCTGGTGATAGGCGCCAACCAGATCAAGCTTGCTAAAGGTCGGCTCACCTATGAGGCATGCGGTAAGGTCCTGTATGTGTGCGATTGGGTACCTATCTGCGACAGTTAGCCGTTTGAGTGCTCGGTATTCACCGCAAGCGCGCCAGTCACCAGCTTTGTTGATGAACATTTTCAGGGGTGAGGACCAAGCTCTGTCGGAAAGGCGGATTATTCCATTTTCAAGCATGTAATGAAACTCTGCCCTAGCTACCTTTAGTTGCGCGGGCGGTAGCCGGCGTGGACGGCTAGGGACGGGTGGGCCATACGTCCGTAGGTGGTGCATGACTTGGGCTGCCACTAGCAAGGCTATGTTCCTTGGCTGAAGGAGCGCATAGTACTGGGAGAAGCGGCTAGCGTAGTACGCCAAGGTCTACGTAAAGGCGCAGTCTAATGTTATAACTGCGCTATTGGCGGTGATGCCACAAACAATGAGTTTTGTTGCAGTGTCGAATAGCATCGGGCCTTTCGCATCAACCAAGAGGTCGAAATGCCCGCGAACGTTGATACATATGATGGCAAAGGGGACTGCAGCGACGGTGATTGCCCAGCGAAATGTACACCGATGAGCTAGGTCCAGGGTAAACGACCGATGACGCTAGGTGGCTATTAGCGTGCCATTGGCGGCGCTGGGGTTTGTCGACAAAGAAGAGAGAGGCTCACCTGGCATAAGGGGAATGACGTTGCCTTCCGCCCCAGTAGCAACTAAGAACTGGGTCTCAGGATCACAAGCCTTAATGTAGATGAGATGATTTTGGGATTCGCCGACTTTCGTGACCATTACAGGCTGGCGTGGCGGTTATCTATAGTGGAGTAGCTACACGGCTGTACGCACTTACGGGCTTTAGTTTCCGAACCGCGAGTGCTAAAAGCAGTACCCTGAGGCATCCGGATTTGTGCAACGGGGCGAGGATCCAGTGCGGCTACGGTGCAAACGGTTTAAATTGAGTTCCTCGCCCTGGCGCTGAAGCGACGCTATTTGCGATTATAATGAAGCTATTGCGGACAGCTGCCTAATCGCAGGTGTCGGTGTGACTGTGCCTGCACAAAGCTGCTTAGGTGCTTCGGTTTCAGTCTCTGGCTGGTGCCGTTCGATGACGCAATCTGCTAGAGCTATAATTGCTGTGATTGGCAAGTCACTTGCCACCACAAGCATAGCCTGAGTGCTTTCTGGAAGGCGTTGCATCCATAGCTGTCGAAGACTTCCTATCTACATGTTGAACATGCCGATGTGCTTTTGCATTTCGCGCAACAAGATTGTCGGCATCCTATCTCCTAGGGGCAGGTCAGTAAACTTTTGCTGTAGCCGGACCTTGTCAGATGGCGTGATGCGCTAAAGAATAGCCTGGTTAAGAGTCCCGTATTTCATTACTAGAGTGGGCAAAATACGAGGTCTCTCACCTGCCAGGATAGGCTCTAAGGAAGGCGAGATATTGGCTGATTAAACATGGCGAACTCCGAAGAAATCCTACGAATGTAAAAACGGATGTTAAGTGCAAATCCGTAACAAAGGATCATTCTTGCAAAAGTGTGGAGGGGCTAACGCAACAGCATTGTCCATGACAAGCTAAACGACGCTATCCATTTATGGAGACGACTGGCATTTTAGATAATCTATTACAAAAAGCGAACGAAGAAGGTTGTAGGTAAGAAAATAATATGACCAGAAGTAATGAATCAAAAAATTACAATGAGCTCACCATGAGGAAAATTCAACATGGCTGAAGACGTGTTCTAAAACGTGTTCAGTACTTTTTAGGTTGAGCCTGGGATAGTAGTCGGTTCACAAAATTGGGTTTGCTGTCTACTAGCTATTGCTATTTACCCGCTTTCAATCCCGCACTGAAGATGCCACCTCAAATTGTGGCGAAACGTCTGCAACCAAGTTGCCCAGCTCGGAGAACTCCACCACAACTAAACAAGCCTCCCAAGTTACCAATATTCTAAAATATAGTGTATTCTCAGATTCATAGACGCACCAACTCAGGCATGATCCAGGTTTGAACACAGAGGTGTATCACGACGATACATCGGGTTTAATCGTGTGTAGTTGAAATGGTGTCGGGAAGAGTAGATGTGTGAGTTTAGTCGACTCGCCAGTATGTAGTTGTAGGCAGTGACTTTATTCAGTGGCAAGTCACATCCGCCACGTCGCAGTGTTGTTAAACAGACATTTGTGGCTTTTTATAGGGAGAACGCTTGCCAGGCGAAAACCCACCACGTCCTGCAACACTGCCGCAAAGCATTTTGTACATTAATGTTGAACTGGCAAAGCCGCTTAACGACTGGTTTTACCTTCGGTTTTCCGCAGAGTAATGGCTTCTACTTTCCTCTGTTAGTTGGACAGGTAATTTGATTGGGGTCGCCATGATTTTTGAGGACGGTGGAGGAGAGGGACATCGCGATTATTCTTCTTGTTGTATGTCCAGGTGAGCAAAAGTTCAAATTTGCTTCTGTCTGGATTTTTCAGATGTATAATGTTTGGGAGTATGAGGAAATGTCCAGTTCTCCATACTGGACAAGGGTTATGGTGATTGTAGTTCGGTCCTTTCGGAGTTCTACCATGCACCATGTAAGTTTTTGTGGGTTGTTACGTCCGTCTTGGGCTAAAACTGTTCCTCAGACCCATCCCAGGTCTCCAAGAAGTCCCGGACCTCAGAGAAAAGGGAAAGTGAGGGACAACCGAGAGAAGACCGCAAGAACAGGCATGGAGTTGAACATTGTTAATGCCTTGTGTTACAGCATTTGGACCTGAGACAAAAGCATGTACACTGTGCAACAATAATTATGCTGAAAATGTTTTTGAATATCCTATAGAACCATTAGCCGCATGGGTGGATTGCTAACGTCTGCGTAGAGACAAGAGCGTTGTACCAGTAAGTAAAGTACGAGTTATCCGTTTAGTATGAGCCATTAATTGCGTGGGGATAGAGCAAAGAGAGTTAAAATATTCGTAGTGATTGTCAGGTGCATGAACAGCACGTAGTTAGCTTAATCCGAGAGGGTGGGCATAATAAGTGAAAATAAATAGGTTGCCGCGAGAGAGTCCTGAAGATCAATTGGTGGCAGGGCAGCGGAAGGATTGGATGCTGATATTCTAAAGGAATAAAGGTTATTGAGATACGGAGTGGCTCCTAACAAGCATTGGATCATCGCATATGAGTGGGGCCAATGGCCACTAGCTACTTCTGAACAGAGGTGCCGAATTTACGACGACCGGCAGACGGTGGCGCTAGGAGAGACTCAGTGGCCAGATGTAGACATTCCAATCGGACGCTTGGTCAGTAGTGTATGCCTAAAGAGGCTATGAGTGTATCAACAGGCCAGTAAAGGTAAGTGCTATGTCAACAGACCAGCTGAGTGTGACGCAAACAATCAGAGAGAATGAACATTGTAAGAAGGGAGCGAGCTCCGGATATCCGCAAATTTAAATGGAAGCTACGGCGACAAGCTGCTGCTATGCAGAGATAGAAACTCTAGAAAAGAAGGTAACATTGACTGGTGTAGCCATATCATTAAGACGTTTGATCACTACTGGATACCTACAGTTTTGATGAAGAAATCAACATGCGAGCGAAGCTTAGAGAGACAGACGTCAGAGGAAAATGAAGGCTGGAGAGTCAAGGGGTGGCTCCTTGCAAGCTACATGGAGCCAACAGTGACTAGCTGCTATCGAGAAGAGTTGATGCGAGTAGGACGAACGACAAATAACGCCGCGCTAGGAGAGAAAATAGTGACCAGCAATAGAGTTCGGATTGAGCCTTCAGTTAAAAGTGGATCCTACGGTGGTACATAATAGGTCAACAAAACATCTGAGCTATGACGCAAACAATCCAAGAGAATGAACATTGTAGGAAAAGAGCGACTCCAACCGAGCTCCGGGTAACCTCAAACTTAAATGGAAGCTATGGCGACTAGCTGCTGCTAAGCAGAGATAGTGGCTCTAGAAAGAATGTATCAGTGGCTGGTGTAGCCATATCATTAAGGCGTTTGATCACTACGTAACTGTTTGACAGAACAGGCAGAGGCTTAGTTTGGAGTAGAAAGAATAAATATGAGGTAGACCACCTTGTGGTCGCAACTATGTATTTCGCCTAGTAAACCAGTGACTGCATCAGCGACGCCTTGCCTGAAAATTAAGTATAGGGTGATAGAAAGCCTAGTGCGATCGCAAACGTGTTGAGTCCAGTTGTTTGCGGGGACGGTGTCAAAAAGCCACTGTAGCTGAGGGGCACCCTGGTCGTTCCAGAAGATAAATGGAATATTGAGACCCCCACCTACTCGTTTGTGGCGTGGAGGCATGTAAGAGGTTTCCGTGAAAAGCTCAAGGTGTTCGTTATTCGTTTCGGTAGATGCGTAGAGAGGGCGATATGCGCAACCGGAATCAGTTGAAGTGAGCATATGAATGGTTGGAGGTAATAGTGGGCTGACTAGAACGCTTGGTAGATTAGGCGAGGAGGATCGTGTCCTGCTGCATCCCATAAAAATAATAAATAAATATTTTATTCTTGACAAAGCGAGGCACTCCTTTTGGGCATGCTCAACATATTGCAATATTGTACATTATAGCAGGAGTGGCAGCACCAAGGGCAGGAGTAGTAAATTTGCAGAGAGTAGTGTAGGCCAATATGTCCCAAAGGTTGTACGAAGTCTATGTCTACAGAATGCAAGCTGTAGAGATAAGAGTCGGATCAGTAATGCTGGGTATTTTGATGAGGAACTAGTCCGATGAGGTTGTGTACACAGTGCAGGTCAGGTGAGTGAAGCATGAGGAAAAAGCTAAAAAATATGTAGGAATAGCGGTATGTCACTAATTAAACACGTAGGCCTGTTCGTGCGAGAGCAAATATATGTAAAGAATTTGTAAATGTGGTACCGGTCAACTTACAAATATGTGTTAGGGGCGGTGACTTTATTGAATGGCGAGTCACATCCGACATGTCGCAGTGTTGTTAAACGGACATTTGTGGTTTTTGTAGGGAAAGCGCTTGCTAGACGAAGACCCAACACGTCCTGGAACACCGTCGACTGGTGATTTGATATTGAAAGGATTGCAAGTGACCGATTACTCTAGCGGATATTCGTAGGCACGTTCCGGCAAATTGTTTTCCTTGGTTGTGAAGTGTCCTTCGGAGCCGACCGCAAGTAAAGCAATGGGGGCATGGCCCTGTTGAAGTGCGTGGCATCCTCCAAGGTTTCAACCTATTTCAATGTATATTCTTCGTGACTTCACGTGGTTCTGCAGATGATCAACACCTCATATCCAGAAAGAGTGCTTGGTTCCTGACCTACCAATCTGGCTGGCCACTAGTGGCAAGGCAAACGGTGTGAATTCAAGATGGCGAAGCTATCCGATCGGCTGCATGGCCGTGATTAGAATTGCGTGGAGATGTGTATTTTCTAGTCAGCTTAACGTGAAAATGTGTGTTTGAATGCACTAATATGAAGATTACTATTGGTAACCGTTGGCACAAAA
>OX104065.1:16376732-16392707 GCA_944474145.2 Dicrocoelium dendriticum | reverse complement strand
TAGGAACAACGGTTCACCCTTTTACTTTTGCACAGAATGGAGGCATGAAGGACGTGGTCTGATTGGAGGTAGACTATCCGAAACACTCCTGACACTCAGCCCAGTCCGACAAGGATCACAAATAAAGATGAAGACTGAGGAAATGGTCCATTTCAGTGGATCATATAGATCAGGACCAAGGTTACAACATGCAATGTGAAGCCACCCTTCGCAGAAAGAAGAGTGAACGGCCTTCGAGCGAGAAGTGACAGCCTTACAACAATCCCAGCATTTTGAGGACATTTTATCCTTTATTCAGTAAATTCTGAATGGATCCTCAAGACGGGAAAGAAACGCAACGGAGCTGGCTATCCGCAGCCAACCATCGAGGGCATAATTTGGTGAGTGTGGTATGGTTCGCTGTGCTAAAACTTGGCTTTGTCGCTTATTAAGGTTGGAAAGTGTATATTAAAAAGATACATGGGAATCCGACATAAGTGGTAATATAAAAGGCGTTGTACTTTAACACGCCTGTTTTTCAAGGGGACAACAAATGGCAGCTATGAGCTGTGGCGCGTTATCGAAAGCTGTCATCATGTTGGACGACCTTGTTATGTTTAATCGTTTGTTCCGATTATATTCAAGCAATGTTGCGGACCTGGAGAAGAATCTGAAGAAATTTCAACAGGCTACTGCGACGTCCTTTTATAAGCGGACGGTGGTTACTCGAAAGCGGTAAAAACGGATGACGGAGGAAGCTTTGCCTGATGGCTATCCGTACCATTATGTGCAGTACCAGTGTGTGCATGGTAAGCGGAACAACGTTGGTGGTAAACGGTATGTTTCCCATTGTTACTGCTCTAAAATGACCCAACAGTTTTAGAATGCTGGACTGAAAAGCCAGATTTTCGGTCGTGTTTATGGGCGATTATTATGAGCCTGGTAAAATTTATATGCGGCATAATCATGCTTTTCATTTGGCTACTCCATGGCTATATCCCACTAGAACATTAATACATGGTACCTAATGGGTTTAAAAGCTCGAGCTTTACATGACCCATAGGATAAAACGAATTAGGGTCGGGTCTGCTAAAAGGCCAATCAACCTTATAGTGGCTTAGACTCACATGGTAGCTGTATCTTCATCGGGCTTATGCGGCATTTAAACAGAATCCACGTCGGCTCAAAGCGTGACGTCTCACCGCGCCCTCCGAAACGGCACTTGACGGAGGCGAAGTAGTAAGAGGTTGTGAGCCTAAAGTCCGCAATTAAAAGCCCCCGGGAGATTCGTCGTTACATGAACAGGAAGCAAGGCCGAGTGTTAAAGGAAGACGACATAAGGAGGGTGACCAGACGTTACGGGAAGCTGCAAACAGGGGAGGTATCCGAGATGACGTAATTGCTGGCGAAGGACGAAACATGACGGATAGTGAGAGCGGGAAGCATAGTTAGATGTGTTTTTCGTGCCGTCTTACATGGAGTCGATAGCTACGCGCTAGTGTGAGGTGTTGTTGATGGACGTCACGTACCAATTGAATTATGGCGGCTACATACTGTGGCACTATATGTTAATAGAGGTTACCGAATTCCGTATTCATTTTGTTACGCGCTGCTGCCAAATGCGACGGCGCACAGCTACAGACAGGTGGTTGAAGCCTCGCCTTGCGCAGCATTGGTGCAAGTACTTGTTATGGGCAATTGCATGGCGCAGGCTGGCCCGCTGACGTCCGCGTATCCCAATGCCGCGGTTGTGTTTTGTCGTTTCCACGTTATGAGGGATGTGTACCGATGTTGTGCAAAACTTGCTGGCCTAGGCCCAGAGGTGAGGAACCTTCTTCGGCCGTGGCTGCTGTTTTTGATATACACACGTGATGGGAGGCATTTTAACAGGATTTTGAGGGCGATTGCAGGGAAGATTGTGGAAGTGTACCGGTACGTGCGACGTACATGGCTTCCATCAGCCTCAGCATGGGCGGGTCCTCGTCAGCCTGAGGTATGATTATTCGGTAACGTGACGAGGAACAGGGTCGAGAAGGAGAATAAACATCTAAAAAGGCTTGACAGTGCAATCGATTCTCAGCTTGTTCTTCACGTTGACAACTGAGCTTCTCAGTTCGTGGATGCAAGACCGGCAAATGGCGCTCGGGCGACACAGTGCGACGCCATGTTCCACCTATGGAGACGGTCCTAGCAACCCCGTATTGCCTCGATTTCTTCCCTACGCTCTAAACAGTAGCTGAGGCACTGGAGAAATGCATGAATAACTTCATCGGATGGTACGGGCACGCACTGGCTGGTGAAAGGCACCTGTGTTTCAAGGCTGCGGCGGCATCAACTGACTGAATAGTCATACAAATGTGAATTTCATCTCCACTGCCGAACGTCGTGTGCGCATAGGTGCCACGAGACGGCCAGGAAGTGAACGCCGATGGCTAGTGTTGTAGCGGAGTGCAGATGAACTGCTCCATACACTCGGCCGGTTTCCTTGTCCCCACAGCCTGCCGGGGTTAGTGGTGGCGTTCGTAAATGCTGGCGGTTTGCTTGAGTTACTCGCGGTGAACAGGGCGACTAAACTTCGCAAGGCGGAGGAGGTGATGGCGGAATGGAGAACGCAGGTTTGCAGCCTTGGATCGACGCGGTAGGAAGCTGTGTTGCGGAGTCTAAAGAGGCTTGCTGAGGTGCTGTCTGGGGATACTGATGTGTCGCTCTACAGCACTACGCGGCGATGTAGTGAACCTGTTCCGCTGGACGTGGATGACTGCTACCTGCGGTTAATGGGAAGCGCATGCCAACGAACGTTGCGATCTGGGCTGCCTAAGGATGGGGAAGTATGCCGGGCATTATCTCCGTGCAGCATCACGTTGCTGTACCTGACTTGCACAGGGATGTTTCTTCAGGGACCACAGCAGTCAGATTGGGAACCCTGCGTCGCTTGGCCCCGCCAAACGGAAACCTTCCATTCAACCACGAGTGACGAAGGTTCCTGCGCAATACACCACGGTACGCCCAGTGCAATTTAGACGTCTAGGCACCAACACGTCTGTTGGTGTGGGGGTATAACGGAGAAGAGAAACATACCTGCATGTACTGCGAGCTGTGAATGGAAGCCTAACGTTAGAGGTACAATTCCGTGGTAACGGGAGCCAATTGGGAAGGTGTAAGTTAACGGATTTTGCAATCCAGCCACTGTTTTGAGCGATGAGTTCCCCGGGAGAATATGTGCCTGCAATGTGCACGCATCTGTTGCTCCCGTCACGCACCTTCCTACATCAGAGACACCGTGCTTACCTCGTGGACACATATGCGTACGAAGCGGGATGATAGCCCTTATATGTGTTTTACGATCGGTAGGTTGCGCTGTTAACCTTATTCACTTCTACCTTATTCAAGCAGGTTGTCCGGTTTGCAACCCTACGTAGTTACGTGGAACAGGTGTGGCTATGACGCTGTGACATTAGTCCATTGTTGAGTACCTTTCCACACGTGACAGGATGAGGTTATAAAACTTGCAGAAAAAGCGGTGGCATCATTACCGCTCTTGGAACACATGTACCATGTGAACAGCTTGTGTTCCCTATGCACCAGCAGCAACAGTTACCATGCCTGACTAGGAGTAAAGGAAATGTACACCAGTAGCCTTAACCTACAAGTGCAGGCCAGCTGAAAGACTGTCTATAACTTGCAAGAAATAAGCATGGATACGCTAATGCATTTAGCCAGAAGTTTTCGGAGAGGAAGGGGTACTTTAAGCCATGACTTCCGTCACCGTCGCCTATTGCAGGGTCAGGGGAAGCATGACAACGGTCTATACGTAGCAAGGTAATGGGGCATGCTTAAGGCAATTGTAACCGCCGTCGAGGAGTCACCCATTTCGAGAACTATGCGAGGATGATCCCATTATGAAGTTTGCATTGAATAGCGGAGTGAAGGCAGATGCACGGCTCTAGGTGTCACGTTGCGTTTTTCTCCGTGAAGGAACCTTATCAGCGACCTGGCTTTGCTAACTATGATTGCAAAGAAGTGGCCGATGCTGCGCAACGTCATTGCTGTCGCAAATGGGTCACGGGGAGCTATTAAACCGTGTGTTT
Source organism: Dicrocoelium dendriticum (assembly GCA_944474145.2). Taxonomy (NCBI): domain Eukaryota; kingdom Metazoa; phylum Platyhelminthes; class Trematoda; order Plagiorchiida; family Dicrocoeliidae; genus Dicrocoelium; species Dicrocoelium dendriticum. Next base: position 16,388,640 of record OX104065.1, on the reverse strand, counting down.
AACTTGTAAAAACGGGGTCACCACATGGAATGCGTGTTGCCCGTTAGTAAGTTGTGAGGTGTCGGGATGCGCTTGTTGCGTCCAATACGTACGTGAAATAAGAAGTTACTAGAGGTCCACTGCCGAGAGTTGTAAGGGAGCCTCGACAGTGTCTCTGTGCTGTCCTTGTTCTTGATAAACCGCCGAAAGTAAGGACCAATCGCTCAGCATATACGACTTATCTGGTATTCCATTGACTCCAACGACCTCCCCGCTGAACGGCACTCAGGAATTATCATCAAGAAGACTACGCAGTATGCTAACGGACTTCTCAGTACCTGCAACTGAGGACGATTGTATCGAGTCTTTCACCTTGTTAACCTCGGGAGTGGATATGAAGGGGAAGCTCATAACCGGCGCGCTAATTCGTGTTCACCGCATGCCGGGTCCTTTAATTGCAAAGGCAGAATGTCTCCATGGCGTACAAGGTACCGGGTAGTCTAGCGCTGATGGAGTTTGGGGTTATTGGATAGCATTTCGCAGTTGACTTCATTTATTAGGTATCGAGATCCGCATGTGAATAACACTTGCGGTTCAGCACCAGGTATCGTGCGCCACTCGCTCGCCAGTGTATCGCTGTTTGCTGCGTGCTGCATTGATACACCTCATAAATGACTGCGGACATTACTCCCACTTGGAAGCCGAGTAAGTAGTGATTATGTGATTAAGAGTTCTTTTCAGCACCATTTCTCCTGCGCCTCCTAGCCGCCAGTCCACGGCTGTTTGTAATGCCCAGTCTTGACACATCCAACAGATGAATGTCCATGTGAGTCTCCTTTGGAAACCGAGTAAGTATCTGGTTGTGCGATGTAGGCTTATTTTCAGCACCATGTCTCCCGCGGCTCCAAGCCCCGAGTCCAATCGTACGTGAATGTCGACATGAATCTCCATTTGAAACCGATTAAGTAGGTGTTTATATGCGTCACATTTGCCGTTCAGCACCATACCTCCTGTGCTTCCTAGCCGAAAGTCAATCGCCGTTCGCGGTGTGTTGTCTTAATGCACATTGATGAACTGTGACATGCTTCCCGCTTGGAAACCGATTAAGTCGGAGGTGTGGTGGTTAACACTTCCTATGCAGCAGTACGCCTACAATGCCTCTGGTCCTACACCGTGCCAGCACGGCCCGCAACGTCCTCCGTCTGCCGAATCGCAGTGCCTTCCATGCTTACCCGTAAGGTTCTTTGCTCCACTGGAGCACTTCGCGGTCAAACGGTGCTCGCCCCCTGTTTCCGTGCTTTGTAACCCACCCCGTGTGCAACATAACTGGTGCTCAGGTTTCACAACTGGCCGCAGCGAGTTTCGCCAGCCCTTGGTGCGTCCGTACTGATAACTTCGTCCGCTTTTTCACAACTTCGTGAACGACCCCACGGCTTTTACCTGGGCCATCCATTGCCCTGTAGCCTTGTGTTGCCTCATTACAAGCCCATAGTGCCCGTGCATCAGCTTGCATGCGCCGCACCACTTCACCGTTGGTGCGTGCGTAATCGTCGACCACATTCTGTACCGCTGTATTACACTACAGGTTGTTTACCACATAACCTCGCTATGCTACCTGATTATGGGCTCCCACCAAACCCATCGCCTTCACTGGTTTCAGCCAATCATCGCCTGCGCCTATATATTGTGACTTATTCAGCCTGTTTATCTGGATTTGCGCAACAAGGGTACCACTTGAATACCTACGTTATCTTCCCGGTAACGGTGCGCATATTGCTTTCACGTCCGCTAGTGGTACATTTTAACCTAAACCATTCCTCAGTGCTTGCGCACTGTGGGTCAAGAACGCAGAAACCGCTCCCCATAATGACGTGCATATGTGGAATAGGTACAGACGTCCGCCTTGAATTGCGTGGCGTTTCGCTTTCATTACCAGGTTGCAGTGAGTATGCCATATTTCAGTGATTCTGCAGCGTAAGTGTTGTCAAGCTTTTGCAGTCCATGACTCAAAAATGAAATTCTGTGTGACCCACGTATACCTTATAAATAAATAGGTATATTTCTGGACCTGCTAGAGGCTGCACCCTAAAGGGTTCAGATCAATGCTTACATAAATCCGATGCTCTTGCATGGAAGTAGGTAAAATATAAGTATATGTGCTTCGTCAGCAGTTACAAATGCATTAGCATTGTTTGATATACAGCTACTGGGTCGCAGGCGCCCACCTTGACATGTTTCTGGTTCCTGCGGGTGATATTGAACTCCTTGTTCTTTTGTGAAAACTTCGCGGAGGTGTAGTTGTGCCTTTTCTCCTTGGAACAGGATCCAATTCGCCGAAGTGCACTTTAAATTGATCGCACATTAATTGGCCACTCAGTTGCCCCAATTGTGTGCACATGGAAGAAATGAGTGAAGGGATGATAAGGCATACGAAAAGTTGAAAACAATTCCGATAAATGCGGACAAAAATAGAAACAATTTGTTAAGAGAGAAAATAAAGCTGCGTGTTTCAGTCGAAAAATATCAATTACCAAAAAATACAGCCCTACTTTTTCATACGCTGATATTGCTCTCCGGCGCAAAATTTCAACCTGAGTTATTCTCAGATAAAAGAAAAAGCCTTACTACAGTTAGAATACCGCTTAAAGTGGCCCAAAATTACACTGGTCTGGACCAGCTTTAGCACCTGAATATATTGAACGTAAAAGCAACACAATACGTGCAGCAGTTTGCGAGTTATTCGCAATTAAATATTGGTCTACGAATAAGGCCATTTTTATTTTTCGCTAAAAATGGCTTCCTGCTTTGCAAGCAGATAGCAGAAAAAAGAAAAGAAAATATAAAAAGTAGGGAAGTGGCGTATGTTCTAGATAGGCATAGCTATCCAGTAATGCTCTAATTAGCCCATAATACCCTGCGATAACTACGGACTGCGCAGGTGGCCGAAAAGTAAACTTTGCAGGCACACATGACAAATATATGCAGATAAAGGATGATCTTGCTCGAAAACGCTAGAAATCCAGTAAGGAATATTATATCTACATGGGATTCAGGGGAGCTTGTAATTAACTCAGGGTTAGAAGGCCACAGCATACAATTTTCAGTGGATACTGAGCCACATAAACAACCAGTAAAATAGAGTTTAGCATTTTTTAAGCCTCTAAACTTTTCTAAAGCTTACAACAAGCCCGCATGAGCCAGGTCTACCTGAGTAACCAGGGGATCTTTCAGATCCGTTGACAGATTTCGGCCTACAAAAGACACACATTACTTAGCTAAAAATCACAAGATTTATCCCTTAGAGCCGATTTTCTATATTCATGTGGCTCTGTCTCTAACGTCAGTGAGCTATAGGAGCCTGCCACCAATAATAAAGAAATAAGCATGGGAAAATTTAGTAAAATTTAGCTAATTGCATTTGGGCGTGAAATCCGTTTTGGTCTACATTGGTTGGGCTTTAACAACTCTACTTCTGGTGGTTGAGCTTGCTCATACTTGAGGTATTGTTATGCCTCATGTGTAGATGCACACTATTGTGCAGCTCTTTGATGAATTTCGATTTATTTCTCTCCATTTTTAAGTTCCGAAGGTAGTGCCGGCGGTGTTCATCCAGATGGCAATGTTAACTGGTACTCTAATGTCACACCGACTATTTCTTTTGTGATTTTCCTGGCAAGAGCTGTTCTAGCACCCTAAGCAAAGAGCGATAAGGTAAATCAATAACCTAGATAAAACCCATTCCACGCATGCTTCTTGAAGCGCCACTTTAGCCCAAGTCAGGGGCTTCGCACGTATCGACAATGACGTCGGCTTTATGCCCTTAGTTACTACTCGTGATGGAGGCGCGCCGTGTCTAGGGTGGATACTTTCCAGTGGCCATTTTGAAGCCGCCGGTTTAGGACCCATGTAAGGCCAACAACTGATACTTCCATAGTAGCGTGGTTCATGCAGCTGCCAAAGGACTTACATGGGCACATTAACCAACTATTTATTTATTTATTTATCCATGGAAGCGTGTGACTCGAAGTATGTTCGCTTAGCGGTGGTACTGCTAACACCGCCGCACCACCAACGTGGGCTCAGTAAACGGCGGTCGCGAACGTCTGTGGCGCCAACAATATCCCCTACGCTATTCTCCGTATTGAAGCAGATACTAGGGGACAAATTTCGGATAACTACCAAAAGGTCGTTAAGGCACGTGGAGCCAATATTTGAGGCTTGGCTCGTGATAATATTGTTGTTGGTGTCTTGGACTAAATAAGCACAGTTCCCGGAGCCTCCTGGAGCTACCAGCCAAATAAAATGTTCCTCATTTGGATATGCATAAGCTTACGTTATTGTAGCAAAAGCGGTTACCAGTTAGTTGGTGAGCACGCCGCCTCTATTATGGGACCTATAAGGCATCTCCTTGTGCTGGTCATGTGTGCGAGGCATCCAAGGGAACACCTTGAATGCCCACAATAATGCCACATCTTTGGACATTATATAGGCTTATATAGGCTTACTAAGCACCAGTCACGGCATGAATCACAAGCTATACGGCATCACGCCCCCGCACATGTTGCATACAAGCTTACCCACCTGTCCCCCGCAAATTGCAATATGCCGCGTCCTTGTACTTTATTTATGAATGCTTCATCAAGTGACTATATGGGATAATGTAAATGTACAGGTACCTGATTCACGTTCTTTGTGAAGTACATAAATAAAGAAATAGTATACTCTCGAATTCTTCGAGACACACCAATCCAGTGATGATCAACATTTACATGCAATAATATTTTGCAACAAACACGTTGCTATGTATGTAATCGGCCGTAAGCCGGAAGTTGTACAGGCTTTAGGGAACGCAAAATTAATCATGAGGAATAAAGCCGTCAATGCATGACGACACGATGGGTTCTAGCTTGCATAATGTAAACCGTCTGGGCTTTACATGAGTGGTGAAAACGATACATTTAGGCAGGGAGTAGCTTACCCTTGAACGTGTCAGAAAGATATTAATTATGATTTTAGTCCACTTGCCAGTATGTAGTTGCGGGCAGTGACGTTATTCAGTTGCGAGTCACATCCGCCACGTTGCAGTGTTTATAAACGGACATTCGTGGTTTTTTATAGGGAGAACGCTTGCCAGGCGAAAAACCACCACGTCCTGAAACACTGTCGGAACTCTTTTTGTACACTAATGTAACACTGGCAGAGCAGCTTGCCGACTGAGTTCACCCTCGGTTATCCGCAGTCAATGGGCTTCCAATTTCCTCTGGTAGTTGAGCGGGTATCTGTGGCCGGGACCGCCATAATGGCTGGGGCCCATGGGGGTGAGAGCTTCATGAAGCTTCGTCTTGGTGAGAGTCCAGGTGAGCAAAATGTAAGCTTCTTGCGTCTGGATTTTTTAGGTTTATGTATCCTTTTCAGGAGTGTGAAGGACTCGTGTCCAGCTATCATACTGGACAACGGTCGTGGTGGTGAGTGCAATTGTATACCTTTGTCGTACAACCATGTTCTTTGTAGGTCCTTGTGGGTTACGTCCTGTCCCGGGCAAAATCTTTCTCGGTCCAATCCCAGATCCCCAAGAAGTTCGGGACTTTGGAGAAATGGAAAGGTAAGAGATAAACAAGGCCGCAAAGAACAAGTGGGGAAACAAACATTGTGTAAGTCTAATGGTATAACATTTAGGGTGGAGACAAATGATGTACAATGTGCAACAATGATTGTGCTGAGAGTGTCTTTTGAATGTTCTACGTAAGCAATGGCCGTATAGGTTGGTTGCAACCATCTACAATGAATACAGAGCGTTGCGCTATTGAGCAAAAAGCGCAGTATCGGTTTGCTATGCTGCAACTATTACGTGGGAAGACAGAAAGCAGTATTCAAAGACCAGTGACGTTTGAATGGTGGAAGAACTGCTGGTAGCCTACCTACTTCGATAAGGAGCGCAGAATAAGTAAGTAAAGGTATAAACGGCTTGCGACGAAAGAAATGCAAAGGTCAATTGGTAGTAAGTCAGCGGATAGATAAGACTCAAGCGCTGAGTAAAATTCTTCTGGGGATCAAGCCAGATAGCCGACACGAGAAGCTAGCGGGCATCTGTGTGCTGACCAGATGAGAGGAGAGAAGAACTAAAAATCTAAGAAAGGTTAATTGACGGAAAGGCGTTGAATAGCTGAGGATATCAGAACATGAGGCCTGACCGCAGCAGCTAGGGTGCTAAGATAATAGTACCAAGCTGGATGGAGCCAGGGAATGCTAGCCCGAGAGCTGGTAAAAGCCTAAGACAGTACTGCGAGTAAGGGATAAATGAACATCTAGAAATGTGAGGCAAACCAGCGGTTTGCGCTGAATACATGGATATTCTTGAACTACAGAAGAAAGCTAAGAGGATTTCGTGATAGGACAGCGGATGGGTGAAGCGCAAGCATACAATGAAGCTGTTAAATAGTTCACAGCATAAGAGACGAAGGCGCATCGACGCGCATCTAAGCAAATCATGCTGGGTTGCTAATGGAATATAACTGAGGAGGACTGAGCAGGGAGAAGCCAGCGAAGGAGCTGCACTACAATTAGTTAGGTGCCACTGAAGAGTAAGCGACAGCTGAGCATTTAGCGAGGAGCGGGTATTGGATAATTGAACGTCTAGATTGGATAGGTTAGGAGCTGCTTTGCACAAAACACACCAGTTACGCTTGTTTTACAGAAGCGAGCTAAGGAAGGTTTCATGTTGGAAGGGAAGGGAACGGAAAGGGTGCTAGCATATAAAACGACTGTTAAATAATTCAGAGCATGGGAGGATAAGACGCAGCGACGCGCAGATAAACAACCCATGCTGGGGAACTAAAGGAATATAAGTAAGGAAGCCTGAGCCGTGAAAAGCCAGTGCAAGAGCTGAACGACATTTAATTGGGTGTCGCAGATGAGTAGGTGACAGCTGTGCAACTAGTAAGGAAGTCTTGGCCGAGAAAAGCCGGTGAGAGAGCTGGACTTCAGTATAAGTAAGTGTCGTAGACGTAACGAGTGATAGATAACTGAACGTCTAGCAAGGAGAGCCTATACGCAAACTACTTGTGTGCCCAAAAGAAGTTTGTGCATGCTCTACAGCTGGCCCCATGACCCTTCCACTAACGATGCCCAAGCCAGCGTGCCCACGTGATCGCCTTACCCGGTCAATTCACTTCATTGATTCATTGTATTAAATACCCTGTTTTTGATTTATTCCTATCATCTGTGGTGTGTTGGCCTTATGCGATCCACCGAAAACAAGCTTGTTTGCCTAACTGTCTTTTGATTCTGATACTTGAGTTATGTTTGCTCCACAGAAGAGAACTAAGAAAGGATTCATGAAGAAAGGACAACGAGCGAATAATGCGCAAACCTGCATTAAAGTTGTTAGGTAGTTCAGGTCATATTGTCTAAGGCACGGCGGCGAGCAAATAATCAAATTATGCTAGGGTGCTAGTGAGATATTACAGAGATAACTGGCGCTAGGTAAAGCCGGCCTACTGATTAAAAAAGGAATCAAAACAGAAAGCGATATAAGGAAAGTTTAGGATCTGGATGAGAAGGGTTTATTGGTACAGGATGGAAAGCCCGCTAGCCTCTCCACGTAATGTAAACAGAACCGTTTGGTCAGCCGAATCAAGAGAAGTGTCCCAGAAGTCTAAATGGATTCAGTGAATACGAGGCCGATTAAGCGGTACTGGAGTCATTTGCGCTTTGGGACTAGGTCGTAAAATGCAGGTAAGAACACAGCTATAACCATAACAAGGGACCAAATCTAGCAGGCCCTCAGAGTAGGGGTAACAGAGTTAAGTCTGCGGAGCCTATGCCGTTTAAGTCTCGGTAGCATTGGAGCAGTCAGAGAGAAACAGACTAGTCCGGTGAGACAAGCTCACGGCAGGGCAGTAAAGCTGGCCGTCCGATTAAAAAAGGAATGAAAACAGCAAGCTAGCTAAGAAAAGGTTAGGGTCGGTGTGGGAAAGGTTTACTGAGAAGGAGTGGAGGAGCGCACGAGGCTTTCCAGGTGATGTAAACTAGACGTTGGGCCAGACGGACCATGGTTTGTAACGTCGAATAACTATGAGTGACACCGGATAACAAGTGGCCAATCTGGTGAGACTGGAATAGTCAACGCGTAGGAATAGCATGCACAATAGAGGCAGGGAAAAGTGCTGTAGCAATAGTGTGTACGAGTCTAGCAGACTCTCCGGGTAGGGGAACAAGGACGTTGAGTTTGTCTAGCGTATACACATTGTCTACCGCGTCTCCTACCCACTTTCTTGTCTCAATGCTACACGCTCTTATACGTGTACCACGTCGCAGTGCCACCCATGTTAACAGGTGTGTGGTGCTGCTCCAATCAATTACTTTTCTGATTAACCCTGCTCGCCCTTGCTTCCGTACCTTACAGCCCACTCCCCATATAGCATAACCGGTACTCAGGTATCGCAACTGCCCGCCACGATGTTCCCACGTCCCTGGTTACCCAGCACTGTTTACTGCCGTCGATTTCTCATAACTTCGTGAACGATCCGAAAGCCCTTTTAAGGCACACCCTCTGTTCTATAGCATTGTTGTGCGCCCTTACAAGCCAGTAGCGCCAATTCATATGCTTGCGTGCGCGGCACCAATTGACCGCTAGTCCATATACATGCTATTAAATAAAAATTCGCTTAAATGTATGTACATGTGTTAGCATGGGTTTGCATATATATATATTATTAAGTCGGATGATATACATATATGCATACTACCTGGAACATCTAGTATTTTTTAACATGCAATTTCACATCATTGGATATACCCTTAGGTGTACGCATTATCTATCAGACTAGTGCAATTCATCATTTCTTTGAACTGGCTTTGCGCAATATGCTTACTGACTAGCCGGCACATTATTAATTCGAGGTGAATTCCGCGTCAATAATTCGCAGATCCTTGAACACAGCGCACAATTGTACCGTGCTTATAATGTTACATTACGCTTGCTACTCTTTCAGTTGCTAATTTATGCCGATCATTATCTAGTTATGTTTACTTCTAATACCGATTGTACAAATTCCTCCATTTAATTGAATATTTACAAAGCATATGTCTTCCCGATCTTCTTCAAATGTTAACATTCAACATCCGAGCATTTTCGCTTATTATTACGGCATGATTTCATTCAGTTCACGTTGCAGATTCCCTGCTTTTCCGGTTGCAGCAAACGGAATTCCATAAGAATTCATCACCAACGAACAAGCACAGCACACCGTGCGAGGTAAGGTTGAACTATTCGTTTCCCATAAGATTTCAACAAATTTTCGTTCATAGGATAATTGAAATAAGCTTACATTCATTAGACGACTAAGATATTTCACTGGTTAACAAACACCTGAAATATCAGTATTACGCTGCAATTACTCTCCTTGGAATTTTCGGGAATATGTTACCATGGTTGCGGTAAACAACTTTACTACAAATGTTACATTATTGCAGCACTATATTAACATATGCAGTGCATTCCTTTTTATTATAATACCCTTAATACTTAATTCTTGTCTTGCGACTGCCAACTTGATGCCAGCTGTTCCATTTAACCTTGGCCCGTAAGAAAATTCCCGCCATGCGTTAGAGCCCAGCTGCCCATCGGGCGTCCATGGGACACCCAACGAGCGTTCATCGGACACTGATGCTGAGTGGGTGTTTCTGGTACATCCCTAAACTTCGTACCTTCCTTAAAGGGACTGCGTAATAAACACGTTCAAAGGCTTTTGGATTTCTAGCGTTTTCGCGCAAGATCATCCCTTATCTGCATATATTTGTCATGTATGCCTGCAAAGTTTACTTTTCGGCCACCTGCGCAATCCGTAGTTGTCGCAGCGTATTACGGGCTAATTAAAGCATTACTGGATAGCTATGCCTATCAAGAACATACGCCACTTCCCTACTTTTTATATTTTCTTTTCTTTTTTCTGCTATCTGCTTGCAAAGCAGAAAGCCATTTTTAGCGAAAAATAAAAATGGCCTTATTCGTAGACCATCATTTAATTGCGAATAACTCGCAAACTACTGCACGTATTGTGTTGCTTTTACGGTCAACGTATTCAGGCGCTAAAGCTGGTCCAGACCAGTGTAATTTTGTGCCACTTTAAGCGGTATTCTAAGTGTAGAAAGACTTTTTCTTTTATCTGAGAATAACTCAGGTTGAAATTTTGCGCCGGAGAGAAATATCAGCGTATGAAAAGTAAGGCTGTATTTTTTGTTAATTGGTATTTTCCGACTGAAACACGCAGCTTTATTTTCTCTCTTAACATATTGTTTCTATTTCTGTCCGCATTTATCGGAAATGTTTTCAACTTTTCGTATGCCTTATAATCCCTTCACTCGTTTCTTCCATGTGCGCACAATTGGGGCAACGGAGTGGCCAATTAATGTGCGATCAATTTAAAGTGCACTTCGGCGAATTAGATTCTGTTCCAAGGAGAAAAGGCACAACTACACCTCCGCGAAGTTTTCACAAAAGAACAAGGAGTTCAATATCACCCGCAGGAACCAGAAACATGTCAAGGTGGGCGCCTGCGACCCAGTAGCTGTATATCAAACAATGCCAATGCATTTGTAACTGCTGACGATGAACATATACTTATATTTTACCTACTTCCATGCAAGAGCATCGGATTTATGTAAGCATTGATCTGAACCCTTTAGGGTACAGCCTCTAGCAGGTCTAGAAATATACCTATTTATTTATTTATTTAAAAATCTAGGTAAACCACATCAGTATGTCTATTTACCCCTACCTTCCAGCAACCAGGGGCTGGGGGAAGATTTCTGGTGCACGAGTTAACCCTGGGGAACCCGGAGGGTCCAATGCGCACGAGAAGTCAATGAGATACTGCCAGCGTGATTGATGTACACAAGGTGTGTTGATGCCGATTAAAAGGATAGCGCGTTTCGATACGTGAGCACGTTTAGTATATTGTTAAACGGGTTGTCCATGGCCAAGCTTATTTAAAACCATTGTACCGAATGCTTTAAAGGCGGTACGGTGGTTATTCATTTCCCGCTTCTGGCGACAACAGCTATGATGAAAAACACTAACTCCTTTCGACGTTTCTTTAAGGTTCCATATCCGGACGTTTCAGCCATTCTTGAGGTTATAAAACGTTTCCATGTTGAAACGGCGACATCGTTTGTTCGTCGGAAGGTGGTTACAGAGGAAGATTAAAAAAAGGTTACTCGGCAGGAGTTTCCCGAATGCTCTCCGTACCAATACATTCAAATTATTTGCGGGCATAGCAAGTGATCGAAAGTTGGTGGAAAGCGCTAAGTGTTGTTTATCCGCGTGATGATTTTATAACAGTTAGCGGTGTTACGTTTGCCATGATCGGATCTCAATGGTGTTGAAGTTAGAAGGTTACAAGATTGGATAGGCTTGCCTGCTTCATTCGCATATTTTTCATGTGGGCCAACCTTGGCTGTATGCAAAACTCGGTGGATAACAAGGGAGCGGGAAAGCATGGTACGGAAGTTGATGAAGAGTTTTCGTCAGACAGGGAAGATGCATTCGCATATGCGCCTCCAATATGGCATTCGGTTAACGCAGCGGGATTGGTCTGACATACCGCGGCGTCATCGTAAGGTTGGTGTCACGGAGGAGGAGTTGGTGACGCAGCTTTTGCGGAGCAATGGTCCGCCGAAAACGAAGTGTGAGGGGAATGAGATTGGGTACCTATTTTACTCCCTTCTTGCCTGATAAGTTTGGTGGGCCAATACGGGGAGGTAATTCTAGCGAACACCGCATATCAGCTTAATTATGGCGGTTGTATAAATAACTAACTATTTTATCCGCGACAAAGCGAGGCCCGAATAGAATAGTTATTTATTTATATTTATATAACTGCTGAAATTAATCTGATTTATGGTTCGCCAGAAGTAACTCCCGCATGAC
>OX104065.1:16354395-16376409 GCA_944474145.2 Dicrocoelium dendriticum | reverse complement strand
AAACAGCCTGGGCACTACATGTATATTGAAAACGATCCATGTAGACAGGGAATATCTTACTCCTGAACGTGTCAGGAACATATTGAAATATGATTCTAGTCCATTTGCCAGTATGTAGTGGTGGGCAGTGAGTTTATTCAGTAGCGAGTCACATCCGCCACGTCGCAGTGTTGTGGCTATTTAGAGGGAGAACGCTTGCCAGGCGAAAACCCACCACGTCCTGGAACACTGTCATTAACGCAAGGTCCATCAAACCTAAGATGCACCTTATCAACCCCATCATTTTTCTATCCGGCCCCCAGGTAGTGCTCTTCACAGCAACTTGGTATGATGCTATCACTCCCGATGCACAGCTGCGAATCCCGGGCTACACATCCTTCTGCAATGGACGTATCAACCACCGTGGTGGTGGGTGCCTCATTTACTTGCGTGACGATTTCGGGACGCCATTATTTCAAGAACTTTCAATCGGCCCTCTGGAAGACTCGGTTTGGATCCAGACTAGTCGGGGACAGCACGATATCTTAATTGGCTGTCTGTATAACCCTCCACACACTACCACAATCGGCACACGCAGTCTAGTGGAACTCTTCACAGAAGTATCCCTTTTGCCTACCCACTATAAGATACTTGGTGGTGACTTCAATATGCCACAAGTGGCCTGGCAAACGCAATCTGCGCCACTCAAATACCGTGCCTTTGTGGACACCACGTATGCATTTCGGTGGGCTCAACACGTGCATGCACCCACTAGGCACAATAACACCTTAGACTTACTTTTTACAAACGGAGTTTCTCATGCATCTGCTAGCTTGCTTGACAATCTTTCTGGATACGATCACAAAATAGTAAAGCTCTCTTTCCAACTACCCATCACTCGTCCCCCAGTGGCTAGACAAGCGCGTTCTGATCGGCTCTTCAAACGCATCAACTAGAAAAACTTTGCTCTACTTCTCTGATCCATCAGCTGGGATGTATTCTTTCTGGATACAGATGCGGGCACTGCCTGTTCCGTGTTACATGACGACTGCTCTGCCGTTTTACATTAGTGTACAAACGGATTCCTACGTATATGGAAAATCTCACTTACTGCACCTATAATAAAAACAAAAAGCAATGCAGCCACCGCAGGATGCAGCTTCCCTCGCAACCTACTCGTCAAACTCAAAAAGCTACGTTCAAAGTACAGCAATACCCAAGAATCCTTCCTCCTTATTCTCATCAATGAAGTCCTGAGGGAGTGGAGAAATTCACTAACTACCGCAAACCTGTCAGAAGAACACACTGCCCTAAACTCCATCAACCGTATCAAAGCCCGCAATTCCCTGATGAGGCGCAGAAGCAACCCCACCTTGAAATCGATTAACTCGGTTATTCATCTAGACAACACAGTTACCAGTAACCAAGCTGAAATATGTGAGGTCATGAACCGCTACTGCTGATACTCTTTCACTTCTGCTAACCTGCCTCTGCCTCTTAATGTACCTGGTTGCACCAATGATACTTTACGCGCAGTACCATTTGACCTGCGCACCATTACTCGGGAAATTCAAGCCCTCAAATTATCCTTCCATGCCGGACCTGATGGCCTCCCATCGGCTCGGCTTATGCTAGGTGGCCCAGATAGCGCCGTCTTTCTTCTTAACAGCTTTACCCTTTCCATGAAACATGGAACCTTTCCCGCTGCTTGGAAACATGCAGTAGTCATGCCAAGACACAAAAGGGGAAGCCGTCAAAACATGGAAAAATACAGACCCATTAGTCACACCGCATTCGCCTCACGAGTGATGGAGAGGATTGCTAAGTAAGAGATCCTGCGGTTCTTGATTCATCGTAATCTCATCCACAAATCCCAACATGGACTTCTCCCGTCTAAAGCCTGTCAAACTTGCCAACTTGAGCTCCTGAACAATGTTACCGCCGTGGTTGATTGCAAGAAAGCTTTGATCATCATCTTCGTGGATTTGAAAAAAGCGTTCGACCGAGTCCCTCATAATAAGCTGCTAACTAACTTGTATTGTTACCTTATATCGGACCAGTTGCATTCTTGGTTCTATTCCTATCTCTCCTGTCCAAAACAGTCCGTGAAGCTAGGAGATTTTGAATCATCACTGAAACCAGTTACGAGTGGTGTGTTCCAGGGAAGTGTACTGGGCCCTATACTCTTCCTACTTTACATCAACGACGTATTACATGTCTGAATATGGAAAGGCGTACTTGTTCGCCGACGATATCAATGTCGAATGCTCCTTTAATCCGGGTAACCTAAAGAGCGGTATCCTCAATGTTCAAAATGACCTTAAAGCTATTGACCCTTGGTGTAGCACATGGAAGCTTGACTTCTCCCCTGCAAAGTGCAGTGCTCTGTCCTACAGATGCACTGTACCGTTTAGTGCGCTAACCGTGAAGGGCGTCTCACTAGCCAACTGTCAAACCATAAGGGATCTCGACGTACACTATTCATGCTCGTTAAATGTCTCGGAACAAGTTAGCTATAGTGTAGCGAAAGCTAGCTCCCTCATTGTTCATATCTGCAAGAGAATGCTCGTAACCGAATCCAGACTCACTCTATACAAGGTACGCACTAGACCTTTTCTGGAATAATGCTCAGTAATATTTACCAACTCCAGAAAGAGTGACCGAATAGCAATTGAGAAAGTACAACGCAATATTTTGGAACATATTTGGAACCGATCGGGGAGTCATCATTTCAGAAAACTTGGTAAACGACCGGTTAATGTATTTATAATGGTACACAACGTTTCGCATTTGACACAAATGCTTCATCAGGCCTGATGAAGCATTTGTGTCAAATGCGAAACGTTGTGTACCATTATAAATACAATAACCGGTCGTTTACCAAGTTTTCTGAAAAGTACAACGCACATTCACAAAGCGACTGCTTTGCCCCTCTACCCTCAACTACCGTGAGCGCTGTACACTTCTTGGTCTTGAACCTCTATGGTTACTAAGGTTGAGACCCAACCTCACCTTCCTATTCCAGACGATAAGCAACCCAAACACGAACTTTGCCGGAGTTATTCAACAAAACGGTGACTCTCGTTACCCACTCCGACATAGAACCTTAACCATTCATTCAGTTGGATTGTTTGCTTTACAGCTAGGATGGGTTGTTGACCTATTATGTACCACCGTAGGATCCATTAGTAACTGGAGGCTTAATCCGAACTCCAATGCTGGCCATTCATCTCTCCTAGCGCGCCATTATTCGCCGTTCAACTTACTCGCTTCAACTTTTCTTGACAATAGCTAGTCACTGTTGGCTCTATGTAGCCTACAAGGAGCCACTTCTTGCCTCTCCAGCCTTCGTTTTCTTTTGCCGTCTGTCTCTCTTAAACCTTGCTGCATGGTGACTTCTTCATCGAAACTGTAGGTATCCAATATTGGACAAACATCTTAATGCTATGGCTGCACCAGCCGCTGATACATTCTTTTCTAGAGCCACTATCATTGCTTAGCAGCAGCTGGTCGCCATAGCTTCCATTTAACTCTGCGGATATCCAGAGATCTGTAGGAGTCGCTCCCTTCTTAAAATGTTCATTATCTTAGAATGTTTGCGTCACAGCTCAGTGGTTTGTTGACCTATTATGTGCCACCGTAGGATCCACTAGTAACTGAAGGCTTAGTCAAAACTCTATTGCTGGTCACTCTTCTCTCTCCTAGCGCGCCGTTATGCGTCGTTCGTCCTACACGCGTCAACTCCTCTTGACAGCAGCTAGTCATTGTTGACTCCATGTAGCCTACAAGTAGCCACTCCCTGACTCTCCAACCTTCATTCTCTTTTGCCATCCGTCTCTCTTAAGCTTCGCTCGCATGTTGATTTCTTCATCGAAACTGTAGGTATCCAATAGTGGTCAAAAGTCTTAATGACATGGCTACACCAGCCACTGATTCATTCTTTTCTAGAGCCACTATCTCTGCTTAGCAGCAGTTAGTCACCATAGCCTCCATTTAACTCTGCGGATATCCGGAGCTCTGTAGAAGTCGCTCCCTTCTTACAATATTCATTCACTTGGATTGTTTGCTTTACAGCTTAGATGGTTTGTTGACCTATTATGTGCCACCGTAGGATCCACTAGTAACTGGAGGCTTAATCCGAACTCCAATGCTGGCCATTCATCTCTCCTAGCGCGCCGTTATCCTACTCTGGTCAACTCTTCTTGGCAATAGCTAGTCATTGTTGGCTCCATGTAGCTTACAAGTAGCCACTGCTTGACTCTCCAACCTTCGCTTTCTTTTGCAGTTTGACTCTCTTAAGCTTCGCTCGCATGTTGATTCCTCCGTCGAAAATGTAGGTATCCAGTATTGGGCAAACGTCTTAATGACATGGCTACACCAGCCACTGGTTTACTTTTCCAGAGCCACTATCTCTGCTTAGCAGCAGTTAGTCACCAAAGCCTCCATTTAACTCTGCGGATATCCGAAGCTATGTAGGAGTCGCTCCTTTCTTAAAATGTTCGTTCTCTTGGATTGCTTGCATCACAGCTCAGATGGTTTGTTGACCTATTATGTGCCACCGTAGGATCCACTAGTAACTGAAGGCTTAGTCTAAACTCTATTGCTGGTCACTCTCCTCTCTCCTAGCGCGCCGATATTTGGCGTACGTCCTACTCGAGTCAACTCCACTTGACAACAGCTAGTCATTGTTCGCTACATGTGGGTTACAAGGAGCCACCCCCTGACTCCCCAACTTTCATTCACAAAATCATCCATAAACAACCTCAACTCCATCCAATTCTCAAACAACCACTCCCCATCTTTACACCATAACAATACCCCCCCCAACAACCATTCCCATTTCACCCCCTCCCCCAATCAACCAACAAACACTCTCCCCCACACAATCAACTCATCCCCCTCCCTACCTCCCCTACTCACCCCCAAACCCCAAATCCTCACACCCTTCTCACTCCACCCACAACCCCCCCCCCCCTAACCCAACCACAATTCAATAAATCCTACCCCCCACAACTCATCACACAATACATTACCCCAACCCAACCCCCCCATTCCCCCCACACTCACCCCCCACCCACTACCCACACTTCAACCCCATATCCCCCCTTCTCACATAAAATCCACTCATCCACCATTATCATATACAACCTATCTCCCCCACTACCCCCCCCCTTACTACCACCCAATTCCCACACCCAACCTCCTATTCTCATTTCCCAATTCCCCATTCACATCCTATTAAATCATATCTTTAAATAATCCCACCTTATCAAAAACCCCAAAACACCTATAATCCTAACTTCATCCATAACCCTCCCTCTTCCCTGCCACAACTGATCTTTAAGACTCTCTCGTAGCAACCTATTTATTTCCGCTTATTATGTCCCCCTCTCGGATTACACTAACAACGTGCTGTTCATGCACCTGATAATCACTGCCAACCTTCTAACTCTCTTTGCTCTATCCCCAAACAATTACCGACGCATATCAAACGGATACTCGTACCTTACTTACAGGTGCAACGCGCTTGTCTCTACGCAGGCGATAGCAATCCACCTATACGGCTAATGATTCTATAGGATACTCAAAAGACATTTTCAGCATAATTATTGTTGCACAGTGTACCTGCTTTTGTCTCAAGCCCAAATGTTATAACACAAGTCATTAACAATGTTCAACTCCATGCCTGTTCGTGCGGTCTTCTCTCGGTTGTCCCTCACTTTCCCTTTTCTCTGAGGTCCGGGACATCTTGGAGATCTGGGATTGGACTGAGGAACAGGTTTGGCCCAGGACGGACGTAACAACCCACAAGGACTGACATGGAGGATGGTACAACTCCGCAAGGACCGACCCACAATCACCAAAACCCTTGTCCAGTATGGAGAACTGGACATATCCTCATACTCCCATACATCTGAAAAATCTGGACTGTGGAAAAGTTGAACCTTTTGCTCACCTGGACATACAACAAGAAGAAAAATCGCGATGTCCCTCTCCTCCACCGACCTCAAAAATCATGGCGACCCAGATCAAAATACCCGTCCAACTAACAGAGGAAATTAGAAGCTATTACCCCGCGAAAAGCCGGTGAAACCAGTCGACAAATGGCTTTGCCAGTTTAACATTAATGTTCAAAACGCTTTACGGCATTGTTGCAGGACGTGGTGGGGTTTTGTCTGGCAAGCGTTCTCCTTATAAAAAGCCACAAATGTCCGCTTAACAACACTGCGACGTGGCGGAAGTCACTCGCCACTGAATAAAGTCACTGTCCACAACTACATACTGGCAAGTCGACTAGGTTCACATATCAACTCTTCCCGACACCGTTTCAACTACACAGATTGAACCCGATGTGTCATTGTGATACACAACCGTTTTTAAACCTTGAGCATACCTAAGTTGGTACGTCTCTATGAAACTGAGAATAAACTATTTATTTATTTATATTGTCATGGACATACGACAAAATTTCTAATATTACTGTCAGGGTTGCCATAAAATGTTTGTACAGTTGTACATATCTGATCATGCCTCCATGGGCGTGCCTCGCATTGTCGAGAATAAAGTATTTATTTATTTATTACCCTACCTACGGCCCGCACCAACGTGCGTAATAACTTCTTTCTTTAGAGCTTCGCTTGCGGCTAGAACAGGCTACCACTACAAGTTAGGGCAGCCGAGAATACTGCACATTTCCGATCATCCCTACATAGACACCTTGTTACCCTGCCTATCTGCGAGCTCTTTAACACCAATATACCGGAGGATGAACTTTGGGAACATGGTTCAGAGCACCACTAAATCCGAAAACCCAACGTATCGGACACAGGCCCACCAATTAACTCTCCTTTACTCTCTGGGATCACATACATTTGCTGTTTTTTGACTTAGCAGGCGCCATTCTTCGTAGGCTCCAACCATCTCTGCGCCTTGTTGAAGCTTGCTAAGAGCCACTCTTTTAGTTCTCCCAGTGACTGCGTGCGTCACATACTTTTGCTGTTTGTTGACTTATTCTGGGGCACTTTAGGCATCCACTAGCAACTAGAATGCTTCACCCCAATGCCGTTGCTAGCCGTCGATTATCCCTCACCCTTGGTACTATTAGCAGTTCCTCGTACTAAATATGTCATCAGTTTTTAGGTGCAGCGTGTCATTCTAGTTAGCATACTTCTTTGCGCTAGGAGTCAGTCCTTATCACTCCAACGCTTACTCTCTTGAATTGTTTGCAGCACACCTTCGCTGGTTGTTGACTACTTCTGTCACTGTAGGCATCCACTGGTAATTAATAGGCTTAATCCGAATACCTTTGCTGGCTACTGATACTCTCTATCCTAGCGCCACTATATGTCACTCTCCTTATCTTTCTCACTACAGCAGCGATTCGCCGGATGTTCCATGTCCCTTCTGCGCAGATCTGGAGCTAGCTAGGATATACTCCTTGTCTCTCCCTCATACCTTGTCCTGGAACGTCAGTATCCCTTACCTCTGATGGCTTGTTGATGCATTCAGTGACCCTATAGGCATACACTAGTGGCCAAGCGTCTGATTGGAATGGCTACATATGGCCACTGGTAATCTTTCCTAGCGCCACCATCTGTCGGTCGACTTAAACTCAACGTCTCTGTTTAGAAGTAGCTAGTGCTCACAGGCTCCATGCATATGCGATGATCCAGTGCTTGTTAGGAGCCACTCCTTCTCTCAATAACCTGTATTCCTTTAGAATATCTGCATCCAATCTTTCCGCTGCCCTACCGGCACTTGACTCTTAGATCTCTCTTGCGGCACCCTATTTATTTCCACTTATTCTGCGCTCCGTATCGTGTTACGCTAGCTACTTGTTGTTCATGCGCCTTGCAATCAACACCAATATTCTAACTCTCCTTGACCTCTCCCAACGCAATTTCTGGCTCACAGTAAACCGATACTTCGTAATTTACTTACTGGTACAACGCACTTGTCTCTACACAGGCGTTAGCAATCCACACATACGGCTAATGATTTTATAGAATATTCAAAAAACACTTTCCGCATAAGCATTGTTGCACACTGTACATGCTTTTGTCTCAAGTCCAAATATTGGAACATAAGACTTTAACAATATGCCTGTTATTGCGGTCTTCTCTCGGTTGTTCCTCACTTTCCCATTTCTCCTAGGTCCGGAATTTCTTGAAAAGCTGGGATTGGGCTAAGGAACAGTTTTCTCCCAAGACGGACGTAACAACCGACAAGGATTTACATGGAGCCTGGCTGCACCCCAAAAGGACCAAACTACAATCAGTACAACAGTTGTCCAGTATGGAGAATTGGACAAATCTTCATACTCCTATACATTATACATCTGAAAACTCCAGACAGCAGAAACTTTGAACTTCTGCTCACCTGGACACACAACAGGACGACTATTCGCGATGTTCCTCTCCTCAACGGGCCTCAATAATCATGGCGGCCTCGGTCAAATTACCTGTCCAACTAACAAAGGAAATTAGGAGCCATTTGTCTGTGAATGACCGAATATGAAACCAGTCGTCAAACGGCTTTGCCCGTTATGCATTAATGTTCAAAATGCTTTACGGCAGTGTTGCAGGACGTGGTGGGTTTTCGCCCGGCAAGCGCTCTCCCTATAAAAGCCACAAATGTCTGTTTAACAATACTGCGACGTGGCGGATGTGACTCGCCACTGAATAAAGTCACTGCCCACAACTACATACTCGCAAGCCGACTAGACTCATTTTGCAACTTTTCCCGACACATGCAAGAATATGATACTCTCCGTCTACATGCACCGATTCATTGCACTTAGAGTGCCTTGACCTTTTCAACTATCCGCGACTGAACCCGAAGTATCGTTGTGATGCACAACTGCTTTTAATCCTTGATCATGCCTGATTTGGTGTCTCGATGATTCTGAGATTGAACTATTTATTAATTAATTTAAATTCGTTTGTACACTGATGTAAAACTGGCAGAGCAGCTTGCCGACTGATTTCACCCTCTGTTATCCGGAGTCATTTGGCTTCCAATTTTCTCTGTTAGTTAAATAAAAAATAAAAGAAATAAAATTTTTATTCTCGATAAAGCGAGACACGTCTTTTGGGCATGATCAGCATATGGCAATATTGTACATGATAGCGGAATAATCAGCACCAACAGTGGGAGTAGTAAAGTTGGAGACAGTAGTGTGGGCCCATAGAGCCCAAAGGTTGTGTGTGGTCTATGTACACAGCATGCGAGAGGTAAAAATAGTGATCAGATCACTTTTATGGTATGTTGATGATTAACTAGTTTGATGAGGTCCCGTAAGCAATGTAGGTCAGTGAGTGAAGTATGAGGAAACGGGTGAAAAGTACTTAAGAATAGTGGCATGTCACTAATCAGATATGTAGGCGGGTTCATGCGAGAGCCGATATATGCAAAGAACTTGTAAATGTGGTTTCGGTCAACTTGCCAATGTGTTAGGGGCGGTGAATTTCTTGAGTAGCGAGTCACATCCGCCACGTCGCAGTGTTGTTAAACAGACATTTGTGGCTTTTTGTAGGCAAAACGCTTGCCAGACGAAGACCCACCACGTCCTGGAACACTGCCGGCTGTTTATATACATTGGCAAGATGGTATCCGACCGATAACCCTCGCGGATATTCGTAGTCACGCAACGCCAATTTGTTTCCTATGGCTGTGTAGTCGCCTACGGAGTCCATTACAAGTGGTTGGAGTTGTTGAAGTCGGACGACTCAGATGACTTGTATTGACTTGATCAGTTTACTTGGTTCTTTAGTGTGTCATGATTATGAAGTGCGGGTTTTTCTTTGTTCTTCATTAAATCCGTGTCCATGGGAGCGTCGCAGGTACGCATTCAGGGGTGTTCGGTGAAGGTATTGTTATCTTGTAGAACAAGGGTGAGAAGAAAAACGGACCGAGCTAACTGCCAACAAAATTGAACAGGACTATGGTATTGGTATCTTTGGTCCGGGCCGCCATAATGGCTGAGGCCCATGGAGGGTGAGAGCTTCATGAAGAGTCGTCTTTGTGAGTGTCCAGGGGAGCAAAATGTCAGTTTCTTGCGTCTGGATTTTGCAGGTTTATGTATACTTTTCAGGAGTGTGAATGCCTCGTGTTCAGCTACCATACCGTTCAACGGTCGTGGTAGTGAGTGCAGTTGTATCCATTTGTTGTACAGCCATGTTAGTTGTAGGTCCTTATTGGTTATGTCCTGTCCCGGGAAAAAGGTTTTTCGGTACAATCCCGGATCCCCAAGAAGTTCCGGACCTGGGAGAAAAGGGAAGGTGAGAGACAAGCAAGGCCGCAAAGAACATGCGTGGAAACAAACATTGTTTAAGTCCTATGGTATAGCATTTAGTGGAGACAAATGATTTACAATGTACAACAACGCTCGTGCTGAAAGTGTCTTTTGAATGTGCTACGAAAGCAATGGCCGTATAGGTATGTTGCAACCATCTACATGGAATACAGAGCGTTGCGGCATTGAGCATAAAACGCAATAGCGGCTTGCTATGATGCACCTATTGCGTGGGAAGACAGAAATCAGAATTCAAAGACTAGCGGCGTTTGTATGCTGGATGAACAGCTGGTAGCCAAACTAATTCGATAGGGAGCGCAGAAAAAGTATGTGAAGGTATTAATGGCTTGCGATGAACGAGATTCAAAGGTCTAATGTTGGTAAGTCAGCGGATAGATAGGACTCAAGCTCTGAGTAAAATTCTTCCGGGGATCAAGCCAGAAAGACGACACGAGGGTATTAAGAGCATAGTGCTATGGCCGACTAAGATTGGAAAAGCCTGTGAGAGAGCTTACCTCCTACATAAGTAAGTGTCGAAACCTTTGCGTGCGGAAGGGATTTTCGTGCCTGACGAACCTACCGGTGGCTCGCGAAGTTGAGCGAATACAGCGGATAACGGCCACCCACTGGATGTGTTGTTTCTTGAGTATTCCGAGGAATTTGACGAAGTACCCCATTTGAGGCTCGCGCAACATCTGCCCACCTAGGGGTATATGGTCGCTCCCATCGTTGTTTCACTACCTTCTTAGAGAGTACCGAACAGTGTTTAGCGTACACCGATGCTCATCGTTTAGGCAGTCTGTTTCCAGTGGTGTGTCGCATGGCTCCGTTTTGGACCGCTGCTGTGCTATATATATGTGTATGACCCAGCTTGGGGAGCCATCGCTGCTATTTGCAGAAGACTTGAAGTTGTAGAACGTTGTCGATGTTCCCGTGTGTTCCGAAGCTATTCAGCAAGCCATACACTGGGTAACTTAACATTCACCGTTTCTGCGGAACGAGTCACGTGTGCCTAAGGGAATTCGCATTTGTTGCCGTTAACATCACACTTCGCTTGTCTACCATGTGACCTGTGTATTCCACTAATTGTATGTAAACAGCTGCGAAAAATACGCAAAATTGCTTAATTCATTAACTTCTGTTAAAACATTGTTTTTTCTCGTTCCCTTGATCTTCAGCTAGCCTTGAGTAACTTTTGGAACTGGTCTATTTATGGTTGCTTCCCATGAGGCAGGCCAAGCGCACCGCTCTTGGCATTGGTGGAGATTACCCTCCCGCGAAGTACTTGGGCAGTATGGTCGAATTCTCCTGTGTACTTATTCAGGTTTATCAAAGCGTCCTACAACTCCGGCTATATACTGCGGCGATAACTGGAGAAGGGCCGCAAGCATATTTTTCCGCATGTTGTGGTTAATAAAATTTCCTTTCGGAGTTATGATGTGCGGCACCTTTATGAGATCATTATCAGCGTTCGTTGGGCCCTATCTGGAATACTGCGTCCAGACCTGTCCGCCATGCCTCGTCCGGGAAAAGTAGGTGCTAGCGGGGGAGTTACCGGTGGGTAACAAATTAGTTAATGGATTACAGGGACGGAGGTACACAAGTCTACATATTTTGGGAATGCATTCAGAGCACTAACGAAGAAGAGAGGAGAACCATTCTTAACCTAACGTAGTATGACCGGGAAGGTTTATCCGGATGTGTTTTGGTCATTTGGTCACGTTAGATAGACTGTGCTACGCGGTCGTTCCTTGAAGCTAGAAAAACCGCGGTCCGATCGGCGCAGGTCGGAACTCCGGCTGTCACGACGAGCCATCGGAAATTTTTCTCAGGTAATCTACGGTTAAGTGGTTGGAGCGAAGATTTGACATCTTGGGTGGCAAAAGAATACATTTCCTTTTCCTGCCTAACCTTCTATGTTTATGCTTCGGTTTTCTTTACGTTACCTTGCTTCACAAATTAGTATTATTTACCTATTTCTAATTTAGGCCCTTATTCTGTACCTCTGATTCCTACCCCCGACTACTATGATTCCAATTATCAGGGATCGGCAGACCCAACTGCCTTTTCACAGCACTACGAGAATATCGCTGGCTTTACCGCTTCTCATCAATAGAGCTTACTCCTGTTCGCACTCTATGTTTGCATTCCTTTTACAATTGGACAGATACTTCTTCGGGCCTGGCACTTACCTAGCGTCGTCTGACCAGCCTCCTGCTTTCTGATTATTTTCGGACATTCGAGATGTTAACGAACTGGGCTTTGCAGTCCCAATACTCTGCCACCTTATCCTGAAACCTATGCTCGGCATGCTGTCTTCTCATATAGCCACTTTCAGCCCAAGCTGATACTGTTCTGATGACCCTCCTTGCTTCTCTACCCACCTTAATCTAGCGGCCTATCTTTATCTTGCTGACTTATCTGGTTTCGTCTGAACGGCCTCCTTACGGACTCTTGGGATCTAGCTGCTCTAAGCTCTGCCAAAGCAACGCACTGGTACCCTCGCCTCCAGCGCATTGTTGGTTACGATTCAGTTTTATTGGCATGTCTCATGGCTTCTTTAACCTGGCATTTTCTGCCGATGCACTCTGTTAATATTCAGACCTTACTAACACGGCTTGCTCTCTATGAGCCAAAATTTTAGTCTCATCTGAATGCTCTTCTGCTATCCGACTACTGAGCCTATACCGATGAAGCATTGACAGATCCAAATGTGTGCCCACATCACTACGAGATCTTTTTAAGCTTTTCAGCTTCTCCATATTTTTCTTCATCGAGACTTCATTCTTTCCTTTTCGCACTCGCTGTTTGCATTCCTTTATCGAGTGGACGGATACCTCTTCGTACCTGGATTTACTCTCTCTTTTCTGACCGTTCTCTCTCTTTCTGCATGTTTCCAGACCTCCGAGACGTAAATGCCCTAAGCTGTACAGTCGCAGCACACTCGGTACCTTAGCCTGAGAGCTTTGCTCGGCGTGCTAAATGGATTTTAATATATAAATGAATAAATAAATAAATAAATAGTATATTCTCGCTAAAACGAGACACACTTGTAAAGGCGTGATCAAAAATGCATACAAGCATGGCTTCTTTGGAATGTTAAAACCTCTCGCTTTAATATGAGGTATAAAAGAAAAATCTTGTCCATTTGAGTGAGCATATTTTCAGTTAATAGTCAGACTAAGGGACATTATGGCGCTGTGGCGCGCAAATATCCGTCAAAACACAAGTTGGGGGTAATTTCGCCACGTAGTGATCCGTGAGCATAGGAGCCTAAACAGGGTTTTGTTGCAACCAATAACCATTACGTGATAGGGGTGATCTGTGCTCCAACAAAGCATTCTTCATAGCAGAATTAATAGCACAGGTTCGATGTAGAAAGTTGAGGACTGCGTCAATGTGAAGTGCTTAGCTGTGACTTTACTATTTGGCGGGTCATATCCGCCACGTTGCAGTGTTGTTAAGCCGATATTTGTGGCTTTTTATAGGGAGAACGCTTGCCAGGCGAAAACCCACCACGTCCTGCAACACTGCCGTAGCTTTCGTTGAAGAGTAGTGCAAGTCGGTTATACATCGTATAGACCGATTTTGCACTCTATTATTCGCAGTCGGTTGACAGCCAAAATTCTTCGTTGGTTGGCCGAATGGCTTAGCACTGCTACGGCAGCAGTCGTTGAGGCCGGGCAGTGATGCAAGATTCGAAGAGTCGAATGATAATGATGCAGGTGAGTAAATGTTATAGCGGAGGTAAGAATACTCCACCACTCCCCGTGATTTTGTGAGTTTTATTCCATTCACCCCTATTCATCCCGTCCTCTTTTACGGTTCCCCACATACGCTTTCTGTTGCCTCACGTTTGTGACTAGCTTCGGTTTTTCCTTACTCTGTACCTTTCGCTCGTTTGTGAGACATCGTATCGATCCTTCGCCCCTGGTGTGACTAGCTTTGATGGATCGCTTGTCAGCCTTCCTGCATAGCCTGTGTATACGCCATAATTTGAATCATGCCATTGAGTTGCTCACACAGACGTTTGGTGGCCGGTTGGGCGTGCGGCGTGAATATTGTTTTTACCCGGTCGTTCGTGTTCTCACCACCGTTAGTGGGTGAAAGCAATCGTGGGGTTCCGACACAACAGCAAACACATTGTTAATAGAGGCCGGCTCTTCTATTATATTCTTTTTCGGCTCGCAAACCGTGTCCAGCTATCCACGCTGGACTTGTCGTGGGGTCCGTGAGTGAAGTTGTTTCTTGTGGTTGAATGTGTCCTTAATAGGTAAAAACGCCATTCTCCGCAAATTGGATTTGGGATTCCTGCAAATGTAAGTAAGTGTAACTGTTTCCATAACCAAGTGAAAATTCCATGGAAGGCCATCGGAATAGCCACGTATACGTGCGCAACGCTGTCCGTGAAATGACATCAGAATAGCTCCAGGTGACTGGCGAATAGGAATGTTTGAGGCAGTGAAGCTAATCACGCCAGAGTTGTTTGTCTTCGGTTGTGGAACGGGGGATCCATGTACATATATTCTTCTAGGTGAGTAAATTGTTCTCTGAGTACAAGGCGAGCTAAACCCATTTGTTTAGACCTTGTGAACGTAGCGCCTCCGGAATGGCGGAATGTGCTCCATTTGGACCAGTGTGTGGGTTTTTCAGTTCCTGTAGAAAGGACCAAGCGTTTGAGGATGTGTCGGCCAGTCCCAGTGGATAAACCTTCTTGTTTTGGCGGATGTACCTGTGGGAATCTTGGGAAAAACGGGCAACGGACAAGAGGTAGCCAAACAGACAGCAATGAATCAAGAAGCACTAACACAGACTGGTGGCGCTCACCGGGGCCTATGATACCATAAAACTTATGTAATTTTGTTTAGTATACATAATTTGCAAGCGCGTTCTATACATTACGTTGCTGGTGTGACTCAGACAACAGCTACTACGTGGGACGAAGGTTCTGCACGAGCAGGGTCAAAAGACCGATATAACAAAACGTTCTAACAAAAGTTAAGCGAATGATTCGATGGTTGGAAAGAAACAGGTAAACCGATGATGATGGCAGAAGCCAGAATGGGAGAGGCATCTTAGATAAAACTGAGGACAACTAGGTTGGGACCGAATGCGAGAGCAAGATAGGTAGAGCAACACTCCAAGAGGAAAAGGAATTTCAAGGAATCGGCTCGGAGCGAATGAATGCTGACGGCAATACAAGGAGTAGTTCGTAAGAGTAATTACGCTAATGCTTTCATGATTCTACAGTCCAAAAGCCGTCAGAAGCTAGAAAAATGGTCACAGGGCGTCAAAACTGCCCTGCACTGGGAGTAGTTATGACACGTACGGTCTCAGTAGTAGACCAATGCGAGCATAAGGTAAAGAGCATAGGAATAGGAAGAGTGGTAATTTGAGCATACTAATGGAAGTACTCGTCAAGCTACACTTAGCAGTGGTCCGAGTGCCGCCAATACTCAGGAGCGAGCTCTGAGCGAAGGAGATCAAGCGCACGAGGATAACTTGGATGGGCGCAATGAATGTTAGCTGTGAGAAAAAAAAATGGAGCGCAATAAGAGAAAAGGCCATGAATAATAGAAAATAAAAGCAGGTAGAAAGTGTCAGACGGGTCAGGTGAGAGAGGATAATGGCAGGGCAGTAAAGCCGGACGTCCCAGTTAAAAAGAAATGAAAACAGAAAGCGATAGAAAAGGTTAGGGTATAGATGAGAATGGATAATTGGTAAAGCGTGGAAAGGTCCAAAAGTTTCTCCATGTAGTGTTTACAGAACCAATAGGTCAGCCGAATCAACAGAAGTGACGCCTCGGAAGTCCAAATGTATTCATTGAGTATAGGACCGACTAAGCGGGATTAGATTCATCGGCGCTTTGGGGCTAGGTCGTACAATGCAGATATGAAAGAGGCTATAACAATAAGGTGGGGTAATAGAGTTAACTCTGCGGAGCCAATACCGTTTAAGGCTCAGCAGCATGAGAGCAGTCAGAGATAAACAGACTTGTCCAGTGAGACAGGATCACGGCAGAGCAGTAAAGCTGGTCGTCCGATTAAAAAAGGGGAATGAAACGAAAAAGCGAGATAAGAAAAGGTTAGGGTCGGTATGAAAAAGGTTTATTGATAAGTAGTGAGGGAGCCCACCAGGATTTCCAGGTGATGTGAGCAAGACGTCGAGTCAGCCGAACCAAGGTTTGTAACGTGGAATAACTTTAAGTGAAACTGGAAACAAGTGGCTGATCTAGCGAGACTAGATTAGTCGGCGCGTAGGAATAGCGCGTAAATTTAAATGCAGGTAAAGGTCCACAACAATAGAGGGTGAGCGAGTCAAGCAGAATCTCCGGGTAAGGGGACAAGAGCGTTGAGTCTGCATAGCGCATACCACTTAAGTCAGAGTAGCATTGGAGCATTCAAAGAGAAAGAGGCTAGTCAGTGGGACTAGATCACCTCAGAGCAGTAAGATCGTGCAATCCAATTAAAGAAATGAAAGCAGAGCGAGACAATGAGGGTTAGGGTCAGGATGGGAAAGGTCTATTGACGATGGGTGGGAGAAGTTCACGAAGCCCTCTAGGTAATGTAAAGGGATAGTGGAGTCAGACGAGCCAAGAGAGGTGACGTCTCAGAAGTCTGAATAAATCAGGAGAGCAGGAGGCCGATCGAGTGGGACTTGATTAGTCGGCGCGTTTGGATAAGGACATGTAGTAAAGGTAAGAAAGGGGCCAGCAGTAAATGGTGGGCAAGTCAAGCACATCTTCTTTTTGTATGACGGTATGCTTATTCCCACCTTAAGCTGGTGACCTAGGTTCATCATGCTGACTTACATGGTCTAGCCTGAACGGTCTCCTGTTATTACCTCTCTCGGAATTCTACGCCCTAAATAAGCTAGGCTCTGCGGATACAACGCTCTGCAATTCTCAACTCAAGAGCGTTATTGCTCATGGTTTACGGTTTCACTTCTATTCCCCTGACAAGCTTAACGTGTCCATTTCTGCCGACGCACTCCGTTAGCATTCCGACAATAATGACATTGTTTCTGTCTATTAGCCGACACTATAGTCTTGCCTTAATGGTGTCCTTCTTTCTGTCTGCTGTGGTCTTACCGACGAATCATCGACAGCTCCAATGATCTGTTCATAACCCCTCGAGATAAATGAGGCTTTTCCACCGCTTCAATATATTCTATTCCTCCTAGACTTTCTTTCCGGTTCACACTCTCAGTTTCATTCCTTTTTCAATTGGAAGGAGAACTGTTCGAGCTTGGCTCTAAGCAATCCTCGTCTGTCCAGTCTCCATCTATCTGATCGCCTCCTGACATCTGAGACATAAACGGATTATACTTTGTAGTCCCAAAATCTGTGCCCGCATTTATTGTGCATTGTTCGCCATACTAACTAACTATTCCGGCACAACGCTCTGCCACGCTTACCTCAATTACATCGCTAGGCAATATTCATATCTCAGCTAATTTATAAAGAAGAACCATTAGCTGAAAAACGTCTTCAAATTTGCCACTGCTGCTCAATACAACCCGTATTACCGACGCTTTCCTTTCCTCCCCGTACTTTCTGTGACATTCCTTTTTCGTACAACGTTAACTTACCTGCCTTTGTCCTTCTTGACTTCTTACATTCTTACGAAGTTAAAACTGAGGCCACGCGTCCCTGTCGTCTATTCTGAGATATTTGCTTTTCTATAAACCGCACGTCTCGTCCTTCTCTCTCTAGTTCCCACAGATTAGGCATATGCGCTTAAGGCCCAATCAAACTCCCCTTGCTTCATCTTCATTCCTAAGTTGGAACAACATTTTATTTTCCAGTGATCCGTGCTCGGCTGGCCTCTCGTTGTATTTCCTCACTTATGCTACCTGTGTACAAAAGCTAATTAATTAACTATCACACCGGACCAGTTGCATTCTTGGTTCTCTTCTTATCGCTCCTGTCGAACACACTCGGTGAGACTAGGAGATTTTGAATCATCACTGAAACCAGTTACGAGTGGTGTGTTCCAGGGAAGTGTGCTCGGCCCTATAATCTTCCCATTTTACATCAACGACTTATTTCAAGTCTGAATATGGAAAGGCGTACCTGTTCGCCGACGATATCCAAGTCGAATTCTTTTTTGGTCCGGGTAACCTAAGGAGCGGTCTCCCGTAGATATCCAACAGTGGTCAAACGTCTTAACGTTATGGCTATACAAGTCACTGATGCATCCCTTTCTAGTGCCACTATCTATGCTTAGCAACAGCTAGTCGCCATAGCCTAAATTACACTTTGCGGATATCCGGAGCTCGGTAGGAGTCGCTCCTTTCTTACAATGTTTGTTCTCTTGGATTGTTTGCGTCACAGCTCAGATGGTTTGTTGACCTATTGTGTACCACCGTAGGATCCACTAGTAACTGAAGGCTTAATACGAACTCTATTGCTGGCCATTCATCTCTCTCCTAGCGCGCCGTTATCCGTCGTTCGTCTTACTCGCGTCTACTCTTCTTGACAGCAGCTAGTCATTGTCGGCCCCATGTAACTATGGAGTGACTTCTTTGCTGTCCTATTTTTTTCTGGAATGTATTTATCTCTCACCGCTCGCTCGTTTACTTACCCATTGAAACTGTAGGGATCCAGCATGTGGTCAAACGTCCTAATGATATGGCTAAACCAGCCACTGACACATCCTTTCCATAACCACTCTCTGCTCAGCAGCAGCTGGTGGCTGTAGGCTCTATTCAACTTTGCGAATACCCGTAGCTCGCTATGGGTCAGTGTTTCTGTAGAATGTTTATTCTCTTCGTATAGTTTTTTCACAGCTTAGCTGGTTTGCTGTCCTATCCTTTGACACAGTTGTTATTCAATCGCAACTAGAATGATTTACCCAACAGGCACTTTTGGCCACTGAAACCCGGTCCATTATCGCTATCTTCTGATCGTCTTATCTTCAACTCTTAGTCTTCCTTTCATATCGATTTAATCTTAGCCTGCTTCTAGTATGCTCAGCTTCCTATCTTCATATACCCATGTACATTATAGTTATTGTGTTTTAGGGAATCTTTATCCCGTGGAGCATATATAACCACGGCCACATCGCCACTGTCTTTTGGTTTCCGATAACAACCAACCATGACTAGCCTCAGGAAAAATTCGAACACCTTTAGCTTATACCTCATGAATTTCTTACCGGAATCCTGCTCTTTATCCTTATGCACATGAAGGTATTTTAGCCATTAGGCCATGCCTTCTGCGCACTTAAAAACATCTTTAGCGTAATATCTGTTGCACATTGTACCCTAGTTGTCTCAAGTAAAGGTCTTAAAGTAGGATTTCGATCCAATGCTAGGTACGTTGACTGTCCTTTTCCGTCTTCTCTCGGCCCGTTCCACTCTCCCGTTTCTCTGAGGTCGTGAACATCAGAGATTCGGGATTGAACTGAGAAACTGCCTCTGTTTGGGATGGGACAAAATAACCAACAAAAACTCACCTGGGCCATGGCTTCAATTCCACTCTGACCATCTTCACCCAACCACCGATGTCCATTGAGGGTAGCTGGACACGAATTCTTCGCTCCCCGGCAAATATATATAATGAGAGAAGATTTCACGTGGTTCTACAAAGGATCAACACATCACATTCAAAAAGAATGTTTAGTACCCGACCTACCAATGTACAGGACCCAGGAACGCAGTAGGCAACCAGGTATGGCATTAGCCAGCAGAAAAATGGGACGCAACCTGACTGCGAATAACCGAGCAAACAAACCTTCAACAAGAAACATACCCAGTTAAAATTTGCAATTCAGTGGATGGGCGGCAGTGTTCCAGGGCGTGGTGGGTTTTCTCCTGGCAAGCGTTCTCCCTATAAAAAGCCACAGATGTCCGTTTAACAACACTGCAACGTGGCGTATGTGACTCGCCACCGAATAAACTCACGGCCCATAACTTCACACTGGCAGGTCAACTAGCGTCACAATTCGAGATAGGATCGTTACACTGGAACTTCTACATCTGCATATACTGTTGTCTTTTTACTTCCTACGATACCTTGACCTTTACCTTACTTGTGCACAAACTCACTATTGGCATATACCGCTTCAGCCGGCTATTCCATTACCTTCCAATGGATCATTCAGGATTCTGACTCTATTATTAGCTGAGGTCCCGTATCTCATGACAGCCAAATTACTGTTTCGCATTTTCACCACTGTAAAGCTCCAATCATGGACATATGAAAAATTTCTACTGGCGCTGTGACTATTGCCATAAAATGTTTGTAAAGTTGTACATATCTGATCGTGCCTCTACTGCGGTGCCTCGCATAGTCGAGAATAAAACATTTATTTACTTTTTATTTACTTACTGGTACAACGCTCTTGTCCCTACGCTGGCAGTAGCAATCCACCCATAGGGTTAATCATTATACAGGATATTCAAAAGACATTTTCAGCATAATTATTGTTGCACACTGTACATGCTTTTGTCTCAAGTCCAAATATTGGTGCAT
Source organism: Dicrocoelium dendriticum (assembly GCA_944474145.2). NCBI lineage: Eukaryota > Metazoa > Platyhelminthes > Trematoda > Plagiorchiida > Dicrocoeliidae > Dicrocoelium > Dicrocoelium dendriticum. The sequence continues at coordinate 16,355,659 of OX104065.1, read as the reverse complement.
AAGACTTTAACAATATTTAACTCCATGCATGTTATTGCGGCCTTCTCTCGGTTGTTCCTCACTTTCCCTTTTCCTCGAGGTCCGGGACTTCTTGGAGATCTAGCATTGGGCTGAGGAACAGTTTTCGCCCAAGACGGACGTAACAACCGACAAGGACTTACATGGAGCATGGTTGCACCCCAAAAGGACCAAACTACAATCAGCACAACCCTTGTCCAATATGGAGAACTGGACAAATCTTCATACTCCTATACATTATACATCTGAAAACTCCAGACAGCAGAAACTTTGAACTTCTGCTCACCTGGACACACAACAGGACGACTATTCGCGATGTTCCTCTCCTCAACGGGCCTCAATAATCATGGCGGCCTCGGTCAAATTACCTGTCCAACTAACAGAGGAAATTAGGAGCCATTTGTCTGTGAATGACCGAATATGAAACCAGTCGTCAAACGGCTTTGCCCGTTATGCATTAATGTTCAAAATGCTTTACGGCAGTGTTGCAGGACGTGGTGGGTTTTCGCCCGGCAAGCGCTCTCCCTATAAAAGCCACAAATGTCTGTTTAACAATACTGCGACGTGGCGGATGTGACTCGCCACTGAATGAAGTCACTGCCCACAACTACATACTGGCAAGTCGACCAGACTCATTTTGCAACTCTTCCCGGCACATGCAAGAATATGATAATCTCCGTCTAAATGCGCCGATTCATTTCACTTAGAGTGCCTTGACCTTTTCAACTACATACAGTTGAACCAGAAGTATCGTTGTGATACACAACTGCTTTTAATCCTTGATCATGTCTGATTTGGTGTGTCCCTATGATTCTGAGATTGAACTATTTATTTATTTAAATTCGTTTGTACACTGATGTAAAACTGGCAGAGCAGCTTGCCGACTGATTTCACCCTCGGTTATCCGCAGTCATTTGGCTTCTAATTTTCTCTGTTAGTTGATCAGGTATCTTTGGTCAGGGCCGCCATAATGGCTGAGGCCCATGGAGGGTGAGAGCTTCATGAAGAGTCGTCTTTGTAAGTGTCCAGGGGAGCAAAATGTCAGTTTCTTGCGTCTGGATTTTGCAGGTTTATGTATACTTTTCAGGAGTGTGAATGCCTCGTGTTCAGCTACCATACCGTTCAACGGTCGTGGTAGTGTGTGCAGTTGTATCCATTTGTTTTACAGCCATGTTAGTTGTAGATCCTTATTTGTTTTCTCCTCTCCCGGGAAAAAGGTTTTTCGGTACAATCCCGGATCCCCAAG